>JANAVB010041219.1:15938059-16354082 GCA_029216955.1 Iris pallida
ACGCGATCGCTTATCATAAAATCTTAACTATTTATTATTAAAAAAAAATCAATTTAGATTGTTTTTGTATAATCTGGTTATCCTCTTTGGCGCTCTTAGAAGCACAATATTCTTATATTCGACTCTCTGAGACGCATTAAATTTTTCTCATTTTTAACACAATATTCTTACCCATTTTTAATATAACCTTCTACGAGAAACTAAAACGAAAATATAAGAGACTCTAGTTTTTGCCTATATTTTAATTTAGAGACTTATCTAGAAAAAAATATTCCACTAATATTGAAAATTAGTTTATATGTAAATCATGAAAATATAAAAAATTTATATGCAAATTTTTTTTTTTTAAATAAAAGGTACGTAATTTTGCTGAATAGCGAGACGGCATGGCATATATTATCTCCATAAGAAATTTTTACATATTTTTATCCCTACAGGCAATTTGTCCTAATTTCATTATCTATATATTTTTTTTCTTTTTTAATTAGAATTATCCCTCTACTAGAATGTTTCAACCTGAAGGAAAGAGTGTGGTTGGTTGATTTATAAATATAACTACTTGTTATAGTATTTATATCAATTTTTAGTATTTATTTTGTTATAAATGATATCCCTTATACAACAAAAGTTGTAATAACTAAAATAATTTCTAAAACATTTATATAAATTTTTTTTTGACAATAACATTTATATAATTTTTAGTTTTGGACAAACACACTGTTCCTAATTTGCATGAAAAATATTTTCTTTCCTTGATCATATTTGTAACTAATGAAATTTGTGTTGGTTAGTTTCTATTCTTATTATTGACTATTGAAAACTTATTTTCACAATATCTATACCTTGTCAGCATACTTGAAAAATATGAACCATTCACATAACCTATTTATTATCCTTATTTATTTGACTATGCATGAAAATTAACCTTTTTATATTGTTTTAATATCAATATTTTTATATATCTTTATTATAGTTTTAAGCAAAGTAACAATTATTTTTTCCTATAATTTCCAAAAAGTTTACAGAGAGTACGTCCCCGACTTTCTTAGTATAAGACCATCTCCAATGGTGATTTCTAAAATTGAGTTCTTATCCTATTTGGCATTGTACTTTTAGGAGATTTCTATCCTAGTTGAAAGAGTTTCTACATAGAAATGGTACACATACAAAAAATGCTCTCCAATGGTTCTCCATTTCTATCCTATGTGCCATATAGTAAAAGGACCAATTTAATGGTGTGGGGCCCAATAATAATTGTCATGAGAGAGAGGATAATTTCTATGAGAGTTTCTGTCACTTTTCGTTCCCGGAATGCGTATTTTTATACATGTACGATTCATGTATATTTATTTAGTATCTATCATGTATTATCCTGTATTTAAATTCCTTTAATTTCATGTTAATTAATTATCTGCTCTTTAATTTTCATGTTAATTATTTTCTGAATTTTATTTCTGTATTTTATTTTTTGCGTTTTTCTTCCTGCTTTTATTCTCTGCTTTGGGCTTATTGGGTTCGGCCATGGAGGGTTTTCGGGTCATGGTGGACAAACCCGGTCCACAACTCCCACCTACCACCACCCTTCCTATTTAAGCTTCCTTCTCCTTCTCTCTCCTCATAACTCTTATTCCTCACCATTACTTCTTCTTCTTCCTCTCATCACTCTCTCCACCAACCCAACAGCAGGCAAGTGCAATCTTGCTTCTTGCTTGGAGAACCATTTTTATGGTCCATTATTCTTCCTCTCATGATCCTGAGAGAGTTTACTACTTAGTATTTTTGATTCATGTGGCTGGTTTCTCCTAGATCTAAGTTGCTATATTCTCGGTTGTTCATGGGTTTTGATCTCCCAACTTAGCGTGTCTTCTGGCTGGGAACTTTATTTTTTGGCTTGGGACGAAGGCTGAGTCACGCACACGTTCTTACGTGGCTGCGTGGATTTTGAGTCACGCACACGTCTCTACGTGTCTGCGTGGATTTTGAGTCATGCACACGTCTTTACGTGTTGGCGTGTATTTTTAGTCACGCTAACGTTCTCTTGAGCGTGCGTGTATTTTTAGTCACGCTAACGTTCTCTTGAGCGTGCGTGTATTTTTAGTCACGCTCACGTTCTCATGAGCGTGCGGGTATTTTTAGTCACGCTCACGTTCTCATGAGTGTGCGTGTATTTTAGTCACGCTAACGTTCTCATGAGCGTGCGTGTATTTTTAGTCACGCACACATCCATGAGTGCGTGTATTTTCAGTCACGCACACATCCATGAGTGCGTGGATTTTTAGTCACGCACACATCCTTGAGTGCGTGCGTGAATTTCTTATCATTTTCCATGCTCACTTGTGCGTGCGTGAATTTCCCTTCACGCTCACAATGTGCATGCCAACATGAACCATTTTCACGCTCACTCCGACTAGACTTGTTGACGTGACTTGTTGGCCTTAGTATACCCTACTAACTTGGCGTGACTTCCTGACCTGGGTGTTCCTATTTGTTCTATAACTTATTCATTTACTGATGGCATGATAATTCTTCTATTATACCCTTAAGCCTTTTGGCATGGACTTGATAAATCATGATATGTTAAATTTGTTAAAATGGATTGTTATGTGGAATGCGCCTTGTGTCCTGATTGATCAATGGATACCCAGTATGACTAGAACTTAACCCTGAGAGTTATAGACTCGATCCCATGTAATATTGATTGACTTTCATGCCTTGTCACCATTGATAATGATTGTGACATTGACTAATAATTGATCATGCGTTCCTAGTTGGAACTAAGAGACTGGCTAGTCGTCTTATTGAATGAAATGAATGAGACACGTTCATGTAATGCACTATTGTACTCGATTAGCCGATCCCGAATATTGGCATACAGGCACATGCAGGCTTCAAATTATCTATTTATTTAGTTAATTATCTTACAAAAACAGCATGTGTACTTTATGGTCAAGGCATGATTACTCCGTGGTTAGATTTGATTGTTGCATCACGTTATGTAAAACCTACAACCTAGCCGCACAAGTATCATTGTAGAGTTGCGCATATCGTACCCCGTACGAAAGTACTCATTGAATGACCATGATCCACGGCATGGAACTTCACTCAACGTAGAGACCTTTAAGTTAAATAAAATAATGATGGCATAGAGAGAATGGATTCCCGAGTTCTTACATGGCAGCCCTTTTGGGACTATTAAGTGCCCGACAGGCCGGCTGGTTCCCACAGATACTGTAAATCTGTCACACGGGCAGGGAACGGTATCTGCTTATATTATTGTACATGCTATAACGGCGGGCGTCCCGCTGGGACTCGTCTAACTACATGATTGGCGTAATTGATTGACTGGATAGACTAGCCATGCTCGCACATAGTGAGAACTGAGGAATCCCTATTTTGCATAATTTTAGGATAACTTGGGACTCACAATAGCAAGCCGTAGGAGTTGATTGGCCGTTCAAGATGATTTGTTTGTGTACTGTATCTACTCTGTCGCCTAACTGAGATGATCAGAATGTCAGGACATGACGGGCCAACTTCTGTCCTTGTTTGGTTGGAAGGTTGGTTCGAAGTGTCGTGACGTTATGTAAATCCTAGTGGAAAGCAGAGATCTATTGTTATATTCTCTTACTTACTGGATTAATCCTTCATATCGTCCTTCCTTGTGGTACTTGCTATTTGAGGTCTAACCTCTCTGGTTTTGCATGGCCAGATTTAGAGCCGGTCCCCGAGGATCCAGCTTACTTCTACCTCCAAGATGGTCAATACTAGAGGGATGATCGCAGGAGGACTCGAGTGGGTTCCTTACCTCACCGCTCGTTTTGTTATTTACTTTATACTTAGCCGTTTGGCACCGACATGTTAGTCGGATTATCTTGTACTTACTTTTGCATAATTGTAATTAAGTCAGACTGCAGCTGATAACAATTGTGTATACCTTGCTATACCATCTGGCTATGTTTTGTAAAGCTAGATCTCCAGAACATTTTGACTGAGCATTTGGGACGCCTTACTGCTTTATCTTACATGTTCTTTATTACTGTTTCTTATTTGAATGATTGAGACAATAGATGTGAAGTGACCATAGTAAGACTTTCATGTAGTATGCACCCCCCTCGTCTGGTTAGACATCATTGATCGTATTATACGATATTCATCTACCCGTAATACGTAGTTGGCTGAGTCATTCCCTCGCTCTCCAGTATTCTGGTTCTGGGGCGTGACAAGATTTTAGTGGTGGCCCATGCAGGTCTGATTTCAGACTTGTGGGCTGTTTTGATTTATAGGATGTCTCAATCGCATGTATTCCCCCCTTGATCTCATGATTCGTTATTCTCAACTCTTGCTTGACATTCCGGTATCCTTTGACTTCATTGATCCTTTATGTCCGGTTGGTTGATTGTTCTCTTGTCCCTTTTCTTAGGGGCACTTCGTCCGCCTCGGTCAGAGCTGGACAACAGCAGGAGCAACATGGACAACCTGACCAGGTTGGTCAGCAACAAGGGCCAGTACTAACTCAGGAGGCTATCCAGGAAGAAGTGATAGTGGAACCAGCAGCTGGATCGCAGTATCCGGATGTTCTACTACCACCAACAGTTCCACCTACCCAAGTGGACACACCAGCCCTTCTGGAGATCATGAGAGGAATGATGGCTACTCAGCAACATCAGATGTTGGCCCAGCAACGCATGCACACTCAGCTACAAGAGCAGAATGTGCTGCTCAACCAAGGACTGCAGACGGCTTTGGAAAGAGGGACAAGGCCAGATTCAGAAGCATCAGCCAGGTTTTACAAGTACAACCCCCGCCGTTTCGAGGGCACGGAGGATGCCATCTCAGCAGATGCATGGCTTAAGGATATTGAGACTATTCTGACGGCAGCTAAGGTACCGGCAGCAGAACGTGTGGATCTAGTGAATTTGTTACTTCAGGATCTCGCACGTGATTGGTGGGAATCAGAGAAAGTGGGCATCAGACGTCCTGTGGCTTGTGACGATTTCACAGCAAGATTCAAGACCAAGTACTATGGAGTTGTGGCACGGTTTGAGCTACAACAGAAGTTTATCAGCCTCAGGCAGGCCGGCAAGACTGTAGATGCTTATGCAGCGGAGTTCTGCAGATTTAGTAGATTCACCCCAGAGATGGTAGCAACAGAGAGCCAGGGGGCCATGAGGTTTCAACAAGGGTTTCATCTTAAACTCTTGCAATTGATAGAGGGGCACAATTACCAAACTTTTGACGAAGTATTGACGGCAACTCGAAGGCATGAGATCACCATTCAGAGGCTCGCAGTAAGGACTGGGGGTCAGAAGAGATCCCATAGTCAGATTGAAGGAGGAGGGGGAGCAGCGCCCCGAACAACAGCACCATCCACTGGCATTCGTATCCATGATGTAGCGATACGAGGACCACCACCACCCAGGCAGCAACAACAGCAACAGAGAAAGAACCAGCAAATTCCGACGGGCTGTACTTATTGTGGGAAGATGGGACACACTAGAGATATGTGTCGGACATTGAATGGACTGTGTCTGCTATGTGGAAATCTAGATCATCGGGTTACCACATGTCCCATAAATTCGATGACAGGAGGACCAGGGCAGCAGTTTCCTGCTCTACCAGCACCAGGGGCAGGCCAGTATCGAGGACCAGCAGTGGCAGTGAGGCCGTTGGCGCAGCGTCCGCAGGCTCAGATGTTTCGACAGCAGGGACCGCCGATGCAGCAACACCAGCATAGACCACCCCAGCATCATCAAGGAAGGGGCCAGCAGCAACATCAGGTTAGGCCGCAGCATGGGAACCAGCAAGGAGGTCGAGGGCAAGCATTCACTTTGTCCTTGGAGGAGGCATTGGCATCGGGAGATGTTGTGGCAGGTAACATTTTCGTCGCCTCATATCCCGCAGTAGCATTGTTTGATTCGGGAGCATCCCATTCATTTATATCTGCACAATTTGCGACACGACTAGGAATGGAGTTCGAGGCATTGCCAGGGAGGTTGAATATACTCACTGGCAATGGGCTCGTAGGAGTTAGTAGAGTTATCCTAGCGTGTAGCGTTGTAGTTTGCGGACATTCCTTACCCACCCGGTTGATAGAATTTTCTGTTAGAAATTTCGACGTTATCTTAGGCATGGACTGGCTGAAAGACAGTCATGCGACAATAGATTGTCGTAGAGGGAGTGTATCTTTTGATATTCCAGGCATGAAGCGATTCACCTTAGTCAGATCAGAGGCAACTCAGCAGGAGCAGGGAATAGTAGCGGCAATGGAAGAAGTTCAGATTTCGAAGGTAGTTGAAGAATTTCTAGACATATTTCCCGAAGAACTTCCAGGTCTACCACCGGTTAGAGATATTGAGTTCAGTATAGAATTGGCACCAGGAACTAAACCGATATCAGATCGGGTTTACAGAATGGCGGATTCAGAGCAGGCCAAGGTATATCAGCATATAGAGGAACTGAAGGAGAAGAAGTTCATCCAAGCTAGCGTGTCGCCATGGGCAGCACCAGTGGTACTTGTGGGAAAGAAGGATGGGTCTTCCAGATTATGCATTGACTACAGGAAGCTTAACGCGGCAACAGTGAAGAACAAGTATCCATTACCCAGGATCGATGACTTATTTGATCAGTTGAGCAAGGCTAGAGTTTTTTCCAAGATAGATCTTCGTTCAGGGTACCATCAGGTGAGGGTTCGGAAAGAAGATATTCCCAAGACAACGTTCAGGTCGAAGTATGGACATTATGAATTCTTAGTAATGTCGTTTGGTTTGACCAATGCTCCAGCTATATTCATGGACTTGATGAATCGTATCTTTATGCCATACTTAGACCAGTTTGTCGTTGTGTTTCTTGACGACATTCTCGTATACTCTGCTAGTGAAGAGGAGCATGAAGACCACCTCAGGAAAGTGTTGCAGGTTCTGAGAGAGAACCAGTTGTATGCCAAGCTCAGCAAGTGTGAGTTTTGGTCGGATCATATTTCATTCTTGGGTCACATCATATCAGGAGCTAGAGTAGCAGTAGATCCCAAGAAGATAGAAGCAGTGGAAAGTTGGCCAGTATCCAAGACCGTAGCAGATGTGCAGAGTTTCTTGGGATTGGCAGGATATTACAGAAGGTTTGTGTCAGACTTTGCAAGGCTTTCAGCACCCATAACCCGCTTGACCCGGAAGGATGTACCGTTCGTTTGGTCGGCAGAATGTCAGGCATCATTTGAGACTTTGAAGCAGAAGTTGATATCATCACCTATTCTTACATTGCCAGTTGGACCCGGAGGTTTTACAGTATATTGTGATGCGTCAGGTAAAGGACTTGGATGTGTCCTTATGCAGCATGGGAAGGTGATAGCATATGCATCTAGGCAGCTTCGGGACCCCGAGAAGAATTACCCAACTCATGATTTGGAGTTAGCGGCAGTAGTGTTTGCTCTGAAGCTATGGAGGCATTACTTATATGGTGACCGAGTGGAGATGTACACAGATCATAAAAGTCTGAAGTACATCTTTACTCAGAAGGAACTAAACATGAGGCAGAGAAGATGGTTGGAGTTGATTAAGGATTATGACGTGGAGCTTCAGTATCATCCAGACAAGGCTAATGTGGTAGCAGACGCTCTTAGCAGGAGAGGCGGCGCATTTATGTTAACAACACAGAGGCATATCTTAGAAGACCTTCAGGAGATGGGCATCGAAGTTATACTTTCTAGTGATGTAGGAGTTTTAACGAGTCTGCAAGTTCAATCTGACTTAGTAGACAGGATCAAGACAGCTTAGGCACAAGACCCAAGGATTCAGAAGCTTAGGACAGAATGTGAGTCAGGACTCAGGAAGGAGATGAGAATTCATGAAGATGGTACACTTAGGTTTGGATCACGTCTATGTGTGCCTAGTGGAGATATCAGACAGGAGGTTATGGTAGAAGCTCACAGTTCTCAGTATTCTATTCACCCTGGAGGGACCAAGATGTACCAAGATATCAAGCAGCATTTCTGGTGGAACGGGATGAAGAGGGAGATAGCTAGATTTGTTTTCTGTTGCTTGGTGTGTCAACAAGTGAAGGCAGAACAACATAGGCCAGTTGGGTTATTGCAACCGCTTCCTATTCCGGAATGGAAATGGGAGCATATTACAATAGACTTTGTGACCGGTTTACCGAGATCACCAAGTGGTAAGGACGCTATTTGGGTAATAGTGGACCGACTTACGAAGGTAGCACACTTTCTTCCTTTCAGAGTAGGACAATCTACAGAAAAGTTGGCAGAGTTGTATATGCAACAGATAGTCAGGCAGCACGGAGTCCCTGTCAGTATTGTGTCGGATCGAGATACCCGCTTTACATCACATTTTTGGAAGAGCTTACATCATAGTCTGGGTACCAAGTTAAGGTTTAGCACGGCTTACCATCCGCAGACGGATGGATAATCAGAAAGAACGATTCAGACTTTAGAAGACATGTTGCGAGCTTGCACTCTAGATTTTGGAGGGTCTTGGGAGAGTCACCTGTACTTGGTCGAGTTCTCATACAACAATAGTTATCAAGCCAGTATCCAGATGGCACCATTTGAAGCACTATATGGTAAGAAGTGCAGGTCACCGCTTGCATGGGATGATATCGGAGAGAGGAAGATGTTAGGCCCAGAAATGATTGTTCAGACGGTTGAAGTGGTTAAGGGAATTAGAGAGCGACTTCGAGTTGCGCAGGACCGGCATCGTCATTGGGCGGACCAGCATCGTAGGCCGTTAGAGTTCTGTTGGGAACCACGTATTCTTGCGGATCTTACCTACTCGTGGGGTCATTAGATTTGGCGTTCGTGGGAAATTGAGTCCGCGGTACGTGGGCCCATTTGTTATCCTTGATCGGGTAGGCGATGTTGCTTATCGTTTATCCCTCCCGCCTTCGTTACGAGAGGTACATAACGTGTTTCATGTATCTCAATTACGTAGGTATGTATCAGACCCAAGCCATATTCTCGATCATTCTGAGCTGGTTGTTGGTACCAACCTGTCTTACGAGGAACAGCCTGTGTCCATTTTGGACCGAAGAGAGAAGATACTCAAGAATCGAACAATTAGTCTTGTCCGTGTTTCTTGGGATCATCACTCCTTGGGAGAGTCAACGTGGGAACGTGAGGATGATATCCAATCACGGTATCCACACCTGTTTGACTCACAAGGTATATCTCTTTCCGTATACCTTGATTGTCCTGATTCTTCATGCTTATCACCTTATGGGTAGAGCTACTTGATATCGTGGATTGATGAATTTACATATATAGTACTTGCTTTTGATATGGTAAAAATGATTGCTTGCTCACTATAATTGCTTGTATTAGTTTAGCTCCGATATTTCTACCTGCTTGGATTTGAAATTCCGAGGACGGAATTTTTCTAAGGTGGGTAGAGATGTCACTTCCCGTTCCCGGAATGCGTATTTTTATACATGTACGATTCATGTATATTTATTTAGTATCTATCATATACTATCCTGTATTTAAATTCCTCTAATTTCATGTTAATTAATTATCTGCTCTTTAATTTTCATGTTAATTATTTCCTGTATTTTATTTCTGTATTTTATTTTCTGCGTTTTTCTTCCTGCTTTTATTCTCTGCTTTGGGCTTATTGGGTTCGGCCATGGAGGGTTTTCGGGTCATGGTGGACAAACCCGGCCCACAACTCCCACCTACCACCACCCTTCCTATTTAAGCTTCATTCTCCTTCTCTCTCCTCATAACTCTTATTCCTCACCATTACTTCTTCTTCTTCCTCTCATCACTCTCTCCACCAACCCAACAGCAGGCAAGTGCAATCTTGCTTCTTGCTTGGAGAACCATTTTTATGGTTCATTATTCTTCCTCTCATGATCCTGAGAGAGTTTACTACTTAGTATTTTTGATTCCTGTGGCTGGTTTCTCCTAGATCTAAGTTGCTATATTCTCGGTTGTTCATGGGTTTTGATCTTCCAACTTAGCGTGTCTTCTGGCTGGAAACTTTATTTTCTGGCTTAGGACGAAGGCTGAGTCACGCACACGTTCTTACGTGGCTGCGTGGATTTTGAGTCACGCACACGTCTCTACGTGTCTGCGTGGATTTTGAGTCACGCACACGTCTTTACGTGTTGGCATGTATTTTTAGTCACGCTAACGTTCTCTTGAGTGTGCGTGTATTTTTACTCACGCTAACGTTCTCTTGAGCGTGCGTGTATTTTAGTCACGCTAACGTTCTCTTGAGCGTGCATGTATTTTTAGTCACGCTCACGTTCTCATGAGCGTGCGGGTATTTTTAGTCACGCTCAGGTTCTCATGAGCGTGCGTGTATTTTAGTCACGCTAACGTTCTCATGAGCGTGCGTGTATTTTTAGTCACGCACACATCCATGAGTGCGTGTATTTTCAGTCACGCACACATCCATGAGTACGTAGATTTTTAGTCACGCACACGTCCTTGAGTGCGTGCGTGAATTTTTTATCATTTTCTATGCTCACTTGTGCGTGCGTGAATTTCCCTTCACGCTCACAATGTGCATGCCAACATGAACCATTTTCACGCTCACTCCGACTAGACTTGTTGACGTGACTTGTTGGCCTTAGTATACCCTACTAACTTGGCGTGACTTTCTGACCTGGGTGTTCCTATTTGTTCTATAACTTATTCATTTACTGATGGCATGATAATTCTTCTATTATACCCTTAAGCCTTTTGGCATGGACTTGATAAATCATGATATGTTAAATTTGTTAAAATGGATTGTTATGTGGAATGCGCCTTGTGTCCTGATTGATCCATGGATACCCAGTATGACTAGAACTTAACCCTGAGAGTTATAGACTCGACCCCATGTAATATTGATTGACTTTCATGCCTTGTCACCATTGATAATGATTGTGACATTGACTAATAATTGATCATGCGTTCCTAGTTGGAACTAAGAGACTGGCTAGTCGTCTTATTGAATGAAATGAATGAGACACGTTCATGTAATGAACTATTGTACTCGATTAGCCGATCCCGAATATTGGCATACAGGCACATACAGGCTTCAAATTATCTATTTATTTAGTTAATTATCTTACAAAAACAGCATGTGTACTTTATGGTCAAGGCATGATTACTCCGTGGTTAGATTTGATTGTTGCATCACGTTATGTAAAACCTACAACCTAGCCGCACGAGTATCGTTGTAGAGTTGCGCATATCGTACCCCGTACGAAAGTACTCATTGAATGACCATGATCCACGGCATGGAACTTCACTCAACGTAGAGACATTTAAGTTAAATAAAATAATGATGGCATGGAGAGAATGGATTTCCGAGTTCTTATATGGCAGCCCTCTTGGGACTATTAAGTGCCCGACAGGCCGGCTGGTTCCCACAGATACTGTAAATCTGTCACACGGGCAGGGAACGGTATCTGCTTATATTATTGTACATGCTATAACGACGGGCGTCCCGCTGGGACTCGTCTAACTACATGATTGGCGCAATTGATTGACTGGATAGACTAGCCTTGCTCGCACATAGTGAGAACTGAGGAATCCCTATTTTGCATAGTTCCATGATAACTTGGGACTCACAATAGCAAGCCGTAGGAGTTGATTGGCCGTTCAAGATGATTTGTTTGTGTACTGTATCTACTCTGTCGCCTAACTGAGATGATCAGAATGTCAGGACATGACGGACCAACTTCTGTCCTTGTTTGGTTGGGAGGTTGTTTCGAAGTGTCGTGACGTTATGTAAATCCTAGTGGAAAGCAGAGATCTATTGTTATATTCTCTTACTTACTGGATTAATCCTTCATATCGTCCTTCCTTGTGGTACTTGCTATTTGAGGTCTAACCTCTCTGGTTTTGCATGGCCAGATTTAGAGCCGGTCCCCGAGGATCCAGCTTACTTCTACCTCCAAGATGGTCAATACTAGAGGGATGATCGCAGGAGGACTCGAGTGGGTTCCTTACCTCACCGCTCGTTTTGTTATTTACTTTATACTTAGCCGTTTGGCACCGACATGTTAGTCGGATTGTCTTGTACTTACTTTTGCATAATTGTAATTAAGTCAGACTGCAGCTGATAATAATTGTGTATACCTTGCTATACCATCTGGCTATGTTTTGTAAAGCCAGATCTCCAGAACATTTTGACTGAGCGTTTGGGACGCCTTACTGCTTTATCTTACATGTTCTTTATTACTGTTTCTTATTTGAATGATTGAGACAATAGATGTGAAGTGACCATAGTAAGACTTTCATGTAGTATGCACCCCCCCTCGTCTGGTTAGACAGCATTGATCGTATTATACGGTATTCATCTACCCGTAATACGTAGCTGGCTGAGTCATTCTCCCGCTCTCCAGTATTCTGGTTCTGGGGCGTGACAGTTTCTACATGTAGAAACCCTCTTAGAAAGTTTTCATCCTACGTCATTGCCACCTAGGATAGAAATGGTGATAGAAACTACCATTGGGAAAAGTTTTTTCTAAATTGGATTTCTTCCATAGAAATAGGGAAGATAGAAACCCCCATTGGAGATGGTCTAAGGTCTCGTTTGGTTGGCGGAATCATTGGATTAGGAAAGAAAAATCATTCATTTTCTATATTTGGATGTCAAAGGAAAAGTATGAGAAAGGGAAAATGATTCCAATACAAAAGAAAAATGAGGAAAGTGGTTTTCCATCCAACCAATGATTCATTTCTCATTATAGAAAATTTATTTATTTTTTCTAATTTTCTTGTCCTCTCCCAACACCAGAAATAGAAATGAATGAAAATTACAATTTAAAAAAGAAGAAGAAGAAGAAGAAGAAGAAGAAGAAAAAGAAGAAGAAGAAGGAATTGATTTCCTTTCCTTTCCTTTCCTTTCTGCGAAGCAAATGATGCTTAAGGTTGTGTTTGGTAGGAAGGCAGTGTTTGATAGGCCAGGTGAAAGCACGGTTATACAAAGTGCCATATCAATTGTGATTCTATCGCTTGTTAGTTGTTAGTCATAAATGCGTCTGTTTTTTAAAATATTGTTTTATGGTCTATTCCTAAAACTTTGGCTTGCAATTAATTATATATCTCTACAAATATAATTATGGCTAAAAACATCTCAAAATTGAGTCATCAAAACTCTTGAAAATTCTCCACTATTTAATTAAATAAAATATGACTTTTCACGTAACATAAAATTATCTCGTTTATCGTATATATCCATAACAAATTTTAGTCAAAATATTAATAAATCTATAACAAATTATAATTAAAATATAAACATATATATAACAAATTTTAATTCAAATATATTTAAATATTTAAATTACTTTAAAGAATATAAAAAATATACTTTACATGCGTGACGTGAATCTATTAGTTTATAATAATAAAAATTATTACTATTATTATTTGAATAAATATTTATTATTTAAAAGGTTAAAAGGAGTCCTATTGATATTATAACTATGTGTCGAGGCATCTAAATCCAGGGCCGGTCCTGGAGTAAATCGAACAAGACTTGGGACTTGGACAACCTCCTCTGTTTGGACAACCTCTTAGATTCAACGTGATTTCACCAAAGATCAGACTCACGAATGACCAACAGGACCAACTTACAATAAGAGTTAAGAGACAACCAGAATTAACTTCGAATAGGACAAACCAAACTTTCGGGCAGGCCCTGTCTAAATCTTTAGCTAAGAGGTGACGGATAAAGTCTGGGGGAAGAGAACTAAAAAATATATCGGTTTCGAATGGTGCATTCAACCAGTTTGTGAGCAACCCCATTGTCTAATCTTGGAACGAAAGTAAATGTATGTTGCATATCCACAGGAATATCATATCGAATGGAGCGAACCAAATATTGTAATTGTCATGGGATGAGTTGGCCTCATTTGGTTCACTTTCTTACCTTGGCATTTTAAACACATGAAAAGAAGAAAAAAGAAATTGATAGTAATTATAATTTTTTAAAGGAAAAAAATATATCAAGAAATTGATTTTTTTGTCTATTTTTTTTCGCGAACCAAATGAGACCTACATCGCCTTCGATAATAACTCGGAATTAGTTGTAATTGTGAAGCTGGACGGATACTTGGCGAATCGCTTGGAGTTCGACTTCCAAGCTTAACTCGCGCTGATTAGCTGATCATTTGTGTGCCAGTTCAAGAAAAATATTAGAGTGATTTAGGATTTGGGTCTCAAATGAGTTCTGAAATTTGTGTTTGGGTCTCCAGATTATATATAATTAGTGTTTGAGTCTGAAAAGTGTCACCATAAATAATTAGTGACACTTTTGGTGACACTTTGGAGACATTAGTGATACTTTTGAGACTCAAATACTAATTATGTATAATATGGAGATTCAAATACAAATTTTGAAACCTATTTGAAATCCAAAGTCTAAATATCCCAAAATATTATTGAGCATCTTTGGCCATGGCTGCAACTGCGATGGAGTTAATTAAAGCAGTTGCATCATCAAAGTTGATTTTGTTAAAACTTCTTATTATATTATATTATTTGTTCCACAAGGACCCTTAATAATCTGTTGGGAACGAGAACCTTCATGTCTGAACCTTCCACAAGATTCAGCATCGGACTTTAGATTTTGAGATCCGAAACAAACTCTAAAAATGATACCCTGAAAGATTAATATTTATATTATATTATTTGTTCATCTATAATGATATGATAGTATTTTTAACCCAAAATTAAGAAATAAACAATAAACAAAATCTAATATCCAGAAGAATATATGTAATTATAAAGAAATACTAAAAACAATCCACAACAATTTATAAAAATATATATTAATAAATTATAATGCTCATCTAATAGATATGGATTGATTAAAGTAGGACTTAATAGGAGCAAAATTCAATCGTAGTCTTCGACTCCGGCCACTAGATCAACACGGCAAGAATAACTATAGACATTAGCAATTAACACATTTTTTTCAATAAATTATAAGTTAATAATTATAGCATTGAAATAATTATACAATGATATAAGTTATTATAATTTATGCACTTGACATATCATATGAATATATTTTTTCCACGAGAAGATTCAAAATCTTTTACAAAAAAATATATAAAAAATGCACTTAACAACCATTTATATTATTATATATATATAATGATAAATAACTAATGTGTGGAGGAAAGAGGAGTTGTTCCTTGTTTCTAAAACAAAACTCCAAGAGTCGGCCACACTGCACGAGTCTTCCTAAAATATTAGAGCAGAAAGAAAAAAATAAAAATCCTAAATCGAGCCAGCCACAGGAGTCTCTCTCTCTCTCTCTTCTCTCACACAAAGAAATCTAAAAAAACTATTCCTTACCAAAAAGAACTCGGGGTCGGACAGTGGTCGGACTGACTGCAGTGGGCATATATACTGAAAGAAAAAAATTTGGTGTCCACAACAATTTTGGGTCCAAAACAACTGTTTCGTGGATCTCATATCAAGTTCGGACCTGCAACGGGTGCAGCCAACTTGAAATTTTCAATTGTTTGGACCTCCTCCAACCAGCTTTCATAAATAAATTAATTTTGAAATTTTTTTATTATCTATTCCTAAATGTTCGCTCGCAGTTAATTTGTTTTTATGTTTTTTTGCTTGTATGCAAGTTCTCTGTTGCAGCTTCGTGAGAGCACAACGCTTGTTCTTGTCAAATATATATATATATATATATATATATATATATATATATATATATATATATATATATATATTTCGTGTGTGTATATATATATATATATATATATATATATATATATATATATATATATATATATATATATATATATATATATATATATACACACACACGAAAAATATACACACACACACAAACAAAAGCATAGTAATAAGAGTGACATATCTCTACTTACGACTCTGTTTGGTTCACATAATTCTTGGTTTTTTCGTTTCATTTTCTTTATTAATAATAATTATTATTATTATTATTATTTTGTTTGAAAAGATTCAAAAAATTAGAAGAGAAAATGAATAATTGACTTGAGGGTAGAAAAGTAAATTGGGTGGGTGGAAAAATTATTATTTTTTCTTATTTTTTGCTTTTCTTGGAAATCAATTTTAGTTAATGTTCATTCTCTTTTGCATCTAAATATGGAAAAAGAATTTTTTTTTTCTTTCCCAATGTTGTGAATTATGAGAACCACATGTGGCCTTAGTTATAACAGTCATAAACATCCACTAGGTTAAGGGCTAATTAGAGCATCCACAATGGGGACACTTCAAACAAATATTTTAAATTATTAAAATTTGTGTAAATTATTATTTTTGGAGTGTATACTTGATATTGGCACATAATGGTATACTCCAAACAAATACTTCAAATTAATCTCATTTTTTTTTCTCTATTTTTTCTATCTTTATTTTCCTTCCCAATTTGATAAAGAACCATTAGTTTTGGTGGACCCAAAAATCAATGTAAATGAGCTAGGACACGTTCTAGATCTAGATTGTCTTTTAAAGCACCCAAAGTGAGAGATGTTTGAAGTGCTACATTTTATTTTTAGTCAAATTATGTAGCACTTGAATGCTGCAATCAATAGTGAAAGATGTTTCAAGTGCTATATTTTAATTGTAGTCAAATTTTATAGCACTTGAATGTTGTAGTGGACACTTGTCCACATTTAAAAATTAAAAAAAAAATATTACAGAATAAAAAAAATTCATATATTTTTAAGGGATATAATTTCTATTTTATGTGGCCAAAATATATACCAGATATTCTTAACTTTCAAAAATAATTTTTTATAATCTAAACCAAATATGTTAATCAATATTTTCATCATAAATTTGTCCGAAAAAATCCCATACCAAATACACGCTTCGAAACCCCCGTTGGACGGGTGGCTTTGAGCTACGGTCCAATTTGAAAAAAAGGACACCTCAAAAACAAAAATTACACGCTTACTATGGGGGCATTATTGATGCTCCATACCAAATAAGTGACACTTACCTACTAATTGGCGCTTATATCATTTCACTAAACTTACATGGCTCGTTTGGTTCACGAAATTATAGTATTGGAAAAGAAAAATCATTAAATGTCAAAAAAGATTGCGGAAGAGAGAAGTGACCTTTAATAGAAAAAAAAAATTATGTGAGAAAATGATTCATCATCCAAATAAGAATTCACTTTTCTACCTTGAAGTATTTACTTTTTTCAATTTTTTTGACATTTTCAAACATCGAAAAAAAATAATAAAAATTATAATTTTTCAACCAAAACATTTATAAAAAATTTGATTTTTTTTTTTCTTCTTTCCTTTCCACATACAAGGCCAACAGGCACACACATCTCACATAGTCGCATTAACATTCCAGCTTAAGAAACTAACTTTGTTTGCGTGCTCAAGAGCCGAGTTTCTCATGTTACTTTGGTTCCGAAATGAAAGAGAAGGAAATCAATTCTTTCTTTCTTTCCTTTCTTTTTTTTCTTTTGAATAGTTATAATTTTTTTTTTCAGTATTTGGAAAAAAGTCCAAAAAATTGAAAAAGAAAGTGAATAATTGGATATAAAAAAACAAATCCATAGGAGAGTGGGAAACCATTTTCTCTCGGATTTTTTTTCTTAAAAGTTATTTGTTTTTCCTATCTTTTTTTTTTTTTACATCCAAACACATGAATATTTAAACACATGAATGAGTTTTCTTTTCCGACATTCTGATTTCGTAAACCGAACGTGACATAATAAAGTAGAGCTTTTATTGAGTTGAGCTCAAGATATTAGAATTTAATTTAATTTTTTTTGCAGGCCTAACTCATACAAACTACTAAAACAAAATATTTAGAGGACCAATATACTCATTACAGCAAGTTCTCTATAACTTTCCTGTACGTCCAATATATAGAACTTGCAAAACACATCATCAAAAATTAGATCACACTTGAAAAATTAAGGCAAAGCTTAGTAAAGCCTAGGGGTGAGCAATTATCGGTTTTCGAACCGAAACCGACCCGAACCGACCCGAAATAGCAGTTCGGGTCGGTTATATGTTGAACGGGTCGGTTTTCGGTTTACAAAAGCTAAAACCGATTTTATTCGGTTCGGGTCGCGGTTTTAGAAATCGGTTTCTGACCCGACCCGAAAATTGAATTGTGTTATTACAAGTTTACCCTTGCTCTCATATATATTCTAAAAATCTAACCTAAAACTCTCTCCTCTCCTCACTATGAGCTCCTGGAGGCTACGATTAGGGCTTTCCTCCGCCCTCTCCTCCCTTCTTCTCCCCCTCCCCCCGGCCCGTCTCGATTTTCTCCCATAACCCTAATCGCCGCCCCATCTCCTCCTCCCCTCCTCCGTGGCGTCGGAGGCGGAAGACCTAAGCCCCAGCGACGTTGGTGGCAACCGAAGCCCCATCATCGGAAAGGCTCCACCTGGGAGACGGCAGATCCCGAGGTCCGGGGCAGCCGCTGGTGGCGACGTTTGGAAAGAGGGACCGGTGGCTCCAATACCTCGAACCTCGAGGTTCGTACTTCGTTCATTCTTTCTTTTCTTGATGGGAGATATATTATTGCTTTGGTCCTCCTTCACCAACAACCAATATTATTGCTTTGGTGGATTGAAATTTGCTGAGCTTTTCAAACCTGTTCATATCCACCTAATATATATTATTGCTTTGGTGGATTGAAATTTGGTGCTCTTGCTGAGATGCTTTCGTTCATTAATTCGTACTTTGTAATTAATCATTGAAAATTTGGAATTTATCCTGATGGGAGAAGTTGCTCCAGTTGATCCAAGTTCTTTTTTTTTGTCCCTTTGGATGCTCCTGCTGTAATATTTATTTTATCTCGATGGAAGATGTTGCAAATTTGTATACTGCTGTTGTACTATGAAAAATATATAAAATTTGTAGTATAATTTTTTTTACTGTTGCTGAACCAAACCAACCGAAAACCGAACCGTTTAATTCGGTTCGGTTTGGTTCGGTTTTTCCAAATATGGTTCGGTTTTCGGTTTGTACAAATAAGGTTCGGTTTTGATTCGGTTTTTCAGAATACGGTTCGGTTTGACCCGAACCGAACCGTTGCTCACCCCTAGTAAAGCCAACACGAATTGGAGGTCAGCAAAACGAAGTCCATAAATTCCAAGCCGTTTCCAAGCTTGACAATACATTTCTAGGCGGTTTTCAAACAACATTATATATACTTAGTACCCGTGCACAAAAAAATTGTTAAAAAATTAAATTAGAACTTCAGATATTTAAATAATATTATATAGTTAAATTAAATGTAATTTAAATATATTTTAATTAAAATTTATTTTCTAGAACTTTGTATATACGTTTAACAAATTTTTTTCCCTTTCAACCATACTGACAAAATATATTAAAGTGGAATGAAAAACAAGAAAATTACAGAGGAGGAAGAAGAACAAAATAAATTAAAAAGAAAAAGTTGCTTGATTAACTGAAAAGTCAAAATAATAATGTATAAAATCGAGAAATAGAAACTACAGTATGAGCATACACAATTTTGGAGGACGGTCGGATTTAAGTACGATTTTTCATTATGGTTAATATAATAATTCTTATATTGTAACCAAGCAACTGAGCAAGTGAAAAGTAGTTATTGTTTCTTTACTCTCTTTTACGTATTTCATAAAATAATCCTGTTTTTATATCTTTCAACAAAGCAACTATAATAAAAGTGTTCTGTGCAAATAAGTGAAGTAAGAGTGGCTTCATTTTCTTGTGGCACTTTTACCATTTCGGTTGCAAGCAAGAAAAAACTTAAATTTTAATTTTTTTTTTTTTTTTTTTTTTTTGAAATCCCACTCACACACACAACTGGGGGGCTCGAACCTTGCCGGCCCCTCCGGATGTCCGCTCTAATACCATTAGGCTAGTATATAATGTTTCCTTCTCATCCAAACTTATGTGATATGAATTTGAGATTAAATATACGAATTTTTTTTATCCAAAGTATTATAGTTTATAAAAATTATAAACATAAGTACAAAATTTTAAATATTAGTAACAAAACACAAAAATAATAATTTCATACTATAAATTATTCCACTTACATACAAACAAATAAAATGATGAAAGTGACTAGATTAGTAACCGAAACAAAGGATGTGAAAGACTCACTAGCCTCGGTTCTTTTACTTTTTGTTGGTATTTTTGTCTTTGGACTAGAAAAAATAGTCCCACATCGACTACACCAAATGGTGAGTATCTCAATATAATGCATTGCTTGTGTTGAGGTGTGCACATGAGGTGTAGTGGGGCACAAGTTTGTGCCATGTCGGAGTATTTTTCTAGAAGAAAAAAGGATTAAATCCAACAGGGATGCAAGTTGATTTTTGTTGTGCGGACTCGGACACGGACTCCAGGATGTCTCGTGCATGCACGGGAGTGTTCGGGGGGAGGGGGGGTAGGCGTGGACTGGCACACTTCTATGCTGATTGTGGGAGGATCTAAAATATCAAACTCTATTTTTGAGTATTGGTATTTTAGTCCCACATCGGATAGGAGAAGAGGTGAAGTCTCAACTCCACTCTATAAATAGAGCCCCTTGGCCTCCTTTGAAAGATGTACCAAGAAAAGAGTTAAGGGAGTCTGTAAAGTCCAGGAAGCCCGTTCAAGTCTCAAATTTTGACTTACGAGCGTTCCAGAAGTTCTTCGTGAACTTGCTGGTTCCTGGAAGCAGATCGTGGTGGGGCGAATCTTGCTTTGAGCAACGGTGATCTTAATCACCCCAGCAAGAACATTTTCTCTTCTTCTTTCTTCTCCTTCATCTGAGTTGTAACTCAGTTCTGTCCGTCTGCAACTGCGATTGCAAGGAAGAACGTCAGATTTACTTTCTGATTATTGTTGCTTTTGTAATCAGATTCATATTATAGAGTTCCTCTTGGATCTCGAGAATAATTAGAAGGTGAACGTTTGTTGAACCTCTGGTCTCGACATCGAGTCTACCATCTTTGGTCAATCCCCGGGACTAACAATCTCAAAGCAAGATCCTTATAGATGGAGAACTCTCGTGCTTCTCTCATCGATACCAGCTTTAACAAGTTGGAGAAATTTGACGAAGAATATTTTCAAATCTGGAAGAGGAAGGTCACCCTTAATCTTCAACTCGTGGACGTAGACCATGTGTTGATTGAGGATGAACCGACAATTCCAGAAGGAGGAACTGTCGAAGCTATTGCTGCTATACTCGTCAAGTAGAGCAAATGGAAGAGAGAAAACAGCATATGTAAACTGTTGATTCTCAATTCTATGGAAGACTCTTTGGCAGAGTCATATTCCAAGAAGGAGAAGGCCAAAGAGATCTGGGATTATTTGGGTAAGTTATATGAAGATGATGAGAACAGGTCCAAAATCTTCATCGTCGAGAAGTACCACAAGTGGCTCTTCGAAGACGAGATGGCGATGCTACCTCAAGTGAAGGAATTCCTGAAGTTGCGCCAGAAGTTAGATGACGAGAAGATGCCCCTCGTTGAAAAGTTTGTCGTTGGAGGGATAGTCTCGAAACTTCCTGCTGGTTGGAGCAACTTCTATGCTAGAATGTATCGAAAGAAGCTGGACATTAGCTTGGAAGAACTCCTACAAGAGATCCACGTTGAGGACGAAATGCGATCTCAACAGAAGATTGACTCTCTGTCCAACCAACTAGCTAAGGACAACTTGGTACAGACAAGAGAGTTCAAGGGGAAGCAGGTGGCTTCTCATCACAAGAAGAAGGACTCCACTAATCTGAAAGTGAAGGGTCCTTCGTTCAAGCAACAGAAGTCCAAGTCCCACGTTGTGACGCCCCAGAACCAGAATACTGGAGAGCGGGGGCGAACATAGCCAGCTACGTATATTAAAATGGAATCCACCTCGCTATACGGTCACGACTGTCTAGATATGAGGGTTTACTACAAGCCAACGGTCTCTTAAGGTCAAGCCTATTGTCTCAATCTCAAGCAAGTAATATAATTACAAGATGTTAGACCACCAAATATACAATAAAAGGCGTCCCAAATATTACATATTCAGCTGATCATGAAGCTAGTCATACAAAATGCGAGGACTAGCAAGAGTTAAGTCATACATAATCAACCCTAGGATTTGTTAATCATGTTACAGCCCATAGGCAGACAGTAAGTAAAGATGCATCGAGCTAACAGGTGCTCGTCGGCTAAACGCCTCAAAAGAATAAATTTACAATGTAGTGGGTGAAACAAAATGGAAAATCCACTCGTAGCCCGGGTTCCTTCTAGTCGCCACCATTGGGCTGGAAGTTTGGTAGATCCTCGGGTGCTGCTCCAAAATCTGGCCTCACAAAACTAGCTGGGTCAAACCCCATAAAGAGCAAGTGCCACAAAGGAGGCCACGAAATAAGAACAAAAGCCAGCATATCATAACATAAGAAAATAGAAGAAAAGTACAAGTAATAAAGAGTACAGCAGGACAATGAACGACTAGGGACGTAGAACCGTTCCGGGAGCCAGGTTACAACCCGTAAACCAAACAAGGACCGGGGTTGTAACCCTTCGCCTGAATAGCGTCTTGTCTCTACCCATTTATTGTTAAAGATAAGTAAAATAATCATGTACAAGAGTACCAGGTACAAGGACTAGACAAGACTTAGACAAGGCTGGACACCATCCATTCGCAAGCGGCCAAACAAATACTACGGCTTACTACTTAACTAACTAGGGTTATCACAAGCCTAATTACTAACAAGATGCAAATGAGAAATTTCCAGTCCCAAGCCCTGTGGACTATCCAGTTATCCTTCCGTGGGTTGAGAGTATGGTTGGGTACATCGCCCAGGAGACGATATACCCTTAGGTGACTTAGAGAGTGCAACACATGACAGTGTGCTGGAAATGTTTCCTACTCGTCGGCAGGCTACAAGTCCGTTTAAAGCGCCCAGATAACGAGATCGCCTGTGACTGAAAATTCTCCATGAAGTATAGTTTGATCTAGTCATTAGCCTAATCAATTTTCAGTGTGAATCCCTGACCGTGGTAACCAGGGAGTCACGTCCTAGACATGATGCAAGACAAGACAAGTGGATTGCACAAGGCAGCAAGAATGAACACCCACGACGTCAGAGTTGATTATACGAGTCAAGTTAGCCATCGCAACAGCATCAAGTCAAGTCAAGTTACAAGTTACAGGTGTACAAGTTACAAGTCAGGAGTACGCCGCCACGGGCCACTATCAAGTTATCCAGTACCAAGATTAATCATGAATTACAGGTTAAAAGTTAAGGGCGCACCCCATCGGGTCACTATCAAGAAGATCAGAAAGTACTAGCAACATAAATCACAAAATTTGCGAAACCGTACTAGTCATAAGCAAACACCGAAAACCGTGCCAGTTCGTGTTGGGTCAAAACAGTCGTGTTGTGTGGAACAAGATCTCAAAACTCAAATCCACAAAAGAGTAGCCAAGTCCAAGAAATAAAACCAAATCATCATGGGCAAGTAGGTTGTGCAGGGGGTCAGATTGCGCTGGGGGAAATGGACTGCGCGGGGGATGGACTGCGCAAGGGATGGACTGCGCTGGGTCGGGTTGCGCTGGGAGCGGATTGCGCTGACGGCGGGTTACGCTGTGTGCAGATTGCGCAGGAGCAGGTTGCACTAGAGCGAGCGGCGCAGCAGTTAAATGCGCCAGTGGGAGGAAGGCGCTGGAGCTAAGAAGCGCCAGCGCAAGTCAGCCCAGCGCAAAGTGCTGGCCGAGGAGCTGCGCAAGTGAATGGACTCCGCTAAAGAGCGCAGGCCGAGAGTCATCTTCTCCATCAGACCGAGAGGAAGACTCCAAGAACCCTAAACTTCAAATCTTCATAACTTGGCCAAATCAAAACGAAATTTGGATTTCTAAAGTTCTAACTTGTGTAAAATTGAATTTTCTTCCACATGGAAGCCTCAAAACAGGGAAAAAAATCTAAGTTTAATAGATCAAAACCAAGAAAAATCAAAAATGGTTAAAACTTAGATCTATAAAAATGGAAGCTCCAAATCACAAAATGCCAAGTTCTAATGTTGTTCTCCATGTCCTAATATAGCTAATGGACAAATAAAATTGGGTCCTTATGTGGTGGCAAGGTGCACTTGCCTATGGTGTTGGTGTTGTGTGGAGGAAGGAAGAAGAATATGAAGAAATTAATGAGGGAAGTAACGAGGAGAGAGAATGGTTGGTGGGAATTTTAATGAGGGTGGATTGTGGTGGAATGAGGGTGGAGTATAGGGTATGGTGTTCCATTGGGTTTAAAACCAAACCAAACCAACTAAAACCGAGCCGAGTCGAAACCCAAAATACGAGAAATCCTAAAATTTCGCAAGTCGAGAAAAATAAAATACCTGCCAAAATCCAACTACGAGTATAAATACGAAATACGAGAAATGAGGGTGACAACTCTACCCACCTTAAAAGAATTCCGTCCTCGAAATTTAAATCAAGGTGCTTAGAGATGTAAGAGCCAGCTATGCTATCCACAATCAAGCTACACTAAGCAAACAATCAAACAATCATACATGCAAGCAAGGGATGGCAAGCATAAGGCATAAGGAAGACATTATACCTTACGAGTCAAACAAGTCGGGATATCGCGATCGGATGTCGTCCTCACGCTCCCACGTTGACCCACCTAGAGAGTGATGACCCCAAGCAATACGGACTAAGCTAATAGTCTTGTTCTTGAGTATCTTCTCTCTCCGGTCCAATATAAACACGGGCCTCTCCTCATACGAAAGGTTGGTACCAACAACCAATTCCGAATGGTCCAGGATATGGCTCGGGTCCGGGATGTACCGTCGTAATTGGGACACATGGAATACATCATGCACCTCACTTAGCGATGGCGGAAGAGCGAGACGATATGATACATTTCCTACTCGCTCCAGGATATCGAACGGCCCTATATACCTAGGACTAAGCTTTCTCCGTACGCCAAAGCGAATGACGCTGCGGTTAGGCGAGATCCTAAGGAATACATGGTCGCCGATAGCAAACTCTAAGGGACGTCGATGAGCATCAGCCCAATGTCGCTGGCGATCTTGGGCCACTCGAAGACGATCTTTGATTCTTCTGACCACTTCAACTGTCTGGGCAATCATTTCTGGACCAAGCATCTGTCTCTCTCCAACATCATCCCATGCTAGCGGGAATCTGCACTTTCTACCATGCAGTACCTCGAACGGAGCCATCTGAATACTGGCCTGGAAACTATTGTTGTACGAGAACTCCACCAGGTGCAGGTGATCCTCCCATGAACCACCAAAGTCAAGGGTACAAGATCTCAACATATCTTCAAGAGTCTGGATCGTGCGTTCCGACTGGCCATCTGTCTGCGGGTGATAAGCTGAACTAAACTGAAGGTGAGTTTCCAAACTCTCTTGCAGGCTGCGCCAAAAGTGTGATGTGAATCTTGAATCTCGGTTTGAGGTGATACTGACGGGCACACCGTGAAGCCTTACAATCTGCCTGAGGTACATCTCTGCCAACTGGGCCGTAGACTGACCAACTCTGAATGAGAGAAAATGAGCCACCTTCGTGAGCCTGTCAACTATAACCCAAATAGCATCTCTACCAGCTGGGGATCTAGGCAATCCAGTCACAAAATCCATGGTCACATGCTCCCACTTCCATTCTGGAATCGGCAAGGGCTGAAGAAGTCCAGCGGGCCTCTGATGTTCAGCTTTAACCTGCTGGCAAACCAAATACCGAGAGACAAACCAGGTTATCTCCCTCTTCATTCCATTCCACCAGAAATGCTGACGAATATTACGGTACATCTTCGTGCCACCGGGATAAAACTGTGAACTGTGAGCTTCTGCCATGACCTCCTGTCTGATATCTCCACTGGGTACACAAAGACGAGTGTCGTGCCGAAGTGTACCATCTTCATGGATACATAACTCTGGCCTTTTCCCTGTCTCACACTCTGCTCTGAGTCACTGAAGCTTGAAATCTGTAGACTACGCCATCCGGATCCTCTCAACTATGCTGGACTGAACCTGTAGACTGGCCATCAACGCCACGTTGGTAGGAAGAACCACTTCAATTCCCATATTCTGAAGATCTGCCAATAATTCTGGTTGTGCCGTTAGAAAATAAACTCCGGCTCTCCTGCTCAATGCATCTGCTACAACGTTGGCCTTCCCTGGGTGATACTGCAAATCCACATCGTAGTCCACTAATAGCTCAAGCCATCTTCTCTGCCGCATATTAAGGTCCTTCTGGGTGAAAACATACTTCAGACTCTTGTGATCAGTAAATATCTCCACTCTATCTCCGTACAAGTAGTGCCACCAAAGCTTAAGTACAAACACTACTACTGCCAGTTCTAAGTCGTGGGTCAGGTAATTCTTCTCATGATCACGAAGTTGACGTGATGTATAAGATATTACCTTCCCATGCTGCATTAAGACACATCCCAATCCTCTGCCTGAAGCGTCGTAATAAACTGTGAATCCTCCGGTCCCATCTGGAAGTGTGAGAATGGAAGCCGTTATTAAACCTTGCTTCAACTTCTCAAATAATTCCTGGCACTCTGCTGTCCAAGCAAACTGTACATCCTTGCGGGTCAACTGGGTCATCGGTGCTGAAATCCTCGCAAAATCTGAAACGAATCGCCGGTAGTAGCCGGCTAATCCAAGGAAGCTGCGAACCTCTGCCACTGAACTAGGTACTGGCCATGACTCGATAGCCACAATCTTCTGGGAATCCACTTCCACTCCTCCTCGAGTAATGATGTGACCCAAGTACGAAATGCGATCGAGCCAGAACTCGCATTTACTGAACTTGGCGTACAACTGATGCTCCCTAAGCGTCTGAAGGACGATTCTGAGATGCTGCTCATGCTCTGCTTCGCTCTTGTTGTAGACCAGGATATCATCTAGGAACACGATCACGAACTGATCCAAGCAAGGTATGAAAATGCGATTCATGAGGTCCATGAATACGGCTGGCGCATTGGTTGCTCCAAAGGGCATAACAAGAAACTCCTAATGCCCATACCTAGATCGGAAAGCTGTCTTCGGGATGTCCTGCTTTCTGACTCTGATCTGTTGGTATCCTGACCGCAAGTCTATTTTCGAAAACACTGAAGCCCCTTTGAGTTGATCAAACAAGTCATCTATTGTCACGACCCGTACCCTGATTAGGGGCACGAGAAGTGGGTACGTCCAGCCTACGCCGCAGCATCGGCGGTAGAACGCCGTCTAGGTCATCTAGAATACTACAACTAAATAGATAAAGGTACCTGTACAGTATATACACTCCGAATGGAGGTGACATAGCAATACAGTCTCAATCACAAATGTAAAACTAAGGTAGATAGCATGGAAAGGAAATATGATAGATGAAGCAAGAAATAAGTTCGAGATCCACACAAGTCCAAAACTAAACGTAACATCACAGAATAATATATAATACTACATTCTAAAATCTAAAGCTGGATCGCAGTCCAGTCAAGCCTAACAAGTGCTAACTACTCAGGGAGTATAAAATCTAGTGGCCAATCTATCAGGCCACTGCCCTGGCCTGAGTCTCCATCTGTCTCAGAAACATCTGTAAAATATCATAACGGTATCCTGTCAGGAAAATGAGCAAGTACAAACACCAACAGCAGTTCCATGTGAATTGACAAATACTATAAGAGACAGTATAATGAAATACAAGACAAAGATATAGGCGACTTGGGAACCATTCGAAAGCCGAGTTACAACCCTTAAACCAAACAAGGACCGGGGTTGTAACCCTTCTTTCAAACAGGACTTAGTCTCAATCATAGTACAGTATAAAGGCAGGTAGAGCATGTGAGTAAATGAATCATAGCATGGTGAGAAGTACAGAAGGTAAAACTGAACTGAAATATAAGATACAACAATAAATATAAAATGTGATTTGAATTATTAGAGCGATATGTGATCGGCTAGGGAGTCAGGATAGGGTTATCCACTTGGCCCGACAATCACAGGAAAATCTCTGGAAAGGGTCATGCCGGCCAACCTGGATAACTCGGCAAGGGGTGTCTGCTACACCCTACGTGAGGTGAGGGTGGCGCTAGCAAAATAGTGACAGGGAGGCTTTGATCACATAACCCCTAATAATTTCCCCATCCTCGAATAGTAACATGGATCCGGACATAGCACGTCATGACGCGGGATTCCCTAAGAGGGGAGCAAGTCCTCTTCAGGAATCGGCGTCAATACAAGTACAAGAATCAAGACCAAGCAAGTACCAGTATCCCAAGAAATCTAGGAATGACATCTTATGACAGGAATCCGACAATACTAGTCCGTAAACTATCGTGTCGAGAATCAAGTAAGATACTACAACTGAATCGGATATAGTAGATATCAAGACAATAAAAACTATCAGTGAATGTACTCGCCTGCTGTCCTGAGCTGTATGGTATATCAATGCTCAGAGCGGTATCAGAAGACCTAAATATGAGATACTGTAAGTTAATTTAGGTTTAAACAAGTTTAGGAATGATTTACAATGAATGATATGCAATCTAGGTCAAACTAGGTCTCATTGAGTCACACTAAGTCCTGTCAAGTCAATCTAGGTCAAATCAAGTTATATCAAGTCAATCTAAGCCTAACCAAGTCAATCCTAGGTCATACCAGGCATCACGGGTCAAAACAAATCGAAGAAAGTCAAACGGGATCAAGAGTTGGCCTACAGTTGACTTTTGGTCAACTGGTCAACTCTGGTCAACTCTGGTCAACTCTAGGTCAACCATGGTCAACCCTAGGTCAATGGTGACTAATAGTTGACTTTTGGTCAACTACAAAAGTCTAATGGAAATCGGAACTAATTTGGGTAAAGCGTTGACCCATAGTTGACTTTTGGTCCAAAAAGTCAACCGTGGTCAACCGGGGCCAAGACTAGGTCTAGGCGACTATTTCTAACTATTACCAACCTCTACAACCCATATCCAAGTCTATCTTGGATTTCGAAACTCATATCTTGGCCGTAGGCCAATATCCTATTTTACCCTTAAAAAGGGTAAATTCTAGCTTCGGCAACTATCCAGTTAGCCTACCTACGCTTGATATTTTGACCCAATCTCCCTAGGGTAGTATGATACTAGCCTATACATATAATATCTACCAAAATACCTAGGTAACGTGGACATCCAGTCCATGATACGGCCCGTTGTCAAAATCTTGAATATTTCAAGATACGGACCGATACGGCACGACACGGGCGCCCTACGACCCCGAACTCCACCCGGAAGCCTACCCGCAAAATCTAAATCACGTATTCATGCTCCACGCCAAGTTTCAACTCAATCGGATACTCCGAACTCCGTTTCGTCCTCTAACTTGGTTTTTCCCTTTTCCTATTCTAGCCCTTTTTCCTATTCTTCCAACTTCTTTCAATCTTTCCTCCCAACCTCAAATCCTTTTCTAAATTCTCATTCCATAATCGTTTTCTACTCTTCTCTACGATTCCAACCATATATAATACTTATATATATCTATATATATATATACATATACTAGGTAAAAAGTAGGTGTTTTATAGGCTAAAAACCATAGAGGGGGGGGGGGGGGGGGCTGTGTTCCTGGCAGCAGCCAGGAACTAGGACTGCTGCTGCCGTGGCAGTCCCGCTGCTGCGTGGCTGTCCCTAATACTTCTCCATCTTCTTCCCTTCTACTCCTATATATACACTTCAATATATATATACCTATATATATATATCTCTCTATATATATATATCTATCTATATATATATATAACTAGATATCTATCTATAATCTATCTAGATATCTATCCCTCCCTCTAATTATATATATAACACACACACACATCCATAAACACACAACCATGTACACACATCCATGTATATATATAAATACACTCATATATATATATATATATATATATATATATATATATATATATATATATATATATATATATATATATATATATATCCATATATATATATATTTTCACAAAATGATTAATCCTAATAAATCCTTAACCTATTTTTCTATGGAAAACCTACAAATTTGTGGGCAAATGGAAGAGGATCTTCCCCTCTCCATTTAATGTGGAAGAACTATATGCAAAAGAGAATTAATGGAGAAAATAAAATCATACCTAAGTGTAGGTTGGAGGAAGAAGAAGAAGCTTGAGGAGAAAATGAAATTGGAAGAGAGAGAGAGTGAGTGACTTAGTGGAGAAGAAAGATTGGGGGGGGGGGGCTGCCTATAGGTGGCCGGCCAACATGGTTGGGTGAGGGGCACTTGTAAATTACAAGTTTGCCCCTCCCTAAGCCTAATATTAAACAATTTCCAAATTAGGTTTAGGAAGTTGCTAAAAATAAATAAAAATCATAATTAAACTAAATTACTCATGGAGAACTAGTCCAAACTCTTAAACCCTAAAATTTAGTGTGGTGGGCCATGGTTAGCTAACAGGCTAATTACAGCTCAAGTCGAAATTCACCGGGGTCCCGAATTAACTCGGAATGCGATAAAATTCGAACCCGACTCCTATAATAATTAAATAATAATATTCATGAAATAAAATTCCCAAAAATATTATAAAATGGAAAATTACCATTTTATCCCTAACTGGGAAAAGTGAGGGTGACAAGTCTATCCACCTTAAAAAAAATTCGTCCTCGAAATTAAAACAAAGCAATCACAGAAAAATACATGCAGAAAACAATCCCTCACGAATACCTCCAAAAATTTCAGCAAAATAAAAAATCTCTTAAGACACAACAACACTTGCAAATAAAAAAAAACTGTTACGTGTCCGACACGGACACGAAACCATCACAAAATCTCACCTATCAAAAGCCAAATCAATACAAAATATCAAAATAAATCAAAGAGGTCCAATGACCAAAATACCCTTAGGCCAGAAATGATACTGAAAACATCCTAATCACATGGTTAGGCTCTAGGTCAAACAGTCTCTAAGGTTTCACTAGCAAATCATTAAAATCACAAATCATGGCTTAAAATTTAAAATGATTTAAAATCTCAAAAATCAAAACATGAATTAAATGACTAAAATTATAAAATTTAAAATTACTCTTAAATAGAAACTGGGTGCTATAAGTCTATCCACCTAAAAATCATCCTCAAAATTTTAAAACAAGTAAACACAAAAAAATCATGCAATCGATAATCGTATGCGTCTATCCAATCATCATGATACTCAGAATCTACGTCATGCTAGTGAGCAAGGCTACGATAATCACAGAGTCCTTGACTAAGGTACATACCTCTAGAATTATGGTATTTAAAATTTTTGCATTGCCGCTAGCTTGGCAGCGAAAACCTTAAATTCCCACACCCGAGAAATACGTCCATAGTCCGACTATATGTCCTCACTCTGCCTGCTAGCATGACCCTAGAGAATTCTAAAATCTCATAATCGAGGCGACCTAGCCCATACGACTTATCTCAGAAGAATATTACATCACAAGGACAAAATTTCATCCAATGATCAAGGAACAGAAAGAATCGAAGTTCAAGACAGTTTATAAGGAAGCAAATGCGGAAATGAGATCGAAAGATTGGAACCTGCTATCTGCTCTGCTACTGCCTGAGTGGGCTCAACTGTCATGGCGAAAGCTCGCCCTTGGTGGCCTCCGCTAGCCTGCCACACTCTGTCCCGGCCTGTCTGTCTGGCTGCACGGGCTGCACAGTTCTTCATCTGGTGGTCTGGAGCTCCACAAAATAAACAAACTCCCAGCTTCATCCTACAAACATCTCGGGTGTGCCCCATCTTCTTGCAAAAAGCACACTGGACGGCCTGTCTCTTGCCTTGACCCTGCTGCTGGTCGTCACGTGCTGGTGCCTGATGTACTCTGTCCTGGTCTCTTCGGATTCCACTAGCGTGGCAATCCTTCAGCTGGTGATCGGGCGCCCCACAGTATAGGCAGACGCCCAACCTCTTCCTACAAGCCTCTCTAGTGTGCCCTGGCCTCCTGCAGAAAGCGCACCGAGTAGCCTGCCTCTGGCCTGGTCCCTGGTGCTGAACTGGGGTACCCTGAACTATACTCGGTACAACCCTCTCAAGTGCTGCCATCGCCAGCTGATGGGAGTTCTCCATGCTCTGCCGCAACAGGTCTGCCTGCGTGCTCTGAGTCTGCAATATCCGCTGCAGAAGGGCCATCATCCCCTGAGTATCTGTCGGTAGCGGAGGCGGCGGTGGAAGAATATCAGGAACGATCATGGACAGTCCCGCTGCTAGAGGTGGAAGACCTCCTGGAACCGTCGCTGCTGCTCCTGCCTGAAGGGCTGGGACTGAGGTGGCAGCTCTCTCAACTGTAGCTCCCGCAGCCGGAGGTGGAAGACCTCCCGGATCTGACCTCTCTGGGGCACTAGGCCCTGCTGCCCGAGAATGAGTCACTGTCATCCTGAAGACGAATTGAACCCAAGAGATCAATATGTCACAAGATAAGATATTATCAAAGGAGGACAATTGAATTCAAATGCAAGAAGAGTTGTCATGGTAATCAAAAGATCAGAATTTTCCTAAAATGTGATTGAGTAACTTCAAAATATATCCTATTCCTACTGCAGGCTGTAGTGGTACTCAAGTTCGAATACCACTACATAAACTCGACCTGCGTGGGCCACCACAAAAACGTGTCACGACCCGCACCCTGATTAGGGGCACGAGAAGTGGGTACGTCCAGCCTACGCCGCAGCATCGGCGGTAGAACGCTGTCTAGGTCATCTAGAATACTACAACTAAATAGATAAAGGTACCTGTACAGTATATACACTCCGAATGGAGGTGACATAGCAATACAGTCTCAATCACAAATGTAAAACTAAGGTAGATAGCATGGAAAGGAAATATGATAGATGAAGCAAGAAATAAGTTCGAGATCCACACAAGTCCAAAACTAAACGTAACATCACAGAATAATATATAATACTACATTCTAAAATCTAAAGCTGGATCGCAGTCCAGTCAAGTCTAACAAGTGCTAACTACTCAGGGAGTATAAAATCTAGTGGCCAATCTATCAGGCCACTGCCCTGGCCTGAGTCTCCATCTGTCTCAGAAACATCTGTAAAATATCATAACGGTATCCTGTCAGGAAAATGAGCAAGTACAAACACCAACAGCAGTTCCATGTGAATTGACAAATACTATAAGAGACAGTATAATGAAATACAAGACAAAGATATAGGCGACTTGGGAACCATTCGAAAGCCGAGTTACAACCCTTAAACCAAACAAGGACCGGGGTTGTAACCCTTCTTTCAAACAGGACTTAGTCTCAATCATAGTACAGTATAAAGGCAGGTAGAGCATGTGAGTAAATGAATCATAGCATGGTGAGAAGTACAGAAGGTAAAACTGAACTGAAATATAAGATACGACAATAAATGTAAAATGTGATTTGAATTATTAGAGCGATATGTGATCGGCTAGGGAGTCAGGATAGGGTTATCCACTTGGCCCGACAATCACAGGAAAATCTCTGGAAAGGGTCATGCCGGCCAACCTGGATAACCCGGCAAGGAGTGTCTGCTACACCCTACGTGAGGTGAGGGTGGCGCTAGCAAAATAGTGACAGGGAGGCTTTGATCACATAACCCCTAATAATTCCCCCATCCCCGAGTAGTAACATGGATCCGGACATAGCACGTCATGACGCGGGATTCCCTAAGAGGGGAGCAAGTCCTCTTCAGGAATCGGCGTCAATACAAGTACAAGAATCAAGACCAAGCAAGTACCAGTATCCTAAGAAATCCAGGAATGACATCTCATGATAGGAATCCGACAATACTAGTCCGTGAACTATCGTGTCGAGAATCAAGTAAGACACTACAACTGAATCGGATATAGTAGATATCAAGACAATGAAAACTATCAGTGAATGTACTCGCCTGCTGTCCTGATCTGTATGGTATATCAATGCTCAGAGCGGTATCAGAAGACCTAAATATGAGATACTGTAAGTTAATTTAGGTTTAAACAAGTTTAGGAATGATTTACAATGAATGATATGCAATCTAGGTCAAACTAGGTCTCACTGAGTCACACTAAGTCCTGTCAAGTCAATCTAGGTCAAATCAAGTTATATCAAGTCAATCTAAGCCTAACCAAGTCAATCCTAGGTCATACCAGGCATCACGGGTCAAAACAAATCGAAGAAAGTCAAACGGGATCAAGAGTTGGCCTACAGTTGACTTTTGGTCAACTGGTCAACTCTGGTCAACTCTGGTCAACTCTAGGTCAACCATGGTCAACCCTAGGTCAATGGTGACTAATAGTTGACTTTTGGTCAACTACAAAAGTCTAATGGAAATCGGAACTAATTTGGATAAAGCGTTGACCCATAGTTGACTTTTGGTCCAAAAAGTCAACCGTGGTCAACCGGGGCCAAGACTAGGTCTAGGCGACTATTTCTAACTATTACCAACCTCTACAACCCATATCCAAGTCCATCTTGGACTTCGAAACTCATATCTTGGCCGTAGGCCAATATCCTATTTTGCCCTTAAAAAGGGTAAATTCTAGCTTCGACAACTATCCAGTTAGCCTACCTACGCTTGATATTTTGACCCAATCTCCCTAGGGTAGTATGATACTAGCCTATACATATAATATCTACCAAAATATCTAGGTAACGTGGACATCCAGTCCATGATACGGCCCGTTGTCAAAATCTTGAATATTTCAAGATACGGACCGATACGGCGCGACACGAGCGCCCTACGACCCCGAACTCCACCCGGAAGCCAACTCGCAAAATCTAAATCACGTATTCATGCTCCACGCCAAGTTTCAACTCAATCGGATACTCCGAACTCCGTTTCGCCCTCTAACTTGGTTTTTTCCTTTTTCTATTCTAGCCATTTTTCCTATTCTTCCAACTTCTTTCAATCTTTCCTCCCAACCTCAAATCCTTTTCTAAATTCTCATTCCATAATCGTTTTCTACTCTTCTCTATGATTCCAACCATATATAATACTTATATATATATATCTATATATATATATACATATACTAGGTAAAAAGGGGGTGTTTTATAGGCTAAAAACCATAGAGGGGGGGGGGGGGGGGGGGGCTGTGTTCCTGGCAGCAGCCAGGAACTAGGACTGCTGCTGCCGTGGCAGTCCCGCTGCTGCGTGGCTGTCCCTAATACTTCTCCATCTTCTTCCCTTCTACTCCTATATATACACTTCAATATATATATACCTATATATATATATATCTCTATATATATATATATATATCTATATATATATATATATAACTAGATATCTATCTATAATCTATCTAGATATCTATCCCTCCCTCTAATTATATATATAACACACACACACACATCCATAAACACACAACCATGTACACACATCCATAAACACACAACCATGTACACACATCCATGTATATATATAAATACACTCATATATATATATATATATATATATATATATATATATATATATATATATATATATATATATATATATATATATATATATATATATATATATATATATATATATATATATATATATATATTTTCACAAAATGATTAATCCTAATAAATCCTTAACCTATTTTTCTATGGAAAACCTACAAATTTGTGGGCAAATGGAAGAGGATCTTTCCCTCTCCATTTAATGTGGAAGAACTATATGCAAAAGAGAATTAATGGAGAAAATAAAATCATACCTAAGTGTAGGTTGGAGGAAGAAGAAGAAGCTTGAGGAGAAAATGAAATTGGAAGAGAGAGAGAGTGAGTGACTTAGTGGAGAAGAAAGATTGGGGGGGGGGGGGGGCTGCCTATAGGTGGCCGGCCAACATGGTTGGGTGAGGGGCACTTGTAAATTACAAGTTTGCCCCTCCCTAAGCCTAATATTAAACAATTTCCAAGTTAGGTTTAGGAAGTTGCTAAAAATAAATAAAAATCATAATTAAACTAAATTACTCATGGGGAACTAGTCCAAACTCTTAAACCCTAAAATTTAGTGTGGTGGGCCATGGTTAGCTAACAGGCTAATTACAGCTCAAGTCGAAATTCACCGGGGTCCCGAATTAACTCGGAATGCGATAAAATTCGAACCCGACTCCTATAATAATTAAATAATAATATTCATGAAATAAAATTCCCAAAAATATTATAAAATGGAAAATTACCATTTTACCCCTAACTGGGAAAAGTGAGGGTGACATCTATCCTCGGGAGAGGGTATCTGTTCTTGATTGTCACTGAGTTCAATGTACGATAATCTATACATAACCTGGACGTACCATCCTTCTTTTTCACAAGAAGTATCGGGGCTCCCCAAGGTGGTCCACTTGCACGAATGAATCCCTTGGTCCTAAGTTCTTCAATCATCTTGTACAAAATCTCCAACTCTGAAGGCGCCATCCTGTAGACTCGCTCTGATACTGGTGTCATCCCGGGGATCAAGTCTATAGTGAACTCAATCTCCCGCTCTGGCGGCATCCCTGGAAGTTCTTCTGGGAAGACATCTGGAAACTCTTCAACTATCCGGGATAACTGTACTGCTGCTACTGCCATCCGCAATACTGGAGAAGATGGCTCCACTGCGCCTCTGAAAAATGAGAATTCTGGCTCGTCTGGAATACTAAAGACAACCCTGCCAACATGGCAGTCTATCCTAGCGTACTGGTTCCTCACCCAATCCATGCCTAAGACTACATCATAGTCTGCCATAGGGAACTCTATAAATCTAGCGGGGAACTCTCTACCGCTAACTACGATCCGACACGAGGAAAATACTCGATCTACTCCCACAAGACCATTACCAGTAAGTATATTGAGACTTACTGATAAGGACTCGGGCTCCAATCCTTTCCGTGTCGCGAATCGTGCAGACATGAATGAATGCGATGCACCAGAATCAAATAATACCGATGCTGGAGAGGAGTTGACGAGAATAGTACCTGCCACTACCTCACCTGGAGCAACTTCTTCTTCTATAGCCATCATCATGGCCTGACCTTGTCCTCTGGCTGCGGGTCCCCTCTGCTGGAAACCTCTCTGCCTACTCTGCACTTGGGCTTGGGTGTACTGCTGCTGGTTCTGCTGATGAAACGCCTGGGCCTGAGACAACAATGGCCTCGGGTACTGCTGCTGCTACATAGGTGCTGGTCCCCTAACCGATGGACTGGTTAGGTTAGAAGAGGATGAACTACCCCTATTCGGGCAAGCTCCTATCTTGTGATCTGCCGCTCCACAAGCCAGGCACAATCCCTGCGTCCTGCGACAATCTGCCACCACGTGCCCTGACTTCTCGCAATGAGAACATCCCATCACGAAAGTCTGCTTCTGCTTCTGCTGCTGCGGGTACGTCGGGGTTGAATGCTGGACCGACGTTACTAAGGCCGCCCGCCTCGGAGTTCCAATGGTCAAACCTCTAGCTGCCGGGGCTGGAGCTGATGATTGGTGCATCTGGTTGTGGGATCGCTTCCTACCTCCGGTCCTATCCACGATCCTCTGGGAGGTGTGCTCGTGCCTCCTAGCTGCTCTCAATACTGCATCGAACGTCTGGTGCTCGAACTGCTCAACTGCCAACAAGATCTCCAAATGCAGTCCATGCTGGAACCGCTGGGCCCTATCAAACTCGGTCTCCACCAAGGTGGGGGCAAACCTACTGAGTCTAGAAAACTCAGATGCATAACCGTCGACCGTTCTGCCTCCTTGCTTCAAGTTGGTAAATCTCGTCTGTAGGTCGTACCGAGCTACAGCATCGAAATACTTCGTCTGAAATCTTTCTCTAAACACCGCCCAAGCAACTGGCGCCGCTAATCCTAGGGCCTACGTCGCCCACCAACTGCGAGCTAAGTCCAGCAACTGTAGCCGTACCATGGCCACCTTCTCATTCTCAGGTGTCCTAGCTGCTTCCAGAACCACCTCGGTATCTTGAAGCCAAGCGTCCGCGGCAATCGCATTTTCGTTACCGTCGAAGAATGGAGGGTTTAAGCGCTTGAAGCTGTTGGCCGCGTTGTTCCCTGGATGACCGCCTCTGGTCAAAGCATCTGCCACTACCTGGTGCAAAGCGTCTCTTCGACGATCCTGGGAAGCTATCAAGGTCCTGATGAGACCTACCAAGGTGCCATCGTCAGGCTCTGTAGGCTGGACGGGCCGAACTGGGGGCTTTCCTCCGGGAGGTACAACTCTGGAGGCTACTCCGGAATGCTGGGCTTGATCTCCAAGTTGCGGCTGGTCCATGGGAAGTGCTCCACCTTGCTGATCGGCGGGGTCAGGTACAATGCCGCTGAAGAAGACGACACAGGAAAACAATAAGGAAGGACCAGGACAGATCAACGATACAAGCACATGATCAGGGCAAGAATCCAGAGATTCAGAGGATATGAACGGAGATCAAGGACGAGTACTGATTGAGACATCTATTTGCTAAACCCTCACATTCTTGAATGCCAAAACCTGCATGGGCCACCACTTAAACCATATGACGCCCCAGAACGAGAATACTGGAGAGCGGGGGCGAACATAGCCAGCTACGTATATTGAAATGGAATCCACCTCGCTATACGGTCACGGCTGTCTAGATATGAGGGTTTACTACAAGCCAACGGTCTCTTAAGGTCAAGCCTATTGTCTCAATCTCAAGCAAGTAATATAATTACAAGATGTTAGACCACCAAATATACAATAAAAGACGTCCCAAATATTACATATTCAGCTGATCATGAAGCTAGTCATACAAAATACGAGGACTAGCAAGAGTTAAGTCATACATGATCAACCCTAGGATTTGTTAATCATGTTACAGCCCGTAGGCAGACAGTAAGTAAAGATGCATCGAGCTAACAGGTGCTCGTCGGCTAAACGCCTCAAAAGAATAAATTTACAATGTAGTGGGTGAAACAAAATGGAAAACCCACTCGTAGCCCGGGTTCCTTCTAGTCGCCACCATTGGACTGGAAGTTTGGTAGATCCTCGGGTGCTGCTCTAAAATCTGGCCACACAAAACTAGCTGGGTCAAACCCCATAAAGAGCAAGTGCCACAAAGGAGGCCACGAAATAAGAACAAAAGCCAGCATATCATAACATAAGAAAATAGAAGAAAAGTACAAGTAATAAAGAGTACAGCAGGACAATGAACGACTAGGGACGTAGAACCGTTCCGGGAGCCAGGTTACAACCCGTAAACCAAACAAGGACCGGGGTTGTAACCCTTCGCCTGAATAGCGTCTTGTCTCTACCTATTTATTGTTAAAGATAAGTAAAATAATCATGTACAAGAGTACCAGGTACAAGGACTAGACAAGACTTAGACAAGGCTGGACACCATCCATTCGCAAGCGGCCAAGCAAATACTACGGCTTACTACTTAACTAACTAGGGTTATCACAAGCCTAATTACTAACAAGATGCAAATGAGAAATTTCCAGTCCCAAGCCCTGTAGACTATCCAGTTATCCTTCCGTGGGTTGAGAGTATGGTTGGGTACATCGCCCAGGAGACGATATACCCTTAGGTGACTTAGAGAGTGCAACACATGACAGTGTGCTGGAAATGTTCCCTACTCGTCGGCAGGCTACAAGTCCGTTTAAAGCGCCCAGATAACGAGATCGCCTGTGACTAAAAATTCTCCATGAAGTATAGTTTGATCTAGTCATTAGCCTAATCAATTTTCAGTGTGAATCCCTGACCGTGGTAACCAGGGAGTCACGTCCTAGACATGATCCAAGACAAGACAAGTGGATTGCACAAGGCAGCAAGAATGAACACCCACGGCGTCGGAGTTGATTATACGAGTCAAGTTAGCCATCGCAACAGCATCAAGTCAAGTCAAGTTACAAGTTACAGGTGTACAGGTTACAAGTCAGGAGTACGCCGCCACGGGCCACTATCAAGTTATCCAGTACCAAGATTAATCATGAATTACAGGTTAAAAGTTAAGGGCGCACCCCATCGGGTCACTATCAAGAAGATCAGAAAGCACTAGCAACATAAATCACAAAATTTGCGAAACCGCACTAGTCATAAGCAAACACCAAAAACCGTGCCAGTTCGTGTTGGGTCAAAACAGTCGTGTTGTGTGGAACAAGATCTCAAAACTCAAATCCACAAAAGAGTAGCCAAGTCCAAGAAATAAAACCAAATCATCATGGGCAAGTAGGTTGTGCAGGGGGTCAGATTGCGCTGGGGGAAATGGACTGCGCGGGGGATGGACTGCGCAAGGGATGGACTGCGCTGGGTCGGGTTGCGCTGGGAGCGGATTGCGCTGACGGCGGGTTGCGCTGTGTGCAGATTGCGCAGGAGCAGGTTGCACTGGAGCGAGCGGCGCAGCAGTTAAGTGCGCCAGTGGGAGGAAGGCGCTGGAGCTAAGAAGCGCCAGCGCAAGTCAGCCCAGCGCAAAGTGCTGGCCGAGGAGCTGCGCAAGTGAATGGACTCCGCTAAAGAGCGCAGGCCGAGAGTCATCTTCTCCATCAGACCGAGAGGAAGACTCCAAGAATCCTAAACTTCAAATCTTCAAAACTTGGCCAAATCAAAACGAAATTTGAATTTCCAAAGTTCTAACTTGTGTAAAATTGAATTCTCTTCCACATGGAAGCCTCAAAACAAGAAAAAAAAATCTAAGTTTAATAGATCAAAATCAAGAAAAACCGAAAATAGTTAAAACTTAGATCTAGAAAAATGGAAGCTCCAAATCATAAAATGCTAAGTTCTAATGTTGTTCTCCATGTCCTAATCTAGCTAATAGACAAATAAAATTGGGTCCTTATATGGTGGCCAGGTGCACTTGCCTATGGTGTTGGTGTTGTGTGGAGGAAGGAAGAAGAAGATGAAAAAATTAATGAGAGAAGTAATGAGGAGAGAGAATGGTTGGTGGAGATTTTAATGAGGGTGGGTTGTGATGGAATGAGGGTGGAGTATAGGGTATGGTGTTCCATTGGGTTTAAAACCAAACCAAACCAACTAAAATCGAGCCGAGCCGAAACCCAAAATACGAGAAATCCCAAAATTCTGCAAGTTGAGAAAAATAAAATACCTGCCAAAATCCAACTACGAGTATAAATACGAAATACGAAAAATGAGGGTGACACACATGACTTGCTTCAACTGTGGCAAGAAGGGCCACTATAAGAGTAAATACAAATCTAAGCCCAAACAAGCTGAGCAAGGTGAGCCTAGCAAGGTTTCCATGGTTTCTAATATTGTTGCTATGATTGCTCAGGTCACAGCTGTGGGGGCTGACTCTGACTGGTGGATAGACACTGGTGCGACCTGCCATGTCTGCTCTGGCAAGGAATGGTTCATCGCATACCAGCCAACTTCTGAGAAAGTTATCATGGCGAACCAAGCCCAAGCTGAAGTTCTAGAGGTCGAAACGTGGAGCTGAAACTCACATCCGGGAACACTCTGACGCTTCAAGGTGTGAAGCATGTTCCGGTGATTGCAAAGAACCTGATCTCTGGAAGCCTGCTTAGCAACGCAGGCTTGAGGATGGACATCAATGCTGGCCAGATGGTGATGTCCAAGAAGGAAACATACTTCGGAAAAGCTTTTCAAACTGAAGGGATGTTCAAAATTCAGCTTGTAAACCAGTCAAATGTAATCAATGCAATCACTCGTTCTGATTATTCTCTTGAGTTGTGGCATAACAGGCTAGGACATGTTCACTGTAAAAGAATTAACAAAATATCCAGTCTAGGACTTATCTCCAAATATGGGGGTAAGGTAGAGAAGTGTGAAGTATGTTCTCAGACAAAGATCACAAGAAAAACCCTTTCAACGGTTCAATCGAAGCACAGATCTTCTGGAGTTGGTGCACTCCGATATCTGTGAGTACTTCAAGCAATTCTCTACAAAAGCCGGGATGAAGTATTTCATAACCTTCATCGATGACTTCTCAAAGTACGCGTTCGTCTACTTGCTCAAATCTAAAGACGAAGCGTTCGAGAAGTTCAAGGAGTTCAGGACCGAGGCTGAACGGCAAACTGGACAACAACTCAAGAGGCTTAGAAGTGATCGAGGCGGAGAGTATCGGTCTCATGAATTCACACTGTTCTACAAAGAACATGGAATCATAAATGAGACTACTGCTCCGTATTCTCTTCAATCTAACGGAGTAGCGGAGAGGAAGAACAGAACATTGACAGAAATGATGAACTCAATGCTGCTAACTGCGGGTCTTCCTAAATGCTACTGGGAAGAAGCTGCATTGACGACCACTTTTATTCTAAATAGAGTACCGTATGCAACTTCGGACGTAACTCCTCATGAACTCTGGTTCAAAGTCAGACCTAACTTGAATGTCATTCGAGTGTGGGGGTGTCTGGCCTATGTGAAGCTCCCAGATCTGAAGATTCAGAAGCCGGGGACAAGGACTACGAAGACGATCTTCTTGGGATATGCTGAGAAGAGTGATGCTCGAAGATTTCTTGATATTGAGTCAAATCATATCATCGAATCTCGCGATGCTGAATATTTTGAAGACAAGTTTATAAGGTACAAGAATATTGTTCTAACGGACATTCCGAAGAATGATGAAGGTGCAAAGGTGACTGAGATCTTTAATAAGCCCGTTGTCTAAGATGAAGTTGCTACTGAGGAGACAACGATTGAACCAGAACTCGCTGAGCCATCGTCGAAGCGAGCGAGGAGGCCAAAGAACTTCGGAGATGACTTCGTCACCTATCATGTGGAAGCAGATCCGCTTACCTATGATGAGACAATGAAGACCAGAGATGCTATTTTCTGAAAGGAGGCGATAGACAATGAAATTGAATCAATCACCTCCAATAACACTTGGGTGTTGGTTGATCTACCTGAAGGAGCAAAACCTATCGGATGCAAGTGGATCTTCAAGAAGAAGATGAAAGCTGATGGAACCATTGACAAGTTCAAGGCCAGGCTAGTGGCAAAAAGGTTTTCTCAGAAGCAGGAGATCGACTACTTTGACACGTATGCTCCAGTAGCCTGGATGACCACCATCAGAATGTTGATTGCTCTCGCAGCGATACATAAGATGGTGATACATCAGATGGATGTGAAAATGACATTCCTGAATGGCGAGCTGACCGAAGAGATCTAAATGCAACAACCAGAAGGGTTTGTCGTCAAAGGTCTTGAAGACAAAGTCTGTAAGTTGGTAAAATCTCTGTACGGTTTAAAGCAAGCTCCCAAAATGTGGTATGAGAAGTTTGACAAAGTCATAAGGTCAAATGGCTACAGGGTCAGTGAAACAGATAAGTGCGTCTATATGAAGTTTGCTGACGGAAGAGAAGTCATCATTTGTCTATACGTGGATGACATGCTAATCCTAGGTACGGATATAAGCTGTGTCACGGAGACAAAGAAGTTCCTCTCGACGAAGTTCAGTATGAAGGACTTGGGGGATGTTGATGTTATCTTGGGACTCGAGATCATCCGGACAGACACTGGATTAGCGCTGTCATAATCTTATTACATTGAGAAGATGCTCACTCGATACGGGTATCATGATCTTCCTTTAATTGATACGTCGTATCGGGGTGATCAGAAGCTGGAGCCAAACTCGAAAGAAAGCGTCAGGCAGTTGGAGTATGCTAGCGTCATCGGGAGTTTGATGTACGCTACTACTACCATTAGGCCTGACATAGCTTTCGCTGTGGGAATGTTGAGTCGATTCACTAGCAATCCAGGCGTTGAGCACTGAAAAGCTGTGAAGCGGGTTATGAGATATCTCAAGAAGACTCAGACATATGCACTGTACTACAGCGAAGATCCGCCGGTAGTGGAAGGCTTCAGTGATGCCAGTTGGTGCACAAAAGTGGAGAGCGAGAGGTCCACAGGTGGATACATTTTCACAATGGGTGGAGCTGCTATATCGTAGAAGTCGAAGAAGCAGACTATGCTCTCACAATCATCTATGGAATCTGAGTTCTTTGTACTTGATACCGCAGCAGATAAAGCAGAGTGGCTTCGGGAGCTCATGTATGATCTTCCAGTGGTTGGGGCGCAGATACCGGCAATTCCGATATACTGCGACAACCAGGCGACTGCAGCGGTGTCATCGAATGATCTCTTCAACGGAAAGAAGAAAACTGTGCGGTTGAAGCACAGGACAATGAACGATCTCATCAAGAGAGGTGTCATTGCAGTGATTGATGTTCAGAGTCAGGAGAACCTGGCGGATCCGTTCACCAAGGGCCTCAAGCGCCAGCTGGTCGATGACATAGCTTGTAAAATGGGCTTGAAGGCATTCTGATATTGTGTTATTACATTCCTACCATAAAGTTTTATGCTATTAGTTCAAAAAAAAATCTACTAGGCATCTAGCTTTTGGTTCAAAGGAGGACTATTAACCAGAAGAATATCAGGAACGGTGGGTACTTGTCCTCTGTGACATGGAGAGGTTACGGACCTACAACCACTGTTGTCTACTGTTATTTTCTGCAGAAAACGGATCCTGTGGGAAGGTTGGCTTAAATGCCTTAATGAGTTCTCAGGCAGAGTGAATGCCTGGAGTGCTTTACAGGAAGCACGGTAGCGCAGCACTACAAGGAGTGTAACTCTATGCTATAGTGGGGTGACTCCACCATGAGGTTCTCAGGTAGGGGTAATACCTCGGCTTTGCAAGCCAAGTCACAGCGGAGTAGCACCGCAAGTAGGCAGGTAGCCTAATGTTGTATGATAATCGTAATAAAGAGAGGTAGACAGCACTGCAAAGAGGACGATGTCCTCATGTTACAGTGGCATGACACCACGAAGAGGTACCAGATAGGGTAAAGCCTCGGCTTTGCGAGCCATGTCATAGCGGCGTAACACCGCACGGAAGCGCAAGGCTTCATGCTGGGTAGTTTGGCACTACAAAGAGGCCTATGACCTCATGCTACAGTAGTATGACACTACGATGAGGTACCCAGGTGGGGTAAAGCCATGTCATAGCGGCGTAGCACCGCAAAGAAGCGCAATGCTTCATGCCATGACTCTTTATAAAGAACTCACATATAGTGTATGGACAGAGATATCAGGCCGTCTCTTGAGGGTAAACTTGTAGACGCCCAAAAATTATACATTGAAACCAGGCTGGCACAAGGCCTTCAATGTGCAGCCAGAAGCACCGTTGATGTCATTATGTGAGTAGAAAGAATTACAGTTATGGTACAGAATTCAAGGCTTAGTCCATTCTTGTATCATGCTGTTATTTAACCTATGCGGGAAGATTCAAGTCGTAGCGACATCTCTCCTAATGCATGATGGGCAGTCACTGTGGGGAACGCTCAACCCATATATTGAGATATGTGGGAAATTGTTGGTATTTTTGCCTTTGGACTAGAAAAGATAGTCCCACATCGGCTACACCAATTGGTGAGTATCTCAATATAATGCATTGCTTGTGTTGAGGTGTGCACATGAGGTGTAGTGGGGCACAAGTTTGTGCCATGTGGGAGTATTTTCCTAGAAGAAAAAGGATTAAATCCAACAAGGATGCAAGTTGATTTTTGTTGTGCGGACTCGGACTCGGACACGGACTCCAGGATGTCTCGTGCATGCACGGGAGTGTTCGGGGGGTAGGCGTGGACTGGCACACTTCTATGCTGATTGTGGGATGATCTAAAATATCAAACTCTATTTTTGAGTATTGGTATTTTAGTCCCACATCGGATAGAAGAAGAGGTGAAGTCTCAACTCCACTCTATAAATAGAGCCCCTTGGCCTCCTTTGAAAGATGCACCAAGAAGAGAGTTAAGGGAGTCTGTAAAGTCCAGGAAGTCCGTTCAAGTCTCAAATTTTGACTTACGAGCGTTCCAGAAGTTATTCGTGAACTTGCTGGTTCCTGGAAGCAGATCGTGGTGGGGCGAATCTTGCTTTGAGCAACTGTGATCTTAATCACCCCAGCAAGAACCTTTTCTCTTCTTCTTTCTTCTTTCTTCTCCTTCATCTGAATTATAACTCAGTTCTATCCATCTGCAACTGCGATTGCAAAGAAGAACGTGAGATTTACTTTCTGATTATTGTTGCTTTTGTAATCAGATTCATATTATAGAGTTCATCTTGGATCTCGAGAATAATCAGAAGGTGAACGTTTGTTGAACCTCTGATCTCGACATCGAGTCTACCATCTTTGGTCAAGTCCCGGGACTAACACTTTTCACTTCAGTCCATTCCGACTATGAGAAATTTCACTAACATCAAAAAAGTGCAACATGAAAAACTTTACTTTTCATGGGGTTATTAAAAAAAAACTTTTAAGATATAAACAATCATTAATTTCTGAGCTAAACTTCTTTCTTTTCGGACTGAAATTTCAGCCCATGGCTATTCCTCCACCAAGATGTTATCTACACCAGACAGTCCCAAATTCGTCATAGAACCAGTTCGGTCAAATCTGAATTCGTACGATCAAACCCGAACTCGATTCGGTCATGTCGTCCAAATAGGTCGAGCTGGATTTATTTTTCCTAGACACGCAAGTCCGGCCCGGTCAAGGACCCGATAAAAATTCATTGCATGGGCCTAAGGCTTACCTGGACCCAGCCCTAGGCATGCTAGATTTGATATTTTGCTCTCTAATCCGGCCGAGCTTAACTGACCCACACCCGGTCAAACCCGATCATATTGGTTATATATATATACTAGTCATAACCCGTGCCCATAGGGCATGGTTCATTTAAGGTATTCCCCCTCAAAATTTTGGACCCCAATTTTAAATGAACAATAATAATTATGAGGCCCCCATCAAAATATTAAATCCCAACCACTGCTGGATGTGAATTTTTTTTTGATTCTCCATAAAATCTCACTCTCAATAATGCTCATCCACAACCATTATGAGTGCAAACCCTACACTTTTGATTCCCCATAAAACTCCACTCTTAATAATGCTCATTTCCCATAAAATTCCACTCTCCCCACTCTTTGGATTCACCATAAAATCCCACAACAGTTGATTCACCAAGATTAAATCCCAACCACTCTTTATCTTGGCACAGTCAGCCCTAGGATTCAAAAACCTTTGTGTTTTGTATATATACTAGTCATAACCCGTGCTCATAGGGCATGGTTCATTTAAGGTATTTCCGCTCAAAATCTTGGACCCCCAATTTTAAACGAACAATAATAATTTTGTGGCCCCCATCAAAATATTAAATCCCAACCACTGTTGGATGTAAATTTTCTTTGGATTTCCCATAAAACTCCACTCTCAATAATGCTCATCCACAACCATTACGAGACCTCCATCAAAATATTAAATTCCAACCATCAAAATATTAAATCCCCATCTTTGGATTCCCCATAAAACCCCACTCCCAATAATGCTCTTTCCCATAAAAGCCCACTCCCAATAATGCTCTTCCCCATAAAACCCCACAACCGTTGATTCACCAAGATTAAATCCCAACCACTCTTTATCTTGGCACAGTCAGCCCTAGGATTCAAAAACCTTTGTGTTTTGTATAATAGATATATATATATATATATATATATATATATATATATATATATATATATATATAAAATAAGGGAGGTAGGGTGCCACCTCACGGGGGGGGTGGGGGGGTGGGTGTCTACTTGTCACCCCCCATGCTATCATCATGCACCCACATGGGTGCATGATGATAGCATGTGGGGGGTGACAAATAGACACCCTCCATAGGGTGGCACCTCACCTCCCTCATCCTATATATATATATATATATATATATATATATATATATATATATATATATATATATATATATACACTAGCATATGTGTACGTGTCTTGCACGTATTTTAACATTTCTTAATTAGTTTACGAAGACTCTTTAGGAAGACCAAATGATAGTCTTCCTAATTACTAAGTTGTCCTTATTAAAATTAATGAACTATTTTTAATTAGTATAAGTATGTAAGGGTATTTTCGGAATTCAAAAGTTTCACCATCTAAGTTTTCCTATTATATAGTAGAATATATATATATATATATATATATATATATATATATATATATATATATATATATATACTAACATATGTGCACGTACCTTGCACGTATTTTATCATTTCTTAATTAGTTTAGAAAGACTCTTTAGGAAGACCAAATGGTAGTCTACTTAATTACTAAGTTGTCCTTATTAAAATTAATGAACTATTTTTAATTAATATAAGTATATAAGGATTTTTTCGGAATTCAAAAGTTTCACCATATAAGTTTTCCTATTATATAGTAGAATATATATATATATATATATATATATATATATATATATATATATATATATATATATATATATATATATATATATATATAAATATTCTAATTTTTTTGTTAATTTAATGGGCCAGCAACTGAGCTGGATGTTGCTTAGCCCGGATTCTGGATCAGGCTGAACTTAGGAGTTTGGTCTATAGTCCGACCTGACTCTTTGACCATATCGAGACCCGATCAAACAGAACAAATTGGGTCAGTTGGCGGCCCAAGTAACACTTTTATCCTCCCCTCATGCCAGTGCTACCGTGGTAATAAATACTATATTTGCTTCCTCTCTTACTATTATCGTGGTAAGAAAATACTATAAGCTTTTTTTTAGCACAAAATATAGTAAAGACTAATTCGCAAGTTCTACCATGAAAAAAAATACTATAGTTACCATAAAGCTTCCTCTTTTACTATTATCGTGGTAAAAAAATACTATAAACTTTTTTTAGCACAAAAAATTGTAAAAACTAATCTGCCAGTGCTACAATGAAAAGAAAATACTATACTTACCATAAAGCTTCATCTCTTACCGCACTGCCACCGTGGTAAAAAATAATATTTTTACTATAGAATTTTTTTTAGCACAAAATATAATAAGGACCAATCTGCTAGTGCTGCCGTGGTAAGAATATACTATACTTGCCATAAAGTTTTGGCTTAATTGCTTATTGCTACCCTCAACTATTCCACTTTTTCAAGTTGATACCCTAAACTTTTTTTCGTAACAGATTGATACCTCAACTATAATTAGACTACTTAGTACCCTAACGACGTTAACAGTAAAGATAAAAAGACGAAAAAGCCCTTGCTCTCTTAAATATCAGGTACGAATAGAAAGAAAAGTTAGGAATCCGGTTTAATTAGAAATTTGGAAAAAAAGAAAGTCTCTCTCTCTCATTTGATCTTCACCCGATCCCAAAGAAGGTGAAATCTCTACACATTCCTCATGCCATCTCCATCTCTAAGCATTTGATCTTAGGGTTTTAATTTTGTGATTTAGGATTTCTGACATTTTTCTAAACTAGGGCACATAGAAATTGAGAATAGATTAGGGCATGTAGAAATTGAGAGTAGATTAGACATTATGTAAAAAGAAAATAGACTACAAAAATTAGGAGAAAAATTTGAAAGAAAATGGACTAGAGCGAAGGCTAGGGCATCACCAGACAACAGATGGGGAAAAGAAGAATGTAATTTGACAAAATTTCTCTTTCTTGAAAGAGAATGAGCTTTTAAAATAATAATCAGGGTTATTCTCGTCCAAAAAAATCAACTTTTTCGAGCAGAGACGGAAAAACTAAACCTTGGACGATAAAAGGTACCAACTTGAACATATTGAATAGTTGAGGTATCAATATGTTACGAAAAAAAGTTTAGGGTATCAACTTGAAAAATTGGGATAGTTGAGGGTAGCAATAAGCAATTAAGCCTAAAGTTTTTCTCTCTTACCATACTACTGCGGTAAGAAAATACTATACTTACCATAAAGTTTTTTTTAGCACAAAATATAAGAAGGACCAATATGCATCGTGGTAAAAAAAATTTAAAATATTACACATACCATAAAAAAAAATTTAGCAGAAAAATAATAAGGACTAATATGCAAATTCTAACTCTCTTACCTAATAAAATCTTCTATAGCAATGAAACTATATAAGGACTAATCTACAAATTGTACCTTTTGTGCAAAATGGCTTCATAAGAATTAACGGAGCTTCGAGGTTGTTTCGCCGGCATTAACGTGGTCGACGAAATCTTCGCCGTCCCTTTCTCATCCCCTAAATATCCACCCTCCCTTTCCCATCTCCTTCCCCCTTCCTCTTCCTCATATTTTTTTGTCTTCCTCTTTCTCTCTCCTCACTCCTCCCTTCATACCAAACTAATTATAATAAAAATCAAATCTTTCCTCTCTCTCTCTCCTCTAGAATTAGGGTTAGGGTTCCGATGCAGGAGGCGGCGAGGCTCTTCGTGGGCTGGGAGGAGGTGGTGGTGTCGAACGACAAGGGGAGGCGGGTGGTGAACTATTACGTGAAGGACTCGGAAGGAAGGAGGCACCTGGCGGTGGTCGGGAGGGAGAAGAGCCTGAGGCACATGAGCTACGCCGTGAGGAACCAGTTCCTGCAGTCGGTCTTCGCGGGAGGTTCCTCCTCCTCGGCGGCCCCCCTCTCCGGCGTCGGGTTCGGGTGCTTGAAGTGGAAGTCCAGGAGGGAGGTCATCGATTGGCTCTCCGAGATCGTTTCAGGTGCTTTTCAAATTTCTTTTTTTTGTCGAGTGTTTTGGGGATTTTGGATGGTATCATATGATTCTTTTGAAACTTTACTTTTTTTTTTTCTTTTTTTCTTTTTTTTTTAAAAAATTGTTGATTTGGTTGATTTTTAGGTTGAAAAACCGGGGGGGGGGGTGGGGGTTGGGGGTTGCGGGCGGGCGGGCGGGCGGGCGGTGGGGTGGTTTGGGTTTTAGGTTTTGGGGGCATGAAAACTTGTTAGTTTAGGTGGAAAGGTTGCTCTTTTATTGGTTCTGAGATGAAAAAGTGCGAGAAATCGAAGAACAAGCTAGAGAAGGCTCTTTGAGATCGTTTTAGGTGCTTCACACTATTTGTCGAGTTATTTGGGGATTTTGGGTGGTATCATGTGAAAAATTTGCTGCTTGTTATTTTTGATTGATTTTGTAGACAACCTGGGGAGGGGATTGGGATTTTAGGATTTGAGGGCTTGATAACTTAGGGTTTCGTGTGGATCTGGAAGGATTTCGTCTATTTTTGGTGGGAAGATTTCTTCTTTATTGGTTCCGCAATGAAGGACTATTAGGAAATAGATGAGAAAGCTAGACAAAGCTCTTTGCGCTCATGTCAGTTATTTTAGGTGCTTCAAAATTTATGTTTTATGGATTTTGGGATTGTGGATGGATGACATCATATGATTTTGTTGAAAGTGTGTTTTTCTTTTCTTTTCTTGTTGATTTGGTTGAATGATATGGTAGGAACCTGGGTTTTCGGATTTCACGGTTTGGGGACCTGAAGATTTGGGGCTTAGTGTGGATCTGGAAGAATTTCGTTTGCTTTGGTGGAAAATTGGTTCTTTATTGGTTCAGTGACAGGGGATTATGAGAAATAGATGAGAAAGCTAGAATATTTTGGGGAGATGTAGGAGGATTTGATTTATTTTTTAGCAGTTTTCGGAAGCAAGCAAGAATTTAGATTTTGTTTAGTTTTGTGCTCGGATCTGGTGATTTTCCCGAGTTCTTGTTGATAATTTGCTTCTTTGGTGGTTTGTGATAGAGGTAAGTGAACAAACCATATTGAGGTTCTGCTTCCCTTCTTCATAGGTGTAGAACTGTAGAATAATTGTTTCTTTCTTGGTCTTTTGATTATGGAGATGTAGAGGAAATTGATACTTGAAGAAATCCTTGGTAAAAGTCTAGATCTGATGCTATCTTCATAGGCCACGATTTATTTTCCTTGGTTCGTGATTGGTTCTGGGTTGGGAATTTTTTTCTGTGAAAAGATTGATATTTCCTTGTTGGAGTTTACATAGAATATAATGATCTGATGCTATCTTTTCACTCCAACTGTAGAACCGTCCCAAATATATCTGGTTGACCTTTTGTCCAGCCCAAATCAGGTCCGTAGGGGTTGGATGGGACTTGAATTCAGGTTTTCTTGCCAAATCGTCTTTGGAGCTTAATTTTGTCAAACAAAGTTATTCATCATCATCATCCAATCTCGACCATCAGAATGAGATTGGCTCTGTAGCATAAGAAAGTTCAATAAAAAATTTGACCATGATTTCATGTCCAACTGTCGACCTGACATCAACCCTCTATTTTGGTCTTAAATTCCTAGCCAAGGTAGGGCAGAGGGTCATGTCATGAAACCTAGATGGTCATTTGGTAGGTAGGTTGACCTATCTTGTCTTTTGGATATGCAATTTAGTTTAAGCCTAGGAAGCACGGACACTCCAAAAATCTAGGCCATCGTGTCATGTACGACACATATTCAACACACTATGGACACTCCAAAATACACTTGGACATACCAAAATAGGTGCTGTGTCACCGACACCGTGTCCTTACATTGTCGTATGTGTCAGTGCAACATAAGTTTAAGCTCATGCAACAAAGGAGCACACTCCAAGTTCCCCTAGACTATGCTTCCTTGGTCTCAAACTTAGGACATCACCCCCCTACTAAAGGTCCAAACCACTAGGATGGACTGTAAATTTGGTCTACCGATTTCAGTTTCAAATTTTACACCAGCGTGATAGATTCTCTCTTTAGCTCCAGGAGGCCTTTCCCTTTTGTTACTTCTCCCCCTTTTCTTAAGAGAGAACAGTAGAATGAATACTCCTTCGTGTTTCATTAAGGAGAGCCTTATGTCAACTGAAATACTTGCTTCTCGCCTTTCTTTGCTCGTCATCTCCTGTTCTCTCATTTGGTTTAATGTTTCTCCATCTTTTCTGGTGGATGATTTCTTCTTTTACCTCATCTGAGCTATGCCCCTACTGCCACTATCATGTACGTTGGGCTGTGAACCCTAAGATCAATAGCTGATTGGCCAGATAACTCATGATGAATATGTAAAGTAGATGTGCATCATATGCTTCTGCTGCCACTATTATATGCCTTAAGTTGTGAATCCTGAGATTAACAACTGGTTTGCCAGATAGCTCATGTTGAATGGGAAGTAGACACACGATAAACCTTTCCTATCTCAGATACTGCTGTAAGGTTCCTTTGTTTCCATCTTTGTCATATGGGATTGAGCTGAACTTTCTAGGCACTTTATTTATTTGGGAATCATGTGTCTTTTCATTACTTGTGCTTTTTAAGATAAGTAGAATCCATTCCAATGGAAGGTTCTGTTTCTCTGGCTTGTTGCTGGTGTACTTGTAATCTCTTTAGTCACATAACCTTGCTAGGATGTTCGAGGAGCTATTCTAAAGAAATCATCCAAGAATAACGTGAGATGGTGTCCATATACTATACATGGGACATCTGAGAATACGATGCAGAAATATATGGATTATGTTTCCTTTCCGGTTAAAGTTTTCAGTTGTCGTTAAATTTTTCTTAAAATATTTGCACTCCTTTGTACGAGTAATTTTTGTTTGTGCACCTATTAGGTGGTATTGGGGTTTGGGGGAGGGTTTGGGTGGTCGAACTGGTTTTCAGATTCTACAAACACTGGAGGCCGATTGTGTTTAAGAAGAACGAGTAAGAAGGTATTGGAGAAATAAGAAAAGTGGGTTGCAGGCTCTTTTGGCCTCAGCCATGGCAGTGGCAATGATGTGTGCCTTATGGGGTTTGGGTTTTGGAAAATTTTAATTGTTTCCCATTTGCAAAAATGTTACCTTTCTGATAGAAGCCGGGATAGATACAGAGATATGTTGGCTAGAGGCAGGCAGTAAAGATCAATATGAAACTGCTATTGGAGGTTGGGTGAGGGGTTTGGGTGGTCAAACTGGTTATCGGACTCTGTGAGCACTGGAGCCTGCTGTGTTTAAGAACAAAGAGTAGGAAGAGATTGGAGAAACAAGAAAAGGTGGGTGGCAGACTCTTTTGGCCTCAGCCATGACACCTGCTTCCTAGCAGCAGAGGATGCTGTGTCTGCAGGTGGCCATGATGATGGCTGACTTGCCACAGCTTCTGGTGGTGGCAATAACAACGGTGGCTGGCATTGGCAGTGGTGTCTTTGTGGCATCTGGGTTTTGATTATTATTTTTAGTTGTGTTCCACTTACATGAAGGTTACCTCTTGCATAGAAGCTGAGCTAGATACATAGATATAAATACTAGATGCACGCAAGAAAGATCAATATGCAAATTGTGGTTGAGTAACGGTTGTTTTAAATGGGTGGCTAGAAGTAGAAATGGTGTCTTTATGAGGTTTGGGTTTTGGAAAGATTTAATTGTTTTCTATTTACATAAAGGTTGCCTCTGTGATAGAAGCCGAGATAAATACAGACATGATGACTGAGGCAGGCAGTAAAGACTGATATGCAAATTCTGGTTGACTAACGGTTGTTTTAAATGTAGAAATGCAAAATCTGGTTGGTTGACTAACTCTGGGAGTTAATAGCCTAGGTTTTGAAATATGAGCTTTCCACCGTCTTTTCCGTTCCATGCTTTTAGCATGGTTGGTTATATGTTTGTTATATATAGGATTGTACGTAACAAAATTTTCCAATCCACTTTTCTTGTTGTATGATTAGAAGTTTTTTTACTTCTAACAACATGATGTTATGTCTCCAGATTCTGTTTCTACTGGACCCTCTCTTTTGGGTGATGGATTTTTGGATGACGATGTGGTACCTAGAGATAACACTACTTCCAAGGTAGACAGGAGCAACCGTTTACTTGTGATTTTTCCTCATTATACATTACGTATATACCAAGTGACAAGTAAAGCATTTCCGTTTATTTCTTTCCTATTGCCCCTCTTTTGTTTATTCAGGGCCTTTCTTCACGAAAAATGGCGCACCATTCTAAAGAATTTTCATGGTTAGGTTCTCCATGGAATTGTAGGAAACGGCGGAAGCATTATCGATCTTTCTGTCGGAACAAAATCACAATTTCAGTAAGTAAAGTTTAGGGCTTCTTGTTGTTATAATCATATACTATGTCCTTGTTTTAATTCATAATATGATGTTTTCCCCTAGGTCCATGACTTCGTTTATGTAATGGCCGAAGAGGGCAAGAGGCTTGTTGCCTATATTGAAGATCTATATGAGGACACGAGAGCTAATAATATGGTTGTGGTGCGATGGTTTCACAAAGTTGATGAGGTTGGTATTGTTTTACCTCCTGACGTTAATGACAGAGAGATTTTCTTTTCTCTCTGTCTTCAAGATTTCAGTGTTGAATGCATAGATGGGTTAGCCTCAGTCCTCAGTGCGCAGGACTTTGACAAGTTTCAGAATGAGGCAAGACACAGATTCAGCTCCTGGGAACCTTATATGTGCCGAAGGCAGATTGATAATGATGATGTCAAGCCTTTTGACATCACTCAGGTCCAAGGCTACTGGAGCCAGGAGGTGCTTCGATCCATGTATGCAACTTCAGGGACTTCCTTAAAAGTGCGGTTGAAGATAACTCATCGTGGCTCCAGTAGTAGTCTTGATCAGGATGGTTACATTGAACCGAAGAAAAAGAAGCAGCGGCTGAATGGTGAAACTATCAATGCTACAGGAATTGGTAGGGATATAAATAAGTCACAGAGCTTGACTTCTGTTGGCAGTAGAGGGCCAAGGCCTGTTTCAGGATACGTTGCATCTGATATGCTGAGAAAGCAATTGTTCAAGTACAAACTTCAGCAACAGCAACAACAGCTAGCCAAAGGAAGCCATGTTGAAGTGCTTTCTCAAGACAGTGGCATGAGAGGGTGTTGGTTCCGATGTGTGGTTCTTAAGAGGCATCGTGATAAGGTGAAGGTTCAGTACCAGGATGTTCAAGATGCTGATGATACTGGTAACTTAGAGGTAACTCAGCTTTTCATTGTATTCTTTGATTGGTGGTTATATCATGTATTGTTTCACTTTGAGCTTTTGTAGTACCTATGTTGTGTCCTAAACATGTCTTGACAAGGCTCATACGGCAGAGGACTGATTTTGGCTTGTCTGTGCTTCCTGGCCTCTTGTTACCTTTTTTCTTCTTTCTTTTTTCATTAGGCTCCACCATATTGGTTTGTCACATGATACCCAAAAGGTAGGATCATTGTTTAGATCATGTGATGACCAGATTTTCAATTGCATTATTATAGTAACTAGAGCATGGAACATAGGTAGCTAAGTGTATACTAACCCATAGGTTTGTCAGTCTTGTACTCTTTTTTTTTTTTTTTAAAATTCTCAAGTCGGTTTAGAGATGTTAAACCTTAGTGTATTTAATATTTTTATTCTAAGGTATTTAACCCAAGTTTAGGCACCTTTTTTTGTTGAATTTCTCAAGTCTGTTTAGAGATGTTAATCCTAGTGTATTTAATATTTTTATTCTAAGGTATTTCATCCAAGTTTATGCACCACTAAGATGTACAAGCTACCATGATATTTGCATGCTTTTGTGATCAATGATCAGTGGTTGGTGTGGTAGTCTTATGTTTTATTTCACTTGCTTTTGACTTTGTGTTATTATTATATATTATTCTGTATTCCATGCTTATTTTAAAGTCTATACACTTCAAACTTTTAGGTCTTGAACTTGTTACTCATTCATATGCTTCCACTTCTTTCATAAATGATATTTGTAACATTCCTTCGTAATGATTGTTAAAAATGTTTTCTTGTATAGGAGTGGGTTTTGGCATCGAGAGTAGCAACACCTGATAGATTGGGTGTTCGATTGTGCGGGAGGTCTGTGGTTCGTCCTGTTCCATCCCCATCACTCTCTGCCAAGTTTTTGTGCAGCCTTGGCGTTGGGTCTGTTGTGGATGCGTGGTGGCATGATGGCTGGTGGGAGGGGATTATCGTTGAAAAAGCTTCAGAAATAATCTCTGTCTACTTCCCAGGTACTTGCTTGCTTCACTATTTTTTTTTTCTTCCGGCATTTGCTTCAAGCCTCTTCAAACCTAACAAAAAAAAAATCCAATGTTCCCCCCCTAACTTCAAATTCATTTTGCAGGAGAAAAACTCTTCTCTACTTTCATCCATAGCGATTTGAGACCCTCACAGGAATGGGTGGGTAACAAATGGAATCGGATAAAGGATCATCCAGAAGTGGCTAGGTCATTGTTATCTGATATGGATAGGGAGAATCTTCTGTGTTTACCTAGTGAGGGAAATGTACCGGTGCGAGCTTCGGTCTCCAACCAAGAGGCGGAAGCAGATATACAGAGGGAAAGCTCGGCAGTGTGTAAACCCTTATTGAGTGGAGAGCCTTCAGTTCAGAAGGAGGCAGAAGCTGTTGTTCCGAACCTAGCCCGTGGACTTGATGGCTTGCACTGGAACAAATATAAGAAAAGAAAACATCCAAGAGAATTGGGTAAAGGCGGCGGCGTCCCAAGGTGCAAAAAGCAGTTTGGTGGTAGCACAAGCAGCAGTAGCAGTCGGGAGACGGAAGAAGAATACAATGCTGGTGGAGAGTTTTTGGTGCCCAAATCTTTGACGGTCGTTGACCATGAGAACTGCAAGGTTGGAGGCGATCCCTTGTTTGCTCCACCATTGGCTCTGTGTTCTAGCTTGGTCATGTCCCAATGACCTTTGCCCTTCTAGTTGTAAATTCCCAAGTTCCCCCATCAAAGTTCCTGTGCTCTCATTTGAGGAGAATTGCTACAGATGGTTGGATGTGCTTTTGCATTGCATCGCCATACTTCAACTGGTATTTAAGGACCGAGTTGACATGTATATTCAGAAGCCTTGTTAGTATCAACAGAAATATGATGGTTTCGAGGAAGAAGCCAGTGTACCATGCTGTATTTGTAAGTAGGTTAGAGAGCCCCTGTTCGGCGAGGCAAGCTGAGTAGAGTAGAGTAAGCTTCAATCACATAGTGGAGCCAGTTCTAACCTTACCAAATTTTCCTGACCCTGTACTTGCAATTAATGCCTCTTGTTCGCATTCCTGCTAATCAAGTAATTATTCTGTTGTATTATTTTGTCTCTGTTTGCATATGCATCTTGGAGTTGTTTGGAGAGTTGTTCTTGCGCAACAATTTTGGCTGACATTGTAGTATTCTAACAGGTTATGTAGGCAAGACTTGTCCATTTTTTCAGGTTGTTGCTATATGGTGATGTTGTATATATAATAAGGTGTGAACTTGGTTGCAAGAACAACAATCTGGTTTTGTTGTATTGCTAAGCTATCATTTCATTCCATGCTCTATTGAGTGCTGCACCTTGCTGTTTCCTTGCTTGAATTATTGTTATTCTACCTTTTGGTCTCAAGAAAAGAAAGGGAATCAATTCTTTGCTCTTTTCGTGGGCATAAAAAAATTATAATTTCCGTCAATTTTTCAATTTTTGTTTCGGTGTTTGAAAATGTCAAAAATAATCAAGTCAGAATATATTTATGAAATTGTAAGTGAAAGTGAATCTATGAAATTGTAAGTGAAAGTGAATCGGGTATGTTGTGAGATGAATCATTTTCTTCCATATCTTTTTCTTTTGGAAACTATTTTTTTTTTCTCTGACATCCATAAACACATGAAATAAATGACTTTTTCGGTCCTGTTTTTCTCACAGGTATTCATGCCAAGTATTTGGCTTATGGGTTAGTTGTTTTTTTGTAGCTGAAATAATTGGTGATTCCAAGGCTCCGTTCTATGTAGAGCGTTCTAGTGTCATAACATGTTAGTAGTATGCTGTATGCAGACATGGGACTAGAGCAGAGAAGATGGAATCGGTTAGATACGTCGTGTGGAAGGATCAAGTATGGAGAAGTTTGGAATGAAAGTAAGCTTGAAAAGTTTGAAACGGAACTACTTTGTTATATGCTTTCCAAGCTGAAATTGTGGGCAAAAGACACTTTGATAAAACTCTTTGCACGTTCGCACCAGTCGCATAGTTGGCGTGCTCTTGCCTGTCGTTGCGAAGGGCTCGTGGCTGCCGAACAGTGATTCAGTTGGGTTGCTCATGCAGCGCCGCTACACTCTTCTCTGTGCCAGCGTCGCGATTTTGCTAGCCATGTACTTCAGGTGGTTCAGTTCGTAAGTGTCCTATTCATTAGGAAGTTATTGCTCGTAACTCCTTGATTCATTAAAGGAGTTACTCCCCGGTTATCTACCCACGTCTTTATTGGACAGTTACAATCGATCAAGGAGTGCTCCCTTATATATATTAGTGTTCCAACTAGATCTTCGAAGAGTTAGAAGAGACGGAAGAGAGGAGACTGATAGGAATTGCCTCTTGATGATGATAAATAATTCTAAAAGCGTACCTGAATTCATCGTCTGGCTAGATTGATCTTGTGGTGATTCTCTTTTTGTGGTTCAATCTTCCAACTTGATACGAACCTTAATAACAAAGATGAATATCTTGTCCCTCTCTTTGTTGATGGGGATGCATAAGAGAAAATGAAAAACTCTCTCTTTTTGTAGCATTAAAAGTTAGGGTATATATATGAATCCAATGGTCGAGGGGCGGACGTGGCTTCCGCCCCCGAGGCTCCGATCTGGAATATATATATATATATATATATATATATATATATATATATATATATAAAATTTAATCCCTCATCAAATTAGATTATCTCTTAGATATCTAAACATTATCTCCATGACAATTATACCATTAAGTCCAATTTTCAATTATATAACTTTAATTTGGCTTAATTATTTAGATAACACATGACATTTAATTTTACATGTGTGGTCCATAATTATTGGGTAACTCCAACGGAGTCAGAAAGAGAGTTACCTGTCCATTGTAGATTGTAGCTGAAGCTTTTTGCAACAACGATTGTCCAAGCAGTCCATCAGCGCACAACACTTTGTTTGAGTTGTCCGATAAAAAGCATTCCAGAAGTTCTTCAGAACTTGCTGGTTACTGGGAGAGATAATCGATGGAGATGTCGAATCTTAGTTACCCCATGCACCAGCCTTTATGTTATTTTTATTGGCACATATGTATAACAATTTCTACTACTTTTTTACTCAGTAAGTAATTCTACTTTAGCTGTTTCTTTTCCTATAAACTTTGTATAGCAAGCAGACTTGTTGTCAGGAGATTAGTCTTCACAAAAATGAACAATTTTTTCCCCTCGAAATTCTACAACATATCATTCTTGATGCCACTAAGAAAACATTAAAACACGCAAAAATTCGTTAGAAATCTGATTGCAACACTTCTTCAACATTTTTTTCGATAAGTATCCAGTGGCAACACCATCAATCTTAGACGCACATTTGGCCCAAATGAACTCGAGTTCATTTTGGTACTCGATCAGACCAATTCCCAATTCGTCTGGTAAAATTGGACAAACTAGTTCATACGCATGTTCAACAGATTGGTAAGTCCATAATCCTTCTGACGTGATTGTCTCTCATTGAAAGGACGGATCCAGTACTGGATGGAGAGGGGAGAGCTGGAGCCAATAGGAGATGATCACGTCAGCACGGTCTACCACACGGTCCCTCTTGATTGGACAATCATTTTTGATTAAAAATCACAAAATGGGGGGACAATGTTGAACCAACATTACTTTTCCTTATTAGAAGGTTGAGATAATCCTACACACTGAGTGGGTTTGGAGCCAGGTGCGCACTACTACATAGCCACAGCTGAGTAGGGAGGATTAATTAGATTATTTTTCACACAAAATGCGTTTCAATATTTCCTTAATCATCCGAAGAGCACAATGATGCTCACTGCTCACGTACGGATCCAAGCTTAGCTTGGGTCCCCCCATTTTTTTTTTTTTAACATTTTCTTTCATATAATTTTTTAAAAGGATTAATCTACTTCTAATCCACTCAAATTTTTGGTAGTCCATTCGGTTATAGTTTCTAGATCCGTCCCTGATGATGCTCCAATTGCCGAGTGGTCGTCCCTTCAATTGATCGAGTGAGAAAGGGTGAGGATTAACAATGGCACAAATATAATTTTTCTCAATACTTAAAAAAAAAAAAAAAATCTAAACTGAACTTTGTTTTTGTGTGAATTTGAACTTGAGAACAAAGAAGAAGAAGCTATATATGCTTCTTTTGTCAAAAGAGAGTTTGGCGGGAGTTCCCCAACCCTCCTTGAGCGGTTGAGCCTATTGAAAGAACAATATACTTTAATGTATAATAAGTTATGTTAGGCAGAGCAGATAAATAATACAACCACCGTCACTTTTCAAAGCAAAGCTACATAGAGCCATTCACGGAACGGAGAAAGACACCACAACTGCCACTACAGAGTATGACAATTAAAATCCCAAGCCATGGGAAGAAGAGAAAGCTAGTCACTAAGTAGCTCATGAAGAGAAAGAACAAAGCAGTCAACACTCCTTGTCTAATTTTGTACAGGATTCCTGGACTTTGATGACCTCTACTAAGTAGCTCACGTATAACTTAATGTAAAGCCAACAATAATGCTGTTGACATCTTCACTCCCTATCACTTTCTTGATCATTGATGGTGCTTTCTGCAAAATTGTCTACTGGTACCCACTTCACATTGACAGGCTTAAGCCTAGTCATGTATGACCTAATCAAAATCCAACACTGCTAGATTTAGTCAGAGGGGTGCTTATTGAGTACATCTGAAAGATACAAGCTAATAGCCCCATACACCAAACACAGAAAGGGTATCTATTCATTTCTGTCCTAGTTTTGACGTCCTTAAAGCATCATTAGTAAGGCTCTTCCCATTTTCTACCTTCTAAATCTAGAATGTAAGAGCTTATTTTTGTAAATAGTAAGTCTCATTTACAGTTTCAATTTCTACAATTTGTTCTCATCCTACCCATGGATACTAAGGGTTGAACCTCCCAATTTCTAGATTATAGATTGTGGGAATTCATTTTGTAGAATAGTAAGTCCCAATTTAGATGCCAACTTTCTAGATTCGAGACTTTACATTATTTTTTTTTCCACATCAATTTTTGACCACACAATCTTTGGGATCGGAGCTCACTTTATCATTTTATACTATTCTCATACAAATCCAACCTATTCTATATTTACCTTTTTTTTTTAATTTTGGACCCAAAATTGTATTTGAGAGTCCCAACTACTAATGATGCTCTTAGATGCACCAGTAGATATTGATAGTTATGTAGTGGTGTTAGTTTTTGTTTGGTACATGACATGAAGAATTTTTTAAGTTATTTTTGTTTTGTACAAAAATGTTTAAAAATTAGGCAAAAAAAAAAATGGGCCATGATTGGATCGTGAAATCATGACATTGGAATTTTTTTTTTATTTTTCTGTGTTTGGATGCCAATGAAAAAGATGATGGAAAGGAAAATGATTTCTAAAGAAAGAGAAATTCGAGAAAAAATAGTTCCTTTCCATCCAACTAAGAGTTTACTTTCCTACTATAAGGATTCAATTTTCTTCCAATTTCATTAAAATTTTGAAACATTGGAAAGAAAAATCGATGTAAATTATAATTTCTGAAATGAAACAAAAGAGTAAGGAATTGATTTCTTTCCTTTCCTTTTCGCGAACCAAACGAGACATTTTCTTTTATTATCTAAGATCAAATTCAAAATGAATAGAATTTGAAAAACTTAAGTATCGACTCTTGAAAAAGTGGGCCCTCGTGTATATAAAGAATTTAGGATTGTAGAAGCTGGTTTATAGACAAAAAGTTTAACTAAGGCTGTGTTTGGTAGGAAGGACGAAAAAGTGGAAGGAAAGAAAAAGATAAGGATATATTTTTTTTTTCCATATGGAAAGGAAAGATCATTTCCTTTCTTTGTGTTTGGTAGCAAGGATGGAAAAGATAAGAGATGTATTTTTCTTTGTTTGATATGAAAGAAAAAGTAGAAGAAAAAAAAGTAAAAAATATAGGGTTTACCAATTCTACCCTCAACTAAAAACACTTATTTACCATTTGACTTCATAAATAATTTTTAAATAATACATTCATATGGGGGGTATAATTGTTAATTAATACAAGCCTCAACTTTTTCTTCCACTTTTGGGGGATTGGATTTCTTAGGTTATGAGGGAAAAGTAATCTCTCCACTTTTTCTTCCTTCCTATTTTTTTTCCATACCAAACAAAAGAAAATTAATCTTTTCCTTCACTTTTCCCTCCTCTATTTTCCTTCCTCCCACTTTTCCTTAGGCCTCGTTTGGTTCGCGGAATCTCCCGGTTGGGAAAGGAAAGTGATTACTTTCCTATGTTTGGGTGCCCAAGGAATTGAGGAGGAAAGGAAAGTGATTCCCAATGGAAAGGAAATTAGGGGAGAAAGTGATTCCATCCATCCAAGGAAGGAATCACTTTCCCACATTGAAGTATTCACTTTCCTTTCCAAATTTCTTGGCATTGCCAAACATCGGAAAGGAAAATCAATAGGAATTAAAGTTTCCCAAAGGAAAGGAAATGACAAGGAATTGATTTCCTTTCCCTTCCATTCCGCGAACCAAACGAGGCTAAGGGGTTATTTGGTGCACGGATTGGAACACGAAAGGGGCCAAAGTTTGAATTGTAGACCGCTTCACGTGTTTGATTGAAAAATTTACATACAAGATTTACCGTACTTTGACATGAACAAGAAATCTCGTCTGTCACGAAATCGAATTTTGACATCGAAATTTTTTCTTCCGGAGTGGAGTACGAACAGGCACGGATGTACCTTGGGGCCAGGGGGGGCACGTGCCCCCCCTGGAATTCTTTAAAAAAAAAAATTTTACTAGTATGCCCAATTTCTAGGTTTCTAGCAGCGTGCACCATCTAATTCTTAACTCTCATCTCTTCTCTAGCAGCCGCCCTCTTCGCCAGTGGTCAGGTATCAATCCTCGATTCTGGTTCTTTTTTCATTATTTTGACTTCTCTATATCGAAAACTTTGTTTCTGTTTGATCTTTTCAAATCACAATATTTTGATTGCTAATTATAATGAAATCAGGCCCATTTTACATTGAATGTGTAGCCTTGGATTTGGAAATTTGTGTTAGACTTTTACTGAAATCAGGCCCATTTTTTATTTTTGCTATAATTTTGCCCCCCCTGAGTTTATTTTCTGGATCCGTCACTGAGTACGAAAGTAAAAATTTCTCATCTCTACTTCACGCGTTTGATTGGAGGGCCACTCCTCTCTATTTTAGTATTATTATTATTATTATTATTATTATTCATGCCACTTCAATAAAAATTATATTCTTTTACTCACTTCAACAATCAACCAAACACCATTTTTTTTAACTATACAGTAATGCATACATAAACTATTTTTTACTTGGTCACAGTTCGCAGAAACAAACGGCCCAGCCCATAAGAGTTCAATGCTTATGGCCATGTGCTTATACTACAAAATCCAAAGTGCACGAGGCTAGAGTTCTATCCTCGTGGTTGTGGCATGTGGAAGCACCTGAAGTATTACGTACCCATACATGCATACATCTACTAGCACTCAGAAGAATTCAAAGACTTCTTTGTCACAACACCATAACAATTGAATCTATATAGTGTGTTGTCAGAAATTTACTACTATAATTTGTTACTATGTCATCAGATATATAGTGTGTTGTCAGAAATTTACTACTATAATTTGTTTTTTTTTTTTTTTTTTTGAAATCACACTCACACACACAATTGGGGGGCTCGAACCTTGCCGGCCCCTCCGGGTGTCCGCTCTAATACCACTAGGCTAGAGAGCTCGGACACTACTATAATTTGTTACTACTGTGTCATCAGATATATGTAGCATAGTTAGTTAAGGATAACAGGACACACAGATTTGTCAAGATCCCAACAGAATAGGAAGATGAAAAACGGACCTCGTTTGGTATACTGGTAATCACAATGTGATCAAATGAAAAACATAATTTTTTTAAATTTGATTACATTGAGATTACGATCACATTCAGGGCCGGCTCTGAGGGTAAGTCAAACAAACCCTCCGGCTTGGACAACCCTCTCTTTAGGGCAACTCCTTAATACCCCTAAATCTCCAGCTCTCCGCCAACATAGCATTCACAATCCATTCTAAATTCTCTCTGTCAGTTGAACTAGCAATTCACTAAGTCCATATTTTGAGTTTCCACCGGAAAACCTCGAGTAGCTCAAGGAGAGGAACTCAAAATCCGAGCTCCACGACACCATAAGAACCGGATACTTTGACGTTACTGCCAACCCTACTCGTCATCAATTTTTGGAGTCAAATATAAAGGACAAAGGGCAACTAAATTTAGCTCCGGCTAGGACAATCCAACCCCGTGGGCCGGCCATGATTACATTACATTGAACCAAACGAGATCTAAATCCAAACAGTGTCGGGAAGCAAGAGTAATGTTATTAATAAGTATTTTTCCAAATCTAAAAATTATGGGTGTATCGGAAGTAGGGGTGAGCATTATTCGGTTTTGGACCGAAAACCAAATCGAACCGAACCGAATAATGAATTCGGTTCGGTTTAAAAAAAAATCGGTTCGATTTCGGTTTTGAAAATACTAAATTTTCTTATTCGGTTTCGGTTTCGGTTTTGGGATTCGGTTTCGGTCCAAAACCGAATAAAAAAATTTAGTTTATATATATATGTGTGTGTGTGTGTGTGTGTGTGTGTGTGTGTTAATTATAGGTATATACTAAATATATATAGATATATGTTATAGGTATATACTGAATATATCTAGGTATATTTAGTTATTGTATATATTAACAAAAAAAATACAAAAAAACCCAAAAACCGAATAAACCGAAAATCGAACCGATTTAATTCGGTTCGGTTCGGTTCGATTATTGACCAATTCGTTTCGGTTTCGGTTTTGCTTATTCTGTTTCGGTCGAATTCGATTTTTACTTATTCGGTTCGGTTGGAACCGAATAAACCGAATGCTCACCCCTAATCGGAAGTAGTGCATTGTTTACATGCCAACCGTTGGATTATCATGGGATATGTGCATGCACACATTCCTAGACAATCCAACGGTTGGAAAGAGGTTGAGTGCACTGCGTCCGGTCGATACAATAATTTCTCTTCCAAATTGTCCCTCCTTATGTATCAACTGAGTGACATATAAAACAATATTATTTTAATATTTCAATTATGTTATTTATTATCTATTTTTAATATTAATATTAATGTTAATATTAATATTAAAATTTATTATGTTAGCTGCAGGGCCGGCCCTGGCCCAGGGCGGCCAGGGCGACCGCCCAGGGCCCCATAAAATTTGGGGGCCCAAAAAAATTAATTTAAATGTATATATATATATATTAGTAATCTTATATTGAAAATAGAACTAATATATAATATGATCCTACTTTATCACAAAACATTTGTGGTGTGGTGGTAGTTTGTTATACTTGTACACAATGGGTCCTAGGTTCTAGCCTTGGTTGTATCATTTTTTAGTTCAATTTTTTTATATTATATATGGGCCCCATTTTAAAAATTTGCCTAGGACCTCCATTAACTCAGGGTCGGCCCTGGTTAGCTGTCATGTTAGATGTCACGTCAACTATCACATGCACTATGGCTCCGTTTGGTTCAACTATTATGTAATAGTAACGGAATCAAATAAATTTTCATTTATTTGATTTTATTTCGATTACAATTATATTACATTGAACCAAGTGGAACCTTAAGAGTGCATTTCGTATGAGGAAAAAGTGGAAGGAAGGAAAATGGAGGAGGAAAAAGGAGATTGAATGATACGTTTTCTCTTGTTTGGTATAAAAAAAAGTGGGTGGAAGAAAAATTGGAGGGATTAGTTTTCTCTCATGACCTAAGAAAATCAATCCGTCCAATTGTAAGAGAAAAAGTGGAAGAAAAAGTAGATGCTCATCTTAATTTACAATTATACCATATAAGAATTATACTATTTTAAAATAGTTCAATAGAGTCAAATGGTAATAAATATTGTTAGTTGAGAATATAATTAGTAAAATATATATTTTTATTTTATTTTCTTTCATTTTTTTTTCATACCAAACAAAAGAAAGTGTATCACTTACATTTTTCTTCCATCCTACCAAACACAAATGGAAGAAAAGGGCTTTCCTTTCATATAGATGAAAATTGTATCTCTTTGATTTTTTCTTCCCTCCACATTTTCATCATTCCTACCAAATACAGCCTAAGTATCAATGGTCGTAGTGATAAATAGCATTTTTCGTGAAGAAAGGGGAGGTTGTGCATGGGAGGCAGGAGAAGCAAAGACCATTTACTGCCGACAACTGCCATGCTCAGGGATTCCTTGGAGTGGCATTAAAGCCTTTCTTCCCCAATGAAGCTACTCCACCCAACTCTGGTGCCAAGACATTAAGGGGGTGGTGTTGTTCCAATGCTCATCCATCAATGCTCCTTCCATGTCCACCTCTCCCCAAACTCTTCCCTCTCTCTTTTCTGAACGCACGCAAGGGAGTACTATGGGTTGCTCATCATGCTACTTCCTATGTCTTCTTGTCCTCGTCTCCGCTCCCGCTTCCGCTTACAACGGGAAGGAAGAAGACGTAGAGAAGGTCCCAGGAGGAGAAGACAATGGCATGCCGACGACAAGGTTCAGTTTCCTTCTTCGCATGACGGAGGTGTCGAGATCTCGTAGACAAACGCCTCCTCCGCTTTCGCTCTCTCCTGCTCCGGCGCCGACCGAAGAAGCTGCAGCCCCAACCCAAGCCCCCGTGTCCTATACCAACATCTACAACAGACAGCCATTGTACCACAAGAGCCATTATGCACCGGCCCTTCACTCAAAAGACGGAGGAAAGGCCCGGCACCGAAGAACTATAGTTGCCATTGTCGTCTCGGTTGGAGTTGTTCTGCTTGTTATGTGTGGCGTCGCGGTCTTGGTAGTCTACAAGAGGTGTCGGAGAAGGAGGAGAGATCGTCCGACCGGCGGCAACTCGAAGGTGAGTTATGATCCTGATCCTGATCCTGGCCCCGAGATGTTTTACCTAAATGTCTTGGCGCCGATACTAGAGATCGAGTCTACTCAAAAACAATCTTCCGAGTCGAAGAATGCGTTGTCTAGCGAAAGCTTGTGTGCATCGGCTTCTTCTGTCTGCCCAAACAAAGACTCCTTGCCGACAATTTCGAGGCCGAGGAGCTCGTTGTCGAGCGAGAGCGTGTCGAGCTCTCGTCCATTGCATAACGGAGAGACGACAAAGTGCAAGCTGGATGTTCATTGTACCGGTTTCCTGAATTCTTCGTCGTCGTCGTCGGAGGAGGACGAGTCCTTCCATTCAGTATGTAATTCTCATTCTTCGGATGAATTGCTCTCGGTCGTCTCCGTCTCCGAAGCCAGCCTGAGCTGCCCATCAGGGAAGTGCTCACCGTTCAGTAGTTCATCTCGTAGGTCCACCACCTCTTCCGAATCCAAACCAACTCAGTTCCCTCCAATTAACCCCCCACTTCCACCAGCATCAATCGAATCCAAACATCCTTCACCAAAATTTGAAGCTGCACTTCCATCACACGCCGACGATGATCCGAAAGAAGAGCACTTATCGGAGCTGGAGATGACTTCGTTGATATGTGCTTCATCTCCAGGACTAGTATCATCTAGTCCTCTAATGCCAAGTGCACTAGAAGCTACTAAGCCGCCACTTCGCAACGGAAACATTCCGACACCACCACCTCCCCCCTTGCCGCCGTCCAGAGCACCATCCTCTACCCAAAGTGGGGGCAGCAGCACTAGGAACCCCGCTCCGCCACCTCCCCCGTGCCTCCCGCAGCAGAGAGCAGCAGTCGGCAAAGATGGCACGCGGCTGCCCAAGCTGAAGCCTCTGCACTGGGACAAAGTAAGAGCTACACCCGACCACTCTATGGTATGGGACAAGATCAGATCGAGCTCGTTCGAGTAAGTAAACACCAACCTCTTGGTTCCTCAAGAACTGCTTTCTCGATTAATTCTTTGATCGGTGGATTCGGAAACTTTTTGAAACAGACTGGACGAGCAAATGATCGAATCGCTATTCAGGTACAAGGCACAGAGCAACGCGGAGGCCGAAGAAGCGAAGAACAAGAACGCGTCGCCGCCTAGCAAGCATGTTTTAGATCACAAGAGGCTGCAGAACATTACCATTCTGATGAAGGCGCTGAATGCCACCGCTGGACAAGTACGCGAGGCTCTAATGCAAGGTAAGAGTCTCAGAACAGAGCATGTAACTTTTGCATTAACACGTTGAGAACATACAATTTTTGGGATGATTTAGGAGGAGGACTCAGTGCCCGGCAGTTGGAAGCGCTTGCGAAGATGGTGCCGACAAAGGAGGAAGAAGAAAAGCTTGCCAACTTCAAGGGCGACACGAGGGAGCTAGGCACCGCGGAGGCGCTCGTGAGGGCGATTCTCGACATACCCTTCGCGTTCTCAAGAATTCAGGTCATGCTGTACAGAGAGACGTTCCAAGACGAAGTCGTCCACCTCAAGAAATCCTTTGCGATGCTGGAAGTAAGTCTTTGGTCACGAATTGTACTAATCGTGTGATCGTTCTTTAGCTCTACTTGAGTGTCCTCTCGGCTTGTTTCGTATCAGGAAGCATGCAAGGAGCTCAGGTCGAGCCGCCTCTTCTTTAGATTGCTCGAAGCCGTGCTTAAAACTGGGAACAGGATGAATGTAGGCACGATAAGGGGAGGTGCAAGGGCCTTCAAGCTCGACACTCTTCTGAAACTGGCGGATGTCAAAGGAACCGACGGGAAGACTACGTTGCTGCACTTCGTCGTCCAGGAGATCGTACGATCCGAAGGCGTCTCCGCTGCCGAGGAGGAGAGCGCTAAGAAGACCAGTAAGCCACGGACTGCCGAGGAAAGAGAGGAGTACTACAGGGTCTTGGGCTTGGGCGTCGTGTCGGGGCTCAGCACCGAGCTCTGCAACGTCAAGAAGACGGCAAGCGTGGACCTGGACGTGTTGGCAAGCTCGGTCTCGAACCTCTCGGAAGGGATGAAGCGGCTGAAACGTCTGGTAGAGGTAGACATGTCTATCGACGAGGAAGACGCGGGCTTCGCGAACGCAACGAGATCATTCTCGATTCGTGCCGAAGAAACCATCGACAAGCTGAAGGAGGACGAGGACCGGGTCCTGGTTCATGTGAGGGAGATCACGGAGTACTACCACGGAGAGGTCGGCAAGGACGAAGCGAACCCGCTTCGCATTTTCGTGATTGTTAGGGACTTCGTCGGGATGTTGGACCGCGTGTGCAAAGAGCTCGGGAGCTCGAGGACTCGTTGGTGTGCGAGTTCGTCCCCGCCGTTCCGATAGGCAGAGGCGAACCGTACGTTCTTAGGACTGATGACTGAGAATGTGAGTTGGCCTGAGAATCTCTTCCACCAATTGTGGTGGATTAGTATTTGTGGTGGATTAGTATTTTGCAGTACGTAGGAATCAAAATAGTGTATGAACAACCAACATTCCATGCTGGGGACATTGTTGAGAGGGGTGGGAAGCTTGCCACCATGGATAGTGTCATGGTGTTATGTAATGTTTATTGCTTTTCCTGAGCGGAAAGAGAATGGGACACGGCGTTGTACAATAACAATTCCCTTATGTATTTGTTCAGTTTGTACTATGTTTGTTGAAAAATAGACCCACTTGAACATAACTAGCCACATTTTTTTAATCAAGAATAGAAACAAATCAAACATCGTATATGTGGTAACTCTGTCCACTGGACAAATATCAATCTATATATTTCTTGATTGACCCAACTTGCTTAACTTGTTGCAAGTTTCTCCTCACAACGAACTCGACATTCTCTAGATAGAACTAGACATTGATCTCCTTCTCGAGATCTTTCCAAGTTTTAGTCGTGTCACGTCCCGATTCGGGGAATCGCTCGTTTTGCTTCGATTCACGCCGAATCGATCGTCCTCGCTAAGGCGTGATGCCGTACAAGTCTGGAGTTGCACTTGTACAAGGCTAGAACATGCACATTTATATCAATTCATCACATTTGAAAAATAAGCCACAGTTGCGGAAACATTAAGCAAGCGGAATAGGAAGAAAATATTCATTTTATTGATGATTGTAGTCAGAATACAACTTTTCTCGATAATATTTGAAATGCCTTTTCGGCTACATTGATTCATGAAAAGAAGTACAACTGATAGGCTGCCATGAAATAATTTTCCGTTCCATACATCACGCCCCTTTAGTACTTTGAAATATAAGCAGCTATCTTTGAAATCTCCGCAATACTTTGTGCGTCTTTAGGAAAAACAACTTGAAAGGAAACAGCAGTTCAGAAAGCTTTAATTGCGATGTGCGCCCAAGCCTTCTCCAGTACCTGTGGAGGAGGGGTCAGCACATTATAACAATGCGCTGGTGAGCCCCGTTGGCCCACTCAGCTAAACCAACATTTTATTAATGACAAGCATTTTAAAGATATGAACTTATAAGGGACAGGCGACATTTAGAGTAAATCACCATTCAAGTGACATGGTAGTTCAATAAACCATGTTAGTTTACCATTAGCCGAATCCAGCTTTCCTGCATAAGATACAGGATAATAATAATATACTTACCGCCCCTGCATAAGACATTGATTAGCATACATTCCCACGATGTGACCACTGGTGTTGTTAAACCATATGGACTCTTTTCATTCATTCATTTGCATTTGGGACTTCAAGATAATGAGATGACAGCACAGTAGGGAGCTAGCCTCTATGATGCCTCGCATTACTCATGTTCCCCAAAGCACTTCATTATTTCCTCCTAGGCCGAATCGAAACAGGCGCCCCTGTACCGTTCGAGGAAATTATTGCTCAATCCTTGTATACAAGTTGTCCATGGTCAGGCGAATGTGTGTCCGACTCGATATACACAGTGTGCATAGAATATTTGAAGTAATAGGCAACATGATCATTCTTAGCATTTCATAACCATCATTCTAGGCATCAATTCAATCATTTTAATGTTCAGTTCATTGCAGTGTAATCAATTCATTTCAATGTTCTATCTCTAGCATCTTAGTGGTATTGACTTGTGGCATTAGCATCTTGGTATCGATCAACGGATGTTGCAAGACAATTATTTAGTTGGCATGAAGGAATAGCGAGAGGGACAATACCACCACAGAGATCCACACTCACCAAATTAGAGAATCGTCGAGAGAGAGAGGAACACTTGCACGCTTAGCCTTCCGTCACGCGTCAGTCTGTATTGGGACCAAAAGATTGATTAATAATCCGTCTCGTTGTGTTCTCTTCTCTCAGAATTCTCAAGAATGAATGCTATGCAAATCGATAAAAACGGGCAAGAATCAAATCATCGAAAATCATTCAGAAAAGCATCCATCAAAAACCAAGCAGCAAAACCAGCAGCAAAACATCCAGAGAAAACTCTTGGACGCATTTCAAGAGAAACCGATCCATTAATTGGAAAGGTTCTTATGCACTTGTCCGTGATCGATTCGATGCCGACGGTAAGTTTCCCCAATACTCGGTTCCGACCGAGTTAGCCAAGCCACAAGCCTTACATAGTGAACCGCTAGGAGCGGGACACTACATAATATACCACTAAGAAAAAGTTTCGTCCTCGAAACTTAAAGCAAAGGTCCTACCTCAAAATTATCAAACAGCGAGGGGTACTTCACTCGCATCTCTTCCTCTAATTCCCATGTCGACTCCTCGACAGCATGGTTCCGCCACAGCACGTTGACTAGAGACACTGCCCGATTCCGCAAAACTTTCTCTTTCCTGTCCAAAATCTGGACAGGCTCTTCAGTGTAGGATAGGTCAGCGCTCAGCTGCAGCTGGTCGAAATTCACTACGTGACTTGGATCATGCACGTACTTCCGAAGTTGAGATACATGAAAGATATCGTGCACATCAGCCAGAGCCGGAGGTAGTGCAAGTCGATAAGCCACTGAGGCTACCTTCTCCAAAATCTCGAATGGTCCGACGAATCTCGGGCTTAACTTTCCTTTCATCCCAAACCGCATCACACCTCGCATGGGTGTGACCTTCAAGAAGACATGATCGCCTGCTGTGAATTCCAAAGGTCGTCGATGAACATCCGCATAACTCTTTTGTCGACTTTGAGCAACTCTAAGTCTTTCTCGAATTAAGCGAATCCTCTCGACGGCCTGTTCCACAAGTTCTGGTCCGAGCACTTGCCGTTCACCGACTTCATCCCAGCATATCGGTGATCGACATTTCCGTCCATATAAGGCTTCGTACGGGGCCATTTGGATACTTGCCTGATAACTGTTGTTATAGGCAAATTTTGCTAGTGCGAGATGCGCGTCCCAACTTGTCTTCGAGTCGAGCACGCACAATCTCAACATATCCTCAAGGATCTGATTTACTCTCTCTGTCTGACCATCAGTCTGCGGATGGTAAGCCGTACCGAAGTTCAACTTTGTGCCCATTGCCGAGTGTAGACTTATCCAAAATCGCGACAAGAATCTTCCATCTCTATCCGACACTATAGAAGCTGGCACCCCATGCAATCTGACAATTTCATTTATGTAGATCTGAGCCAACCGTTCTACTCCCCATGTAACTTTTATTGGAATGAAATGTGCCGACTTGGTTAATCTATCCACGATAACCCAAATCGCATCATTTCCCTTCTGAGTTCTTGGCAAGCCAACTATAAAATCCATACAGATATTATCCCACTTCCACAGTGGAATAGCCAAATTTTGTAGTTCTCCGCCTGGCCGTTGATGTTCGGCCTTTACACGCTGACAATCCATGCACTGTGACACGAATAGCGCCACATCCTTCCTCATACCATGCCACCAAAAGGTTGAGCGTAGATCCTTATACATTTTCGTGCCTCCCGGATGCAAGGAATACTTCGCGAAATGAGCCTCGGTCAGTATTTCCTTCCTGATATTCTCGTCCTTAGGGACGCACAATCTTCCCTTGACACGAATAGTGTCATCTTCAACGGTAAAGTCCGACGCCTTTCCTGCTAGAATCAACTCGCGTATCTTCTGCAGAAATGGGTCATCCTTCTGAGCAAACTTAATCCTTTCCTGGAGACTCGGCTCAAGTTGTAACTGAGCCAACTGCACATTCTGCAGACGGATCCTGGACTCGATGCCCATCTCTTCAAGATCCCGTAGTACCTCTTTTGCTATTGCTAGTGATCCCACAAATTTCCGACTCAAGGCATCAGCTACCACGTTCCCTTTACCCGGCGTGTAAGAGATTGTCAAGTCATAGTCCTTGATCAATTCTAACCAGCGCCGCTGCCTCAAATTCAATTCCTTTTGTGTGAATATATATTTCAGGCTTTTGTGATCCGTGAAGATCTCGCAGGACACACCATAGAGATAGTGTCGCCACAATTTCAACGCGAACACAATCGCCGCCAGTTCCAAATCATGTGTTGGGTAATTCTTCTCATGCTGTTTGAGTTGTCTCGAAGCATAAGATATGGTCTTCCCATGTTGCATAAGAACACATCCCAAACCAAGTCCCGATGCGTCACTGTAGATCTGAAATCCCTCAGAGCCTTCCGGAAGTGCTAAAATTGGGGCCGTGACGAGCCGCTGCTTGAGTTCTTGGAAGCTACTCTCACAGTCGTTCGTCCACTTAAATACGACTCCCTTCTGAGTCAGGCGAGTCAAAGGCGAGGCGATTCTCGAGAAGTCCTTCACAAATCTACGGTAGTACCCGGCTAAACCAAGGAAACTCCGTATTTCACTAGCTGATGCAGGCTGCTTCCAGTCCACCACTGCCTCAATCTTCTTTGGGTCGACGGCAACACCTTCCGCCGAAACAACATGTCCTAGGAACGACACGCTGTTCATCCAAAATTCGCACTTGCTTAGTTTTGCATAGAGCTGGTTGTCCCGCAACGTCTGAAGTACTTCTCTCAAGTGCTTGACATGAGTCTCTCTATCCTTTGAGTAGATCAAGATGTCATCGATGAACACAACAACAAACTTGTCTAAGAACGGTCGAAACACTCTATTCATTAAATCTATGAAGGCTGCTGGAGCATTAGTTAAGCCGAATGGCTTGACCAAAAACTCATAGTGTCCGTATCTCGTACGGAATGCTGACTTAGGAACATCTTCGGGTCTGATCTTCAACTGATGGTATCCTGAACGAAGATCGATTTTTGAAAACATGGTCGCCCCTTGTAGCTGATCGAATAGATCATCTATCCTTGGCAAAGGATACTTGTTACGGATGGTTGCCTTATTCAGTTCTCTGTAATCGATGCATAGCCGCATCGTTCCATCCTTCTTCTTTACAAACAACACTGGAGCTCCCCATGGAGATACACTTGGGCGAATGTATCCTCGGTCTAATAATTCTTGTAGCTGCACCTTTAGTTCCTTCAATTCTGCCGGAGCCATCCTGTACGGCGCTTTAGATATCGGACGAGTATCCGGAAATGTGTCAATTGTGAATTCAATTTCTCTATCCGGCGGCATCCCAGGTACCTCGTCCGGAAACACATCGGGGAACTCTGCCATGATCTCGGTCTGATTCGAATCTACACCCTTCATTTGAGTATCAAAAACAGAAGCAAGGAACCCTTCACACCCTGAGTACAACATATGCCTTGCTGTAACTGCCGATATTACCATAGGTCCTTGGAACGCAGAGCCGCACGAGTAAGAGAACTCTGTTTCTCCGGTTAGGCGAAACACAACTCTCTTATTCGCACAGTCAATCGTTGCATGACAGGCGCTGAGTCAGTCCATTCCCAAGATGATATCGTACTCTTTGATGTCGAGTACAATTGCATCCAGAGATAAAGTCTTGCCTCCAATTTTAATGTAGCCGTCCCTGCAAATCAAAGTTGCAGGCATATCTACTCCCGAAGGAGTGCTAACACACAAAGCTGACTTTAGTTGAGTCATACAAAATTTATTTTTCGTTGCAAAATCAGAAGAGATAAAGCAATGAGTAGCGCCAGAATCAAAAAGTACTCTTGCAGGTGTGCCTTTATATAGCAACGTACCTGTTATAACATTCTCCGCGGTCTGGGCCTCTGTCTGAGTCAAGGCATAAACCCTTGCTTGCCCACCTTGTTGATTCGGTGCATTCCCAGCTGGAGCCGGTAAGGCTGGTGGCGCTCCGCCACGATGCTGGTTGTTATATGGTCCCCGGTTGTGGTTGTTGTTATGCCCACGATACTGATTATTGTTATACCCACGAGGAGGATACTGATTCCCTCCTCTATTTCTGCAGTCAGCTTCCTTGTGGCCCTGCTCGCCGCATTTGAAACACTTCACCCGACAATCTTCGGATCGATGTCCCCAACGGTTGCAAAATTTACAACGTTCTGTATGTTGAGGCCCTCGATTGTCTCCAGTATTGTGACGCTTAGGTGCGTCATTCCTGCTAGCAGACCAAGGTCGTTTCTGATTATTGAGTCCTTGGTTGCTCTTCATTGTCTCACGACTAGCCGGTTTATAAAATCTCTCCATCTCGAGAGCTGTCTCGTACGCCTCCCGGTAAGACGTACATTTCCGATTTAGCACATCCTTCTCTAGGCCCTCATTCAAGTCTTGCACAAATCTTCCTCGCTTGGCGTCGTCATTCGGTACCATGTACCCAGCGAATGCGACTCTCTTCAAAAACTCTGTCTCATAGTCATGCACTGACATACTGCCTTGTCGAAGTGCAATGAACTCATTCTCTTTTTGTTGTCGGACAGCGGGTGGAATGAAGTGAGTAATGAAAGCCTGCTTAAAGGCCTCCCAAGACATCTTTATATCCTGACTATTTCCGCAAAGTGCCTGTCTCTGCGAAATCCACCATTCCTGGGCCTTGAGGCGAAGTTGTACAGCAGTACACTCCACTCTCTTACTGCCCTGAATCTCTAACATTCGAAAATAGCCCTCTAGTGTGTTCAAGAAGCCCATCACCTCATCTGGCTCCTCTTTCCCATCAAACTCAGGCGGGTCGCAACTTTTAAATTCAGAGAACTTGAAGCTCGTCCTCTTCCGTGTCGGCGTCTCAGGTTTCTCTGCCGGCACCTCCACGGTCTCGGTTGCTGCGGCCTTTGCAGAAACATTAGAATCGGCCGACAGCTTGATGACAATCTGAGTTAGACTATCAACTTGCTTTTGTTGAGCATCCAGCTGCTCCTGAAACTGATACTGAAGCTGCTCCTGAAGCGCGCGATGTTGAGCTTCGCTTTGCTTCCTCTGAGCCTCCATTTGCTTAATCAGTTTTTCAATCGGGTCAGACGATGAATTCGTCTTTGAGCTATCACCCTTGGTCATTCTACAACAAAGAAATAATTCTATTAGCACTCATAAAATATTTATGGGCTTATTGTATGGAACATTATTTCATGCCAGCGCCATCGACACCATCAATCGAGAAAATTTGCATCAAGACTTCCTTTTTGAAACATTTATTTTGAAATCCGAGGAAGTGAAGCCGTGCTTTGATACCAACTTGTCACGCCCCGATTCGGGGAATCGCTCGCTTTGCTTCGATTCACGCCGAATCGATCGTCCTCGCTAAGGCGTGATGCCGTACAAGTCTGGAGTTGCACTTGTACAAGGCTAGAACATGCACATTTATATCAATTCATCACATTTGAAAAATAAGCCACAGTTGCGGAAACATTAAGCAAGCGGAATAGGAAGAAAATATTCATTTTATTGATGATTGTAGTCAGAATACAACTTTTCTCGATAATATTTGAAATGCCTTTTCGGCTACATTGATTCATGAAAAGAAGTATAACTGATAGGCTGCCATGAAATAATTTCCCGTTCCATACATCACGCCCCTTTAGTACTTTGAAATATAAGCAGCTATCTTTGAAATCTCCGCAATACTTTGTGCGTCTTTAGGAAAAACAACTTGAAAGGAAACAGCAGTTCAGAAAGCTTTAATTGCGATGTGCGTCCAAGCCTTCTCCAGTACCTGTGGAGGAGGGGTCAGCACATTATAACAATGCGCTGGTGAGCCCCGTTGGCCCACTCAGCTAAACCAATATTTTATTAATGACAAGCATTTTAAAGATATGAACTTATAAGGGACAGGCGACATTTAGAGTAAATCACCATTCAAGTGACATGGTAGTTCAATAAACCATGTTAGTTTACCATTAGCCGAATCCAGCTTTCCTGCATAAGATACAGGATAATAATAATATACTTACCGCCCCTGCATAAGACATTGATTAGCATACATTCCCACGATGTGACCACTGGTGTTGTTAAACCATATGGACTCTTTTCATTCATTCATTTGCATTTGGGACTTCAAGATAATGAGATGACAGCACAGTAGGGAGCTAGCCTCTATGATGCCTCGCATTACTCATGTTCCCCAAAGCACTTCATTATTTCCTTCTAGGCCGAATCGATACAGGCGCCCCTGTACCGTTCGAGGAAATTATTGCTCAATCCTTGTATACAAGTTGTCCATGGTCAGGCGAATGTGTGTCCGACTCGATATACACAGTGTGCATAGAATATTTGAAGTAATAGGCAACATGATCATTCTTAGCATTTCATAACCATCATTCTAGGCATCAATTCAATCATTTCAATGTTCAGTTCATTGCAGTGTAATCAATTCATTTCAATGTTCTATCTCTAGCATCTTAGTGGTATTGACTTGTGGCATTAGCATCTTGGTATCGATCAACGGATGTTGCAAGACAATTATTTAGTTGGCATGAAGGAATAGCGAGAGGGACAATACCACCACAGAGATCCACACTCACCAAATTAGAGAATCGTCGAGAGAGAGAGGAACACTTGCACGTTTAGCCTTCCGTCACGCGTCAGTCTGCATTGGGACCAAAAGATTGATTAATAATCCGTCTCGTTGTGTTCTCTTCTCTCAGAATTCTCAAGAATGAATGCTATGCAAATCGATAAAAACGGGCAAGAATCAAATCATCGAAAATCATTCAGAAAAGCATCCATCAAAAACCAAGCAGCAAAACCAGCAGCAAAACATCCAGAGAAAACTCTTGGACGCATTTCAAGAGAAACCGATCCATTAATTGGAAAGGTTCTTATGCACTTGTCCGTGATCGATTCGATGCCGACGGTAAGTTTCCCCAATACTCGGTTCCGACCGAGTTAGCCAAGCCACAAGCCTTACATAGTGAACCGCTAGGAGCGGGACACTACAAGTCGAGCATATATCCATTTCCTTTTTCCATGCACCTACAGTGCTACCACAATATAGCATCATCGGTAAAATAGAAAGACGTCGTAGTGTTTACAGCTTATTGATTTCATCCTCAATGCAAAGCACCTTAATGTACCGCTCTATGTTCCATAGGAAGTTCTTCACTTCCTTCGTGTCTCGAGCAGTACCGTTGAAGGATTTTGGCTCGGTAAGCTTTGTCTTTGGTGCTGCTTTCCTATTCAAAGTTTCGCCATTGATGATAGCCTTTTCGAAAATCATGGTCTCAGCCATGAGTTCTGTCATGCCCCGTTTCCGTCGAATCGATAATCGTCCCCAGGACGTGATGTCGTGCGAACCTAATTTGCGATGGCACAAGACATAGTCATAAGGTAATCCGAAACACGAGATCTAAGAGAGCAAGCAGACAAATTGAATCACACATTAAGTAGAGAGAACTTCGATCTTTATTGATAATAGACATCATTTACTGTCACGCCCCGCTCCCAAAATAAGGCGAGCCGAGTACGTAACAACATCCCCAGGCTACGCGACATATGAATACTCCAGTACCCATATTCACGATTGTCGTCCGTAGGGTTCTAGGATAGGTTGATCACAGGTCACATGATGCATAAAAATATAAATGACAGTTTGATTAAAGGATATTCTAGACTATAAATAAAATTTTTATTATTCTACCCGATTACAACCATTAACCCAATACATATGTTATATTACCAGCTACAAAGTTTTACTAGTTGATACCAAGTCAACCTCCTCTTTGTCTCATTCATAAAGCTTCTCTTAAGTGTGCATTTGCATTATCTCCTGACCTTCATCAAACCTAGTGAACAAAATTAGGTCGTCAATACGACGAGCAAGCACTCAGTCAAAGGAGTAAAGTAGGTAAGGTAAGATGATAAAATTATCGAAATTGAACTGAAGGAAAGGATAATTTAAAAGGTATATTCACTGATAATTTTTTTTTATCGTATTAACATCTTTTCCCAAAAGAATGTAAGTGTGTCAGGTATAAATGTGTAAGCAATCAAACAAATTTTGTATAAAAAATGCAATATTTAGAGAAACACTTCTGGATCACACAACTTCTATTTTCTCAACAATAGTCCCATTTACCCGGGATCAGGTTTATACTTAATGGGCGGTGCTTAGATTTATCCGTCCCATTAGTATCAGGATCACATATTGATGTGATATCATCAGGATAACACATGAATGGTTTTTCGAGCTATCGGAATCAAGTGTTATAACAATTGTCGTATAACTTGAAATTTTTCAAGAATATCGGAACAGGCTACATTGGATATTACAGGGCCGAATTTGGGGATTCGGAATCCAATGGAAAATAGGACACAGGAACAACAGGAAATGAGCTAAGCCTCACCCCGACAGACCCGTATGGCCATACGAGTGCCGGTAACAGGAACTGATCAGTTTTGTAAAATATAATATTGCAAAGATTTCGAAGGTGTGATCCAAAGTTTTATCTCCCCTCCCAAATGCAATTCTTACCAAATGCAACTTAGTTAAATTACATTTCAATTTTGTATCTCGTTTTTCGTGTGATAGAGAACACACATTAAACGAGAATAAAGTTAAGCAGGAGATTCCGTCTTAACGGAAATAAAATATCAAACTAGAATTTGTGTGCCTAAGGCAACACTTTCAAGGATTTCAGGGTCATGTTTATATTAGAAAATTTGATAAAGTTTTGATATTAGGGTTTAACCATTTCGACTTTCCAAAATGGCTAACGCTGGGATTTCTCAAAAATTTCGGCATAATCTCCTTTGTATTTTGGAGCCCGAAATTTTTTACAATAGACAATAAAACATATAATCATGGGTTCGTCGACCCCTTCGGTGGAGCAACTCTCAACACCGGAACCACGCAAATATATATCGGGCTCGTCGACCCCTTCGGTGGAGCAACTCTCTACACCGGTAACCACGCAGTTATATATATATATAAATGTAGTTAATTGAAAACTTTTTACCTTAGCAAGCATTCTAGCAAGTAAACCTAATTGCCTCGGGTACTTTGCTAAAGGCTATCCAGTATCAAAACAAAATTGTTAGTAGCATAATGATATCACATTTTACTCTTAAAATATTCATTAATTCTTATAACCTTGTCATAGTAGCATGATACTAATTATATTTTAAATTACTTATAATTATAGTTTTGGTTTGTTAAGAATGTCAATGGAAGTTTAAAAGTTGAAACAAATATATGTAAGATTACCTTAACATGTAGGTACCCATACATATCAATATTAACTAGATTATCATGCCAAACTATCTTAAATTGGTACCTTTTAAAGTATGGACAGAAATGGTATTTTTGGTAAAGCAAAAATTATATATATATATATATATATATATATATATATATATATATATATATATATATATATATATATATATATATATATATATATATTTTCATTTATATATTTAAAACAAATCTAATGTGGACATATATACTAAAGATGTATTCATAGGTAAATTTTGAATCTTAAACAAGTATAAGACTATGCCCAAAAGTGATACCAATTGTTAATTTAAATATTCAAGACACTACCAAAATAAGTCATATCAGCGACGTATTTAGCGACTCCAAAGAAAAACGTCGCTATTTTTTGGAGTTTTAGCGACGTTTATACAAGACGTCGCTGTTTGTCGCTGACAGCGACTAATAGTGACGTCTAGCGGCTGCAATTTGTTAAATGAGAATAGGCGTCGCAAGTTCGTCGGTACACGTCGCTGATTTAGCGACGTGTAGCGACGCAATTTAAGTAGCGTCGCCGTTTCATAAATACCAGCGACGTTTAGCGACGTTTTAGAATTACGTCGCTAATATTTTCATATAGCAAGGGTTTCGCTTTTCGATCTTTCAAAAAATTTCTCCCCAAATATTTCGTGCCCTCCTCCTCCGCGACGCCCCTCCGGCGATTTCCCTCCTCCGTCCTCCTCCTCCGCGGCGCTCCTCCGGCGATCTCCCTCCTCCTTCTCCTCCTCCTCCTCCTCCTTCCTCAGGTAGCTCCTCCTCAGGTAACTCTCCCCCCCGCTTCCCAGTTTCTCCTCGTCTTCTAGCTCTCTCTTTCGCTTGTAGTTCGTGTCCACGAGAGCGTGGACTCGCTGCCGGGGACACGAGACTCACAGTGGACTCGCTTCTAGTTCGTGTGACACCTATTTTGTTGGTTTGGACACGTCGTGTCCCACTGTGTGGACACGAGACTCACAGTGGACTCGCTTCTAGTTCGTGTGACACCTATTTTTTTGGTTTGGACACGTCGTGTCCCACTGTGTGGACACGAGACTCACAGTGGACTCGCTTCTAGTTCGTGTGACACCTATTTTGTTGGTTTGGACACGTCGTGTCCCACTGTGTGGACACGAGAATCACAGTGGACTCGCTTCTAGTTCGTGTGACACCTATTTTGTTGGTTTGGACACGTCGTGTCCCACTGTGTGGATACGAGACTCACAGTGTGACACCTATATACTGATACTGGGAGTTTTTTGGGCATATCAACTGCCAATTTGATGTTTTGCTTGGATTCGAATTCTAATTTAGGGTTCGAGCCCTATTTACTGATAATGGGAGTTATTTTTGGGCTTTTTCAGGGTTTTGAAATGATGAATAAATTGACTAATAATTATTATCGAGCTCTATAAAATTTTAGCTATGTCACGAAGGATGGATACTAATCCTGTGAATGAGTTTTCTCCTAAGTATTCTCGACAGTTGAGTATGATTTAGCTCACTGACATTACTGAAATATGGAATGATTAGTGTAGGATATGTTGGTCAGGTTTTGGCAGAGTCAGCTATGTCACGAAGGATGGATACTAATTCTGAATACCATATTTTAAATCCTACAACACTGCTTAGTTGAAAGTTTTATAATTAGACTTTCTGTTCAGTACCCTTTGACTGCTTAGTTGAAAGTCTTAATTAGTAGTAGATAATCTATGGTACGACATCGTGATCATGACATAGTCCCTGCAGCCATTCGACTGGCGAGACATAAACTATGTAGCCGTAGATAAAGTTGACTGTCCTCCTACCCCCATCCCTCGGCAATGATGATACGACAACCTATCACTACATCTTTTAGTAGTAGATAATGTCTTAGTATTACATTATGTGGGTTCATCTTGATTCTGTTACATCCTTCAGATACTAGATTCGATAAGAACATATACTACACAATATGTACAGAACATAGATGATTCAAACTAATGTATGCTAGAATAAATTTTGGGTTGTGTTCTGAGCCATTCGTCCCCATACTTGGCAATTATGCAAAACCGTTTGTGGATATACAATCGTCATCCTGATGAATTATTATCTGTGTCAATCTTTGCAGAATTATCTTAAAATGGATATGAATTACTATCTGCGGAACCGTTTGTGGATGTACAATCGTCATCCTGATGACATGTGCGGTGTGCGGGATAAATTTATACAGGGTGTGCAACAGTTCCTGCAGTTTGCCAAGGCGTTCCCTCAGTACATGGACCGTACAAAAATTAAGTGTCCATGTATGAGATGTCGCAACTTGAAATATCATTCGGAAGTGGATGTGACATATCATTTGTATTCGAGGGGTTTCATGCCAAATTATTATCAGTGGACCGCACACGGAGAAGATGTGTTGACCCGAAGGAGAACAAACTCCAGGGTATGAAGAGCCACGACTGTCACGTTTTTATGGAGAGGTTAATCCCGATTGCATTTCGGGAATTCTTACCTCAAGTCGTTTGGGATCCACTGACAGAGCTTAGCATATTCTTCGGAGATCTTTGTTCTACTAAGTTGCTCGTCGATCGGCTTAAAAAGCAGGAGAAGGACATTGTAGTAACATTGTGTAAGCTTGAGAGAGTGTTCCCTCCTGGATTCTTCGACTCTATGGAGCATTTGCCAATTCATCTTTCATATGAGACACGTGTTGGTGGGCCCGTCGGTTATCGGTAGATGTACCCGTTCGAGCACTATCTAAACCACCTGAAGAGGAAGGTAAAAAATAAGGCACGGGTTGTGAAAGCCATACCTGATGTAATTTATTAATAATAGTGTTTTAGAATTATTATTAGTATTTTCTAATATTATTATTATTATATATTTTTGGGTACAAATTATTTCAAAAAAATAAATAACATGGCTTTTGGATTTTAGACCCATACCGAGTCCGAACCCATACCCAGGCCTGAGCCAAACCCAACCCTTTTTCCTATTTTTTTTTCCAAATCTGGTTTGACTTAGTTTTATTAATATATATATATATATATATATATATATATATATATATATATATATATATATATATATATATATATATATATATATATATTTTTTTTTTTGGGCTGGTCCCGAAGGACCAGCAAAATCGTGCGTGACCCACTCCCTTTTTCCCTATTCTCTCTCGCTACTTTTTCTCCTCACCACCAACGTGCAGGAGAGCTCCCTCTTCCTTCTTCTTCTTAAACTCCTTCTTTCTCATTTCATTTTATTCACAGAACCAAATTTCTTTTTCTCTCTTACTCTCTTTTTCAAACCCCCACTTAACTCCCAACATTCCCCAAACCCACTTCCTAACCCTCCCCTTCCCGAAGCACAGCGCCCCTCTCCCCGAGCTCTACGCCGCCCTAAACCTCTCACCCGACAGCTTCCCCGAGGCCGACGCCGGAGCTCCGACGCCGACGGCCGTCGCCCCCTCGCGGCCGAGTACCCCGCCGAGCTCGTCGGCTCCCTCCGACGCTGGAGCCCCCGCGCCAGCTCCTTTGGCTAACCATCTCTGACTCCGCGGATCCGTCCCGCCGACCCGAGCTCGCGCCAGCGCCGCCCTCGGCCTACTCGGCGACTCCTCGCGCCCCTTTGGTGCTGTCTCCGCCCGACAGCGTGCCCTAGCCGCTGTCCCGGCCAACTCCCTTCGGCGATCTCGCCCCGAGCTCGCTGCTATTTGGCGAGTGTTCCCTGGTTGGTTCTGCCGTGCCCTATTTTTGGAGTTTATGGCGTTGCGTCGACGACGTTGATTTTCAGCGCTATTTCGGGAATTTGTTCGCTGGTTTGGAGCTACCTTTCTTTCTTTCTATATTCATCTGAGAGCTCTAGCCGAACAACCCGAGGTATAACCCCCTGTCCCGCTATTTTATTATTATTTGTCGATGATGAAATGGTCCCCAGTTTCCTTTGGTAATTCGGTATTAGCGACGTCGTATTTTTTCCGGGACTTTCGGAAAGGTCCCGTGGATTATTTTGCATTCCCAGAATATTTCGGGAATGGTTTTTGGTATGTTTTAGTTTCTGGAAATTTTCGGGAACGTTCTGTGACTTGTGAATTTGGAATCGGACTTCCGAAATTATTCGGGTCGTCCCGATTATTCTGTGGATTGGCTGTGGATGTTTTATATATAAAATGTGGGTTTTTCCCTGGTTTGGGACTTGCAGGAATTATCGGCGCCAATTTCCCAGTTTTTGGGTTGACCAAAAACAGAGGAGATGCTGCCCGATTTTTCCGTAAATCCCGAATTATTTTCAAAATGAATTTAAAATGATTTTCGGAATTTATTCGATATTTTATTTTTGGGTGACGACCGTATCGGTCAATGGACCCGGCTAAGTGCAAACGATACCGGCCCCGCCCGGACGTTGAGGCAATTAGCCAAAATGAGGATCAGACCATATCTGAGATTATAATTTATCATTATTTTATTATTTATTTCTGTTTACATTTATTTAATATTTTCAGTTAGGACTAACGGCAGTTTATTCTTATTTCAATTTATGTAAATAAATTGTAATGGGCATAAGCCCAGCTGGCTGGTCTGTGACTGTAATAGCTTAGATTCCTTGCCTTTCTGGTTTTACGAGTTTTTAATGTTTAACGATTAAAATGATTAAAAAGATATTCTCGTATAAAATTAATTAATATTTTCTCACTTAGAATTTACCAGTTTATTAATAAATAAAGGTCACGTATTTCTCACTAAAATAAGAAAATTAGTTTTATATTATATTTTATAAAAAATTAACAAGTTTTCATAAATAACCTGACAGCTGAGTCAATTACTCGAATGTAGGAATTCGAGGACAACTCTAAACTTTCCGTCTCGGAGTCGTCCACCTCTCCAGTCATTTTCCTGAGGCAAGTATAGTTTGTGTTAGTTTACAGTTATTTACTTAATCGTTTTACTGCATGTCTAAACCACGACTCAAACACGAAACTCTCTCCGAGAGTACTGTACTGTAATTACTGGGGACTGGGGAATAGCGTAATGATTATGACCACTACTGTAACAAAACCCATTATCCCTCCTGTAACAAACCCAAGCCGGTCATATGTCATTACCTGTTCAAATCACTGTTTTCTACTGTAACAAACCTGTTTTAAAACTGTTTAGAACTGCATGATTCTATTTCTTATTTAACTGCTTAATTATCATAAATTGTACTTTGCTCCCTCCTGACTGGAGATATATTTTTAGGCGATGTTGAGGATGCTGAGCTGTGTTACAACAGCTATTACGACCCTGAGTTGTACCCCGTTGTGCTGCCAGAGTCCCCGCAGGAGGACGATTGAACTGAGGCTGATAGATAGATTTTCCATTTTGCATTGTTTCTTTTGTTTCAAAATTTTGTATTTCCTTTCAGAATAATTTCCATTGTATTTAAATTTTAGTTTAAATAAAGTTTATTTCCGAAGTTGAAGTTGTGACAAATATAGTGTTGTTGTATGGTTACCTGCTACTGAACAGCTTACTGCCGCCGTCTCAACAACGGTGCAGGCTGGGCATGATCCGACTAGACCCAGATAGTTGGGATCGGGTCGTGACATATTTTTAGTGGTGGCCCATGCAGGTCCACAACATCTTAGAAAAACATACCTAGAAACAATTAGAACACTAGAACATTGATTTGTCACAACATAGGTCCGATTTATATATAAATAAATATTTTTGTTTGATTATAGACCGGTAGGCTGCCTTGCTTATGTGTGCATCCTAAACCTTCCAAAGAATGACCATTGACAAGACCAAATCCTGCTGACGATGAGGTGTCATCTCCAGATCATACCCCATCTCCTCAACCAAGTCCAGAGTTTATTCTCTCGCGACTGACTGATCGTCCCCATAATGCATCCAGTGAAGTTTTCACTATACTGGCGATTCCTACCTCATCTCAACTAAGTTGCATTTCCTTGGTGGAGTATCCATTTTTGTTGCTCCACCAGTACCAGCAAACACCTTCCAAATGGTTGCCCTAATTCAAGAAATCCTGGAGTTCCAAAAAGCCCAAGATGAAGCCCAGCAGGAACAGAAGAATACCACGAGAGAAGACATGAAGAACGTCAATGATGTAGCCTTAGTTATCTCCAACCAAGTTGGAGCAGAACCTTGTCCTAGGAAGGATACCCCTGAATCTAGAAGATATTTGGGTCCCATCAAGTACACTACTTTCCGGCAGCCTTGTCGTAAGAAGCTATGAGCTTGTAGCTACTGCAAGAGACCTAGTCATCAGGCCGTTAGTTGCCGCAAGAGATTGGGACAATGTTTGGCTTGTGGATCTGCTGAACATCGGGTAAAGGACTGCCCCTTATCTTTCCAGCAAACCAGAGCTCATATCCCAGCAACACCTGTTAGGCCACAACCTAGGGACCCTCTTCCTATCCAGCAGACCCTGCCTCCTACAATAAGGCATGAAGCATACTCGAGGTTCATAGAAGATGAAGCAGTTGGAGACTGCTCACGCAAGAGCCAGAACCATGAAGAATAATACCTAGGACTGCTGAATAGCATTATCTATTTTTTTGGAAGTTGTAACAGGATGTCCTTAGATCAATCATAAGAGTTTTTGCTGTAATTCTCCACATGAATAAAAATTCTTAGTTACACCCTTATGGCAGATGTTTTTCCTGATAGTCTTTCCGGATTATCCCAGATCTAGATATAGGATTCACCATTGACCTAGTCCCCGGCTCTTTCCCTATTTCTAAAGGATGTTACAGAGTCAACCCGAAGGAGGCCAAGAAGATGAAGGACCAGATCAATGAAGGCTTTAGGATTTATTCAGGATGGAACAACGGATGTGCATTGATTACTAGACACTAAAGCACAAGTACCCTCTGCCCGGATCGAGGATATGTTGATCTGTTTGTGTGGAGTTAGGGTATTTTCGAAGTTTGACTTAAGATCTGACTACCATCAAATCAAAGTCAGGAAGGAGGACATTTCCAAGACGGCGTTCAAACACCAAGTATGGGTAGTTTTCTTTGGTCATGACGTTAAACTGACAAATGCTCCTGCTGAGTTCATGAATCTCATGAACAGAGTTTTTCATGAGTATTTGAATCAGTTTATCTTCTCCATAGATAACATTCTGATATATTCGAAGACTGAAGAAGGACATGAAGAACATCTGAGGGAAGTTCTGGAAACTTTGAAGAAAAAGAAGTTTTATGGTAAGTTATCTGAACGTGGATTTTCTTTAACAAGGTGGACTTTTGGCCATGTTGTCAAGAGAAGAAATTTCGATGGAAGATAGCTGTTGTTGAAAAGTGGTATACCCCAAGTTCAATTCGGAAGTTTCTTGAACTTGGCTGGCTACTATCAGAAGTTCGTGAAGGATTTCGCCAAGATTGCTGAGCCGATGACGAAGCTCACTTGGAAGAATGAAGAGTTCATCTGAACGAAAGATTGCCAGGCGGCATTGAGGAGCTGAAGAAGAGGCTTACCACTACACCAATCCTTGCGCTACCCGCAGGAACCAGTGGATTCTCAATTTACAGTAATGCCTCTGGAAAAGGACTGGGCTGCGTTCTTCAACAACATGGAAAAGTAATTGCTTACACGTATAGGCAACTACAGACTCATGAGAAGAATTATTCCACACCTAATTTGAAATTTGCTGCAATTATCTTTACTTGGAAGTTTTGGAAGCATGATTTTATGGAAAGGGAGTGAAAATATATACGGACCACAAAAGTCTGAAATATGTCTTCACTCAGAAAGGGCTGAATGTTAGACTAAGAAGATGGCTGAAGCAGATGAAGGATTTCGTCACCAACCTGCAGTACCATTCAGGTAAGGCTAATGTGGTCGCTGATGCACTTAGTCGATACTGATGGCGAAGTTCTTAACCAAGGACTAGCACCTGCTAGAAGACATCGATAAGTTTGGACTGGAGATTATACTGCCTGGAAATGGAAGGAAGAAGCTGGATGCTGATTCAGTGTTGATGAAGTTGCAAATGAGCTCGAGTCTGATGGACATAGGGGTGAGCAACGGTTCGGTTCGGCTCAAACCGAACCGTTCATATAAAAACCGTATAAACCGAAAATCGTAATTTATAAAACCAAAAACCGAACCGTAATTGTAAAAACCGAACCAACCCGAACCGAATTTGGTCGGTTCGGTTTTCGGTCGGTTCGGTTCTGTTGGCCCAAATGAATTCGGTTCTGTGGGCCCAAGTGGACCGGATCTCCTAAACCAAAATGTAACAGCCCAAATGAATTAGGTTCTGTGGGTCCAAGTGGACCGGTTCTCCCAAGCCAAAATGTAATAGCCCAAATGAATTCGGTTCAGTGGAGTGGACCGGATCTCCCAAACCAAAATGTAATAATTTTTTTTTAAATGCAGCATCATCTTCCAAATGCCAGCACCAAATTATCAACTTTTAAAGGCAACTTATCAAATTTTAAATGCAGCATGATTTATTGACAACAGAGACAATTAATACAACTTTACATCTTTCAAATGCCAACACCGAACAGCACCGAACCGTGTATAAATACGTGTAAAAAATGAAGAAACTGAAGCAAAAGCCTTCAACAATTAGATAAAGAAAGCATTAGTTCCAGAATTGAAGAAAAAATTTAACAAAAAAAATTACAAAAAATTACAAAAAAATGGAGAACTTTCTCGATTAGTGTTGCTTAAATTCCTTTGGAGAGAAGCAAAGATTTGTACTGCAAATAGAGGAAGAATAGGTTAGGGCTCTTGTCAAACAAAAAAAAGTAACAAAAAAATACAAATATTAGTTCAAAAACAAACGAACCTAGTCGATTTCTACAATTTTTTTGGAGAAACTCGTAGACGAGACTTGGATCCAGACATGAATAAGGTTTAAATTTGGGAGAAGTTACTTGGAGGAGAAGAGAGAGAGAGGAGAGGGAAGATCTGGAGACTCCTTGAGAGGAAGGAGGGATTTGAGAGAGAGAGAGAGAGAGAGAGAGAGAGAGAGGAGATCCGGAGAGTGGAGACTCCTGGAGGCGGCAGGAGGGATTTAAGAGAGAGAGAGAGAGTTTAGGGTTGGGTCTTTTAGTGTGATATATATATAGGTATATCGGTTTTCGGTTCGGGCCGATTCCAAAAATCCAAAATCGCGACCCGAACCGAAAAACCGACTATTTGTAAACCTGTAACCGATATCCGACCCGATAATTTTAGAACCGACCCGAATCACTCTTTCGGTTCGGGTCGGATCGGTTTTCGGTCTATAACCCGTTAATTGCTCAGCCCTAGATGGACAAAGTCAAGGAGACTCAGTTTTAGGACGAGACACTTTGTAAACTTAGAAATCAAGTGTTGGCAGGAACACTTGAGGGTTTCTCAAATTGCCAATAATGGAGCTCTGAAGAATGGTACGAGGCTTTATGTACTATCTGGCGAACTGAGGAACGAGCTAATGCAAGAAGCACACCAGTATTCCATACATCCTAGCAAGACGTATTGGGATATGCGTACTATTGTTGGGTAGTATGGTATGAAGAAGGATGTATTCAGAAGTGAGGTTAGATGTTTTTTGTTAACCAGTGAAGGCTAGCCGACAGAGACCCGCAGGACTTCTACAATCGTTGGGCATTCCGGACCGGAAGTAGAAGCACATAACGAGGGATTATGTGTCAGGATTGTCTTGATTCCAAGGAGGGAAGAACACCATTCGGATTATTGTGGACCGACTGTCTAAGTCAGCTCACTTTATGTCCTTCAAGTTGGTTTATCCACTAAGAAGTGGGCAACATTGTACGAGAGGCACATCTACCGGATTTATGGAGTACCGCGGGACGGGCAATCAGAGAGGTCAATCCAGACGCTTGGAGATATATTGAGATTTTGTGTCTTGGAATTTGGAGGGTCTTGGAAAGACCAATTGCATTTGGTGGAGTTCTCTTACAAAACAACAGCTACCAAGATGGAATTAGTATGACCCTATTTGAAGCTCTATGGACGTCGTTACCGTATACCACTTGCATGGGACGACGTAGGAGAAAGAGTACTGCTGGGTCCAGAGATGGTAACTGACGCAGTAGAGAAGGAGAATGCAAGCTTAGGATTACCCAAGACAGACAGAAGCATTGGATTGGTAGTAATAGTCGACCGGTGAAGTTGAAGAAGGAGATGTCATTTCTGTGAAGTTTTCTCCTACCAGAGGAACAATCAGTTTTGACGGAGCTGGAAATTGAGGCCAGGTACATCAGGCCATTTGAAGTTTAAGACGAGTTGGAAGTAGCGTACCAGTTAGCTCTACCAACAAATCTTGAGAGTGTGCAACGTCTTCTACGTCACAGCTCAGACGCTACATTTTGGATCCAAGTCACGTTTTGAATAATTCAGAGCTGAAGATTGGACTCAACCTTTCAGTGCCAGAGAAACCAGTTGCAAGCCTAGTCAGAGATGAGAAGAAAATCAAAATTTGAGCCATCACTTAAACTCCTATTCCTTATCTTTTTTCGTTCTAAACTTGATGCAAGCTATCTCTTTAATCAAGCTTGATCATGACGATATTTTATTGGGTGCACCCACTAATATATTGTCTAATCAGGACCGGTGCATGATGGTCTGATCAACCTCGTGTACTTTGGTTCGCTTTTGTATTTTTCTGCGTGGATAATATCATAAATAAAACTTGTCCCTAAACTGTCTCATCCACGACTGCCTTGGAAATTCTTATGGTTGGACCTGAGTTACGGGCGCAGTACCCGTACCTGTTTGTCTTTTCTACCCTACCTTTAATTTCGAGGACGAAATTTTCTAAGGAGGGAAGATTGTGAAACCCATACCTGATGTAATTTATTAATAATAGTGTTTTAGAATTATTATTAGTATTTTCTAATATTATTATTATTATATATTTTTGGGTATAAATTATTTCAAAAAAATAAATAATATGGCTTTTGGATTTCAGACCCAGACCCGAGTTCGAACCCAGACCCAGGCCTGAGCCAAACCCAATCCTTTTTCCTATTTTTTTTTCCAAATCTGGTTTGACTTAGTTTTATTAATAAAAATATATATATATATATATATATATATATATATATATATATATATATATATATATATATTTTTGGGCTGGTCCCGAAGGACCAGCAAAATCGTGCGTGACCCACTCCCTTTTTTCCTATTCTCTCTCGCTACTTTTTCTCCTCACCACCAACGTGCAGGAGAGCTCCCTCTTCCTTCTTCTTCTTAAACTCCTTCTTTCTCATTTCGTTTTATTCACAGAACCAAATTTCTTTTTCTCTCTTACTCTCTTTTTCAAACCCCCACTTAACTTCCAACATTCCCCAAACCCACTTCCTAACCCTCCCCTTCCCGAAGCACATCGTCCCTCTCCCCGAGCTCCACGCCGCCCTAACCCTCTCACCCGACAGCTTCCCCGAGGCCGACGTCGGAGCTCCGACGGCCGTCGCCCCCTCGCGGCCGAGTACCGCGCCGAGCTCGTAGGCTCCCTCCGACGCTGGAGCCCCCGCGCCAGCTCCTTTGGCTGACCATCTCTGACTCCGCGGATCCGCCCCACCGACCCGAGCTCGCGCCAGCGCCGCCCTCGGCCTACTCGGCGACTCCCCGCGCCCCTTTGGTGCTGTCTCCGCCCGACAGCGTGCCCTAGCCGCTGTCCCGGCCAACTCCCTTCGGCGATCTCGCCCCGAGCTCGCTGCCATTTGGCGAGTGTTCCCTGGTTGGTTCTGCCGTGCCCTATTTTTGGAGTTTACGGCGTTGCGTCGACGACGTTGATTTTCAGCGCTATTTCGGGAATTTGTTCGCTGGTTTGGAGCTACCTTTCTTTCTTTCTATATTCATCTGAGAGCTCTAGCCGAGCAACCCGAGGTATAACCCCCTGTCCTGCTATTTTATTATTATTTGTCGATGATGAAATGGTCCCCGGTTCCCTTTGGGAATTCGGTATTAGCGACGTCGTATTTTTTCCGGGACTTTCGGAAAGGTCCCGTGGATTATTTTGCATTCCCGGAATATTTCGGGAATGGTTTAGTTTCTGGAAATTTCCGGGAACGTTCTGTGACTTCTGAATTTGGATCGGACTTCCGAAATTATTCGGGTCGTCCCGATTATTCTGTGGATTGGCTGTGGATATTTTATATATAAAATGTGGGTTTTTTCCTGGTTTGGGACTTGCAGGAATTATCGGCGCCAATTTCCCAGTTTTTGGGTTGACCAAAAACAGAGGAGATGCTGCCCGATTTTTCCGTAAATCCTGAATTATTTTCAAAATGAATTTAAAATAATTTTCGGAATTTATTCGATATTTTATTTTTGGGTGACGACCGTATCGGTCAATGGACCCGGCTAAGTGCAAACGATACCGGCCCCGCCCGGACGTTGAGGCAATTAGCCAAAATGAGGATCGTACCATATCTGAGACTTATGATTTATCATTATTTTATTATTTATTTCTGTTTACATTTATTTAATATTTTCAGTTAGGACTAACGGCAATTTATTCTTATTTTAATTTATGTAAATAAATTGTAATGGACATAAGCCCAGCTGGCTGGTCTGTGACTGTAATAGCTTAGATTCCCTGTCTTTCTGGTTTTACGAGTTTTTAATGTTTAACGATTAAAATGATTAAAAAGATATTCTCGTATAAAATTAATTAATATTTTCTCACTTAGAATTTACCAGTTTATTAATAAATAAAGGTCACGTATTTCTCACTAAAATAAGAAAATTAGTTTTATATTATATTTTATAAAAAATTACCAAGTTTTCATAAATAACCTGACAGCTGAGTCAATTACTCGAATGTAGGAATTCGAGGACAACTCTAAACTTTCCGTCTCGGAGTCGTCCACCTCTCCAGTCATTTTCTTGAGGCAAGTATAGTTTGTGTTAGTTTACAGTTATTTACTTAATCGTTTTACTGCATGTCTAAACCACGACTCAAACACGAAACTCTCTCCGAGAGTACTGTACTGTAACTACTGGAGACTGGGGAATAGCGTAATGATTATGACCACTACTGTAACAAAACCCATTATCCCTCCTGTAACAAACCCAAGCCGGTCATATGTCATTACCTGTTCAAATCACTGTTTTCTACTGTAATAAACCTGTTTTAAAACTGTTTAGAACTGCATGATTCTATTTCTTATTTAACTGCTTAATTAGCATGAATTGTACTTTGCTCCCTCCTGACTGGAGATATATTTTTAGGCGATGTTGAGGATGCTGAGCTGTGTTACAACAGCTATTACGACCCTGAGTTGTACCCCGTTGTGCTGCCAGAGTCCCCGCAGGAGGACGATGGAACTGAGGCTGATAGATAGATTTTCCATTTTGCATTGTTTCTTTTGTTTCAAAATTTTGTATTTCCTTTCAGAATAATTTCCATTGTATTTAAATTTCAGTTTAAATAAAGTTTATTTCCGAAGTTGAAGTTGTGACAAATATAGTGTTGTTGTATGGTTACCTGCTACTGAACAGCTTACTGCCGCCGTCTCAACAACGGTGCAGGCTGGACATGATCCAACTAGACCCAGATAGTTGGGATCGGGTCGTGACACGGGTCGAGGGTTCTATTTGTGAAGCCTATGTCCTTGAGGAGATTACAAACTTTTGTTCAATGTATTTCAAGCCTCATATTGCTACAAATAGAACAAGAGCTCCGAGGAACGACGATGGAGATATAGAATATAATGATGCATTATTGAAAGTCTTCAATGCTCTTGGAAAGCCTTCAGGAAAACTGAAAAAGAGATATTTGAATGATGAGGAACTAAAGGCGGCCCAATTATATATATTACTCAACTGCGAGGAGGATGAAGTGGAAAAGCTAGAGTGGTAAGTGAAAATCTTCAACATTCAAGTCATCTATTTGTTGATTTCGTTATTATAATTTAATGAGTATATCCCGATATTTATTGGTTTTCAGCAAATTTAATGATGAGGTGAGGTCAAGTAGACCATACATTGCAGATGAAGAAGTAGAAGAAGAAATGAGACTTCATTTCCCGTCTTGGTTGACTGCATATGTACGTAAGAAGCTAGTTAGAATCTTCCTCCATTCACAACTGCACAAGAAATAACTTAACATTAAACTTAATTTTGTATCTTTTCGTGTTTAGGTCGATCATTCGGACGTCATTCTTGAGAATGAATCTATTAGAACTCTTGCCAAGGGACCAATTTATGCCGTCAAAGTATGGCCAAGTTATTGCGTGAATGGGTTTAAGTTTAAGTCAACAAATGCTGTCATCAGAGATAGCTTCCTGGATCTTGATTCCACAAAAAACAGTTGCTTGTGTATCAAATCTACAAACTACAAAGATGTCACTCCAGGCAATGATTTCTATGGCGTCTTACGTGAGATCGTGGAATTGACGTACAACTATGGCATAGAGCCTGCCAAGATCGTGTTGTTCAAAGTTGATTGGTTCGATCCCATACAAGATCAAGGATGGAAAATTGACAAACATGGTCTGGTAGATATTAACTACCGTCGTCGATACCAAGGATACGAACCATTTATCCTAGCAAGTCAAGCTCAACTCGTATATTTTACAACATATCCTAGACGGGGAACAACGAGGTACGACTGGTGGGCAGTATGCAAGACTAAAGCCAGAAATACCTACGACGTCGACGAAGTGGCTTATCAGGAGGACGAGCTGCCTCTTGTACCTAATACAGTTGATGTCGACTCAGCAGAAGTTCCCCATTCAATATCTACTTGTGTAGAAGAGGTACAAGTATCCGAAGGGGAAGACGAAGGAGATGCTAGTGACGATGAGGAGGAAGAGGAAGAGGATGAGGAGGATGAGGCAAACGAAGAAGATGAATTTTCAGAGGATGATTGAGAAACTGTGATTTTGATGTATTCATACTTTTGTAATCTTAAATTATGAACTATGATCACTTTTGAAAACTTAAATTATGAATTCCAATGTATGCAGATATTTCTAAACTGTCATTGTATTTATTTATATTTTCAATCATAAACTGTGATTTCGATGTATTCATATTTCTGTAGTCTTAAATTATGAACTCCAATGTTATTACCAGCATGGCAGGACGACGCGGAGGCACCTCAGGACGACACGGAGATAGGCCAGCATGATCCGTGTCCTTAGGTGGACAGAGAACTCCGTTACAGGAGGATGGCTCTGGACCATCCTCTGACCCGAGCACTCCATTGTACCATACGGTCTCAGGTCCGGGTGGCAGTGCACCTGCGACGAGCAGTTCCAGGCTTGCTGAACATACTACTTCCCCTAGCCTTCCTAGCGCTGACAGCAGCATGGCGGATGGGGAGCAGGTGGAGGAGGTAGTCCCTACTCCCGCCCGTCCCGCCCGTGCGGATCCATACCAGAGCGACCCTGCATGCGCACCTTAGGGCGAGACGAGGATGGAGATTTGGGCCGACGGTCCTACGAAGTAAGTTAAATCAATATTTTATGCATGTCTGTATATCTATATATATTCATTAATACGTCGGTTATCGTTGTATACATATATCGTCCCTCGTCGGTACAGAGAGCGTTGGGCACATTTCTAAGGTCCAACTATGGGGGTCCGTGGATCAACTACTCGGATGCCTCGGAAGAGAGGAAGGCATTCTGGTTTGCCCACTTCAAGGTAACTAAAGATAGTTAATTTAGTATGATTAATATAATTTTAAGTATTTTTTAGAACTAATTATTTTAATTTGTAATTCTTGTAGAGGACTTATTTTTATCCACCACACCGCGCCGAGCAGATTGAGAGGCAGTTTTCTGCCGTCGTCGCCAAGTTGATCCGTGATGCTATTGACGATCAGAAAAAATGTCACCGCTCCGGAAAGTCGATTGCTGGTTGGATCACACCTGACCAGTGGACCACGATGAGGGCTCAATTTGAGGAGCCCGAGTACAAAGAGCGGTCGGAGAAGGCGAAGGCGGCTAGGACGATGGCCGGAAAGTGGTATGGTGGATCGATTCCTATGACGGAGCATTTCCGTCGTCTGGTATGTAATTTATTGTCAAATATAAGAATTTATTGATAGTATGAGTATATAATTTTCTATTTTACTAAAGAATAAAATATAACAAAAACGCAGGTGAAGAGGGGTGAGGACGCAAACATGGTGACCGTCTTCCTGGCCACCCATCGGAAGGACGGGAAGCTCATCGACGACCGGGCTACTCAGAGCTATGTAAGTACTAATTTAGATTTCGTTAATTTTTAACACAACTTGAAGAATATACAGATAACCATATACTTAATAATAATTAAATATTTTAGACGTTTATTAGGCTAATTTAGGTAAGTACTGATGTATAGAGATGCACAATGATTTCTAGGAAGAGTATGTTAGGCTACGTGATGAGCGTGCGAGTGCTAGTGCACAGGCAGAGGGAGGGGTTGGTACATCGCAACCCTCTCTGTCTCAGTCGGAGGACGAGCTCTAGAAGACCGCTGTTGGTGGTCTTCAGAGGGGTACGTACTACGGTACGGGGTCCTACGGCGCATTTGTTGCGACGCAGGCATCCAGGGCTCCCTCTTCCAGTGCGCATTCACAGCCGTCACAGGCCGAGTCGTCCTGAGTCGAGGAGACCATTGTCCGCCAGATTGCTGAGCTGTGCGACGATATGCTGAGGAGGATTGCTGAGCAGCAAGGGCCTCAGGCGTAAGAGGACCCTGCGTCGGTCACCGCACGCTTTGACGAGCTCGAGCGCACCGTGCAGCAAGTACAGGGGACACAGGAGTCCATTCACGACACCGTTACCAGGATAGCGACTTGCATGGAGCAATGCAGCGCCAGACTCCGAGCCCTAGAGGAGACGCGGACGCACCCATCTCCAGCGGTTACACTGCCTCCTTCTCCAGCGGTTGTATTGCCTCCTCCTTCATCGTTGTCGGTGGTTCTTACACCGGAGCAGTATGCTTACCTTCTTTCCAGGAGCGGTGATAGGAGCGGTGATGCTCCTCCTGATCAGTTGTAGTCGGCATATACATTGTTGTGTGATGGCCCATTGTTGGGTCTTTTATGTGGTTTTACATACTTTATTCTTATGTGGACACATTATGTTTGACATTGTTACAAATTTTCATAAATCTGTGTTGATTGTGGACACATTGTGTTTCAAACGTGTTCGTGATTGTGTGTATGTGTTGTTTGATACTGTGTTCGTGATACACAGTCGTTGTTGTAACAAATGGTGCTGCAAATTTTGTAAATTCTGCAAATGCTGCAATTGCTGTAATTTTTTTTAATTTTTTTTTAATATTAGCGACGTTCAGCGACTGTCAGCGACGTCCAGCGACGATATAAACGTCGCTAAGTACGTCGCTAATATTAATGACTACCGTCGCTAATCGTCACTAAACGTCGCTACAAGGACGTCGCTAAAAGTCGCTATATGTCGGTAATATAGTGACGTTAAAAAGTCGCAGAACGTCGCCATTTGGCTCTAAAGCCAGGTCAGCATCGATGCATTTCAAGTCGCTCAACGTCGCTAGATTACGTCGGTAAATTATGACGTTTTATGTCGCTGGTAGTCGCTAAATTAGCGACGTGGGAACGTCGCTAAAGATCGTCGCAATAGCGACATTTGGCGACGTTTTTTTGTTTAGCGACTAGCTTAATCGCGACTACTTGAAAACGTCGCTAAATACGTCGCTAATAGAAATTAGCGACGTATTTGCCCTTTTTAGCGACGTCTTGACGCGTCGCTGAATTGACAGATTTTAGTAGTGAGATAATATAGCTCATGTATTATGTCTATTATGATATATTTTTATACATATGTATAGATGTCCATATATGTATAAAGCTTATAGTTTGTGTCCATACATCTACGTATACTTATATACATATTCTCACAAAACATAAGTTGATGTATCCATTATTTGTATTCTTCACATTTTGTCCGTGTCGTAATTTAAAGGTTGAGCATCCTAAATTGAACCAAGGTTTGCAAAGAGTATAATCTCTTGTTTCCGTGTCCAAACAATGTATCATAATATAAGTGAATATATTTATACTAGCATGTTGTAATACACATATTTACATTCACGTATATATATATATCAAGGATCATTATATATAACAAAAATTAATTTTGAAATTTTTATTCAAGATGTATTCAACACTTGTGTCCAAGCATAATGTGTCCACATGTTGTTGTGTCCAATTTTCATATTCATTTAAGTATTTTATTGGTGTTGTGTCCATAAGTAGGTTTCTTTCAAATTTTAAAAGTCTATATCCATATTACATCCTTACGAAGTTGGATTTGTCATGAATTTATTTAAATTCCAGAAATGTAACTAACCCATATTAATTCAAGAAGAATTTAGAAAATTAATTTCGAGCAATTATCAAGAAGAAGAGGGAAAGAAAGAAGGTGAGGACTTGCCTTGAGAAAAATTGATTTGAAATTGGAACTAGGGTTTGAGCCTTCTTCTTCTTCTTCTTCCAATTTCTCCTTCTTCTTCCTCCAACAAATTCTTCTTCTCCTTCATCTTCTTCCTTCTTTCTTGCTTTTTTTTTTTTTTGAAGAAAGGGGTTAGGGCTTTGGTGATGGAGATGATGATGAGGATGAAGAGGATGATGGTGATGGTGATGGTGATGGGGATGCGGCAACGAGGGGAGGCCGGCCGGCCAGGAGCAGCCGACGGTGGGTGGCCGGCCGGTCGGCGAACGTGCGTGCGGCGGGCGACGTGGCCGGCGGCGGGAAGAACGGCAGCAACCGCAGCAGCAAGTAGCAGCAGTGGTAGCAAGTGTGGTGGTGGTGGTGATTTAGAAGAAGAATAGGAGAGGGAGGAGGGAGAGAGGGATTTGTATGTGTGTGTGTAGAGGAAGGAGAGGAAGAAGAAATAATGAAGGGAGAGAGAGATGATGTGGCTTATGAAGAGAACTCTCTTCATGCAAGTGACCATGTGGCATTATACAATGCCACATGCCTAAGAGTTTGACACCTAGCCCAATGAGTTGGCAAGTCTAAAAATACAATTGCAAAATTTTTCTAGGGGCCATAATGCAAAAATTTATATAAAAGAATTTTAATTAAAAACATTATTATTATCTATTATTATTATCATTTGTTATTAATATTAATATTAAGAAATTATTTAGGGCATTTAAAACAAAATCTTCATTTCTAAATTCAACTTAACAATTAATGAAATAAAATAAAATAAAATAAAAAAATTAGGGAAAAGCAGCTATGACACTCTACCCACCTTATAAAAATTTCGTCCTCGAAATTTAAATTTAAAGATAAGCTTTTCAAAATAATAATAGAGAAAAATAAAATATTCTACCCACCTTACAGAGGTGAAGTAGTAATTCATTAAACTATTAGATGAAATATCTTGTAACTTATTTTTCAAAAGCTTCACGAAAATAGAGACAAATCGAAAATACTAGAAATCATCAATGTTCTTGAAATTCCATATAATCAAATAAAATAGTCAGATACAATGTTATTTCAACCCATAACCATGTATGATCCTTGAATTCAAAATAATATTCCTTATTCTCATTTTCTGGCGTGATATAGTAATCTTGTGACTCGCCATTGCGCATATGGCTGCAACAAAGATACCGTTTCACTATCAGGATTTTTGCTACCTTTTTCCTTGATATCCATAGTATGAGTAGGAATTGTGATTGTGAAGTAGACTTACACGTTAGGTTATCCTTGGTAATTCAAAAGATACTCAAGAACCAGAACTTAAGGGTTTTTTTTTTAAAATCCTTTATCTAAGTATCAAAGTACTATATAATATCATAATATAAAATATTTTGACAAAATTAGTAAGAAAATCCCATATATCTATTTTATCAAAATACCGAATATCATTTTAAATTATTTAGGACGTGGGTTTTCAAATCCAAACGGTAGTATAACAAAAATTCTAAATCTGAATATCAAATTTCGAAATTCATCACAAAAAAAAAATTATGTCATGATACCCGAAATTTTATTAAATTCTTGAATCATGTTTCGAGAATATGTGCCTCGCCAATCTGGATGGTCAGTCCGAATGGCTGCAACAACTTCTCTTCCATGATTCAATTGATTGATTGCAGTTTTCACTGCCTCATCGAATCAGTTGAAGGGTTTCTAGGTTCTTAACACAAATAAATAAATATACATTCACAGAAAATTCAATTGCAGAAAGTCCAACAAAAATATTGTTTTAGAAGAAATCTAATGAACAATTAATAAGAAATGTAAGCCTAGGTATTTAGATGGAAAATGATTCCCAAAATCAAGAATACTACTAGAACGAAAATGTATTGAAAAGAGAGGATACAATTCCAGATTTTTTTTTTTGAACTTTGGATAAAACAAAGGAATTGAAGAATTTCAAGAAAATCAAATTTTGCGAAATAGTTAGATAACATGAATCTCAACAAAGAAAGAGGAGATACGTCCGGATTGAAGCAGGGATAAAATCAAGAAGTCGAGGAGTCATACTCTCAATAGGCTATATTCAATACTATATATAATAAATACTATACATATTCCTTAGATAAAATTAATGCTAGTACTAGATTACCCATTACTTCTTAGCTATATATTTATATATATGCCAATCCCACAGGACATAGTATACCCAATCTAAATGGAAGTCTGCAATCCTCATTGGCCTATTAGCTTCATAACCCTTATTCCTTTTTTTTTGATGTCTAACTATATAATAGTTTTAGATAAATCTGAATTCTTCTAGATAAATCTAAACTCCATGTCCCTTAAAGATACCCAGTTGAGATCCTTAAAGGATTTTCTAGATCCCTCACCAATTTAAAAGAGAGTACTTGTCTAATGCTAGCTCTCTGAATAACTTAACCTAAATTTTCTGGTTATGCCTATGCTTATACTACCCTTGATTTCCTGAATATCATGTATTCCTTAATGACAGTCTTAGGTTAGGATTCTTAACTATATGGAATTTCTACAAGAAATCCATTAGGCAAAGATCTATATGGAAATCGGAATGAAGCATAGTCTATGGATAAGTAGACTTCTTCTAAGAGTATATCTTAGGGTATATAGCTCAACCTATATAGGTTTTCTTAAAATCTAGACCTACATCCTATCCTAGGTTTTCTAATTTTTGAGACCTGCATCCTATCCTAGGTTTCCTATTTTTCGTGACCTGCATGGGCCACCACTAAAAAGACGTGTCACGCCCCGCTCCCAAAATAAGGTGAGCCGAGTACGTAACAACATCTCCAGGCTACGCGACATATGAATACTTCAGTACCCATATTCGCGATTGTCGCCCGTAGGGTTCTAGGATAGGTTGATCACAGGTCACATGATGCATAAAAATATAAATGACAGTTTGATTAAAGGATATTCTAGACTATAAATAGAAATTTTATTATTCTACCCGATTACAACCATTAACCCAATACATATGTTACATTACCAGCTACAAAGTTTTACTAGTTGATACCAAGTCAACCTCCTCTTTGTCTCATTCATAAAGCTTCTCTTCAGTGTGCATTTGCATTATCTCCTGACCTTCATCAAACCTAGTGAACAAAACTAGGTCGACAATACGACGAGCAAGCCCTCAGTCAAAGGAGTAAAGTAGGTAAGGTAAGATGATAAAATTATCGAAATTGAACTGAAGGAAAGGATAATTTAAAAGGTATATTCGCTGATAATTTTTTTATCGTATTAACATCTTTTCCCAAAAGAATGTAAGTGTGTCAGGTATAAATGTGTAAGCAATCAAACAAATTTTGTATAAAAAATGCAATATTTAGAGAAACACTTCTGGATCACACAACTTTTATTTTCTCAACAATAATCCTATTTACCCGGGATCAGGTTTATACTTAATGGGCGGTGCTTAGATTTATCCGTCCCATTAGTATCAGGATCACATATTGATGTGATATAATCAGGATAACACATGAATGGTTTTCCGAGCTATCAGAATCAAGTGTTATAACAATTGTCGTATGACTTGAAATTTTTCAAGAATATCGGAGCAGGCTACATTGGATATTACAGGGCTGAATTTGGGGATTCAGAATCCAATGGAAAACAGGAAACATGAACAACAGAAAGTGAGCTAAGCCTCACCCCGACAGACCCGTATGGCCATACGAGTGCCGGTAACAGGAACTGATCAGTTTTGTAAAATATAATATTGCAAAGATTTCGAAGGTGTGATCCAAAGTTTTCTCTCCCATCCCAAATACAATTCTTACCAAATGCAACTTAGTTAAATTACATTTCAATTTTGTATCTCGTTTTTCGTGTGATAGAGAACACACATTAAACGAGAATAAAGTTAAGCAGGAGATTCCGTCTTAACGGAAATAAAATATCAAACTAGAATTTGTGTGCCTAAGGCAACACTTTCAAGGATTTCAGGGTCATGTTTATATTAGAAAATTTGATAAAGTTTTGATATTAGGGTTTAACCATTTCGACTTTCCAAAATGGCTAACTCTGGGATTTCTCAAAATTTCGGCAGAATCTCCTTTGTATTTTGGAGCCCGAATTTTTTTACAATAGACAATAAAACATATAATCATGGGTTCGTCGACCCCTTCGGTGGAGCAACTCTCAACACCGGAACCACGCAAATATATATCGGGCTCGCCGACCCCTTCGGTGGAGCAACTCTCTACACCGGTAACCACGCAGTTATATATATATAAATGTAGTTAATTGAAAACTTTTTACCTTAGCAAGCATTCTAGCAAGTAAACCTAATTGCCTCGGGTACTTTGCTAAAGGCTATCCAGTATCAAAACAAAATTGTTAGTAGCATAATGATGTCACATTTTACTCTTAAAATATTCATTAATTCTTATAACCTTGTCATAGTAGCATGATACTAATTATATTTTAAATTACTTATAATTATAGTTTTGGTTTGTTAAGAATGTCAATGGAAGTTTAAAAGTTGAAACAAATATATGTAAGATTACCTTAACATGTAGGTACCCATACATATCAATATTAACTAGATTATCATGCCAAACTATCTTAAATTGGTACCTTTTAAAGTATGGACAGAAATGGTATTTTTGGTAAAGCAAAAATTATATATATATTTTTTTTCATTTATATATTTAAAACAAATCTAATGTGGACATATATACTAAAGATGTATTCATAGGTAAATTTTGAATCTTAAACAAGTATAAGACTATGCCCAAAAGTGATACCAATTGTTAATTTAAATATTCAAGATAATATAGCTCATGTGTTATGTCTATTATGATATATTTTTATACATATGTATAGATGTACGTCCATATATGTATAAAGCTTATAGTTTGTGTCCATACATCTACGTATACTTATATACATATTCTCACAAAACATAAGTTGATGTGTCCATTATTTGTATTCTTCACATTTTGTCCGTGTCGTAATTTAAAGGTTGAGCATCCTAAATTGAACCAAGGTTTGCAAAGAGTATAATTTCTTGTTTCCATGTCCAAACAATGTATCATAATATAAGTGAATATATTTATACTAGCATGTTGTAATACACATATTTACATTCACGTATATATATATCATGGATCATTATATATAACAAAAATTAATTTTGAAATGTCTATTCAAGATGTATTCAACACTTGTGTCCAAGCATAATGTGTCCACATGTTGTGTCCAATTTTCATATTCATTTAAGTATTTTATTAGTGTTGTGTCCATAAGTAGATTTCTTTCAAATTTTAAAAGTCTATATCCATATTACATCCTTACGAAGTTGGATTTGTCATGAATTTATTTAAATTCCAGAAATGTAACTAACCCATATTAATTCAAGAAGAATTTAGAAAATTAATTTCGAGCAATTATCAAGAAGAAGAGGGAAAGAAAGAAGGTGAGGACTTGCCTTGAGAAAAATTGATTTGAAATTGGAACTAGGATTTGAGCCTTATTATTCTTCTTCTTCCAATTTCTCTTTCTTCTTCCTCCAACAAATTCTTCTTCTCCTTCATCTTCTTCCTTCTTTCTTTCTTTCTTTTTTTTTTTGAAGAAAGGGGTTAGGGCTTTGGTGATGGAGATGATGATGATGATGAAGAGGATGATGGTGATGGTGATGGTGATGGGGATGCGGCCACGAGGGGAGGTCGGCCGGCCAGGAGCAGCCGGCGGTGGGTGGCCGGCCGGTCGGCGGGCGCGCGCGCGACGGGCAGCGTGGCCGGCGGCGGGAAGAACGGCAGCAGCCGCAGTGGTAGCAAGTGTGGTGGTGGTGGTGATTTAGAAGAAGAATATGAGAGGGAGGAGGGAGAGAGGGATTTGTATGTGTGTGTGTAGAGGAAGGAGAGGAAGAAGAAATAATGAAGGGAGAGAGAGATGATGTGGCTTATGAAGAGAACTCTCTTCATGCAAGTGACCATTCGGCTTTATACAATGCCACATGCCTAAGAGTTTGACACCTAGCCTAATGAGTTGGCAAGTCTAAAAATGCAATTGCAAAATTTTCCTAGGGGCCATAATGCAAAAATTTATATAAAAGAATTTTAATTAAAAACATTATTATTATCTATTATTATTATCATTTGTTATTAATATTAATATTAAGAAATTAATTAGGACATTTAAAACAAAATCTTTATTTCTAAATTCAACTTAACAGTTAATAAAATAAAATAAAAAAAATTAGGGAAAAGCAGCTATGACATTTACAGACTCTAGTACAGGACTCATGCCGCGCGGGCTACAACATGACTCAATTATAAAAGAGTGCCGATGAGATAGCCGTTTCATACATTGCACACATCCCTCAATTTACAACATAGTATTCCAGTGACCCGGAATGGAGGGACGCTGAGCTATCTTTCTTGGACAGTTGGGAGTCTTCAAAAGTGGAGTTGCGGGAAAAGTCTTTGACGCGCGACCGAAGCTTCAAAATCACGAATGTCGTCGAGCTAGTTGGCGCGTCCTTCCTGATTCACGGGACCTGCAAAGAGCGAGGATCAGTACGATCACATGTACTGGCGAATGGCTAATTAAAATCCAAGCTCTTCATTTGGTTCAAGCAGTTTTATAAACATGTTAGTTAGCTATTTATGTGATCTTTCTAACCATCCTGATCGATTTGTATGTTAACATGTTTTGAGGCAAGCATATGAAATTGTATACATTAAGCAGCTACCCTATTCATCCCGTGTCACGTGCATTAGTTAAGCAGTGAAAGGGTGTGAAGGTCACTGGAAATGTCAAGCCATCACGGACTATAGCTGGGTTAGACGACGACCCTTTCACGGTGGGTAGCGAGCCCTGTGCGAAAGTTCCCGAATAACCCACGCCGATGTAAGGCTGGCGCTTGCTATACTTGTTCCTCCCGGGCCGAATCGGTTCCTTGGCCTAGGAAACCGTTCGAGGAAACTACACTTTGTCGACAAGTTGTCCAATGACCGTTTTACAGAGTCTTGAAAAATGCTCTCTCTTTTCTAGAACCTTATCCTTTCGCTTTTAGTTGCAAAACTTAGCATTTCTTTTGAACTTGGTCGATTTACTCACTTAGCCATGTCGTTGCGATAAACGTTAATCGATTCATTCATTATTTTGCATGGTCTAAGTGGAATTGCATAAGAAAGCACGTTTTTCATTTTCAATATCGGCAGTTTGATAGCAAGTGTTTCGTGAAGAATCGTGCCATGATTTCTTGATTCTACACTATGATGACAAGCATTTCATTTAGCTTCATATTGATTTTGAAATAGAGGGTCGGGACGAAGGAGGTCAGCCACTCGCCTTAGACTTGCTTCAGGCGAGGGGCTAGTTGACTGCGCTGATGTCGCCTATGCGATCACCTGCAATCACATAAGCAACTGATTAGAACACTGTGTAATTCAAGAAATTTTGATATGAATGCGAAGCTCTAAAATGTAAGTTATGAAGACCCATCGAAAACATTCACGAAAACGCATTCACGAAAACCAAAGCCAAATCAAGCGCGACATGAAAACCAGAGCAACGGGAGGTCTCTCCCGACTCAGCCGCAGAGCCAATCCTTGAGGTGCAATCCGCTGAATATGGGACTTGGTTCCGAAGAAGTCATTTCATAACGGAGAATGAATCTTAATTCAACGTTCCCGTTCGACCGATTCGGCCGATTCCGATCTATCGGTCCCGACCGAATCGATAGTGACAGTGTTCCTTTCTCGCGCACCTCGTGGACGAAAACGGGACACGATGTAGGGACGGGACACTACAAGTTTCTCGTACAATTCTGCAATCTTCGCACGAGCCGTATTACATTTCTCCTCGAATTTGGCCTGAAACTTACAAAGTTGCTTTAGGAATAGCGCCATGGCATTTGCAGGACCACTTTCCAATCCATGAGAGAACTCCTCGTAAGCCACTTGATTTTGTTCTACTTGTAACTCCACGTCTGTCACGTCCTTCTCTAAGAGGTCCATGCGGGACACCACTCGTAAAGGACACTATCCAACGTCGACTCCTTGCTCTTGTCCCTCTTGGTATTTTTGGACCTCTTTTTGGACGATCATGGACTCTCCTCGACGACGACATCAGATGTCGACATGGCGATGATCAACTTGACTCTCATATCACTTGTCACAAACATAACATTTTCGCCTACACCTTTAATTTCTCTGTCCCACACACGAACATCCTCCTCGAAGATCTGTACAAGTTTTTTTCGAATGAACTTAGCTAGTGTGTTAAGAGAAGATAAGAGAAGAGAAGAGTGGTGCATATTAAGAGTGGAACTCGAAAGAATTTACTATACTAAATAAAATTTCAAGATTCACTGGTTAGAAGAAAATGCGATTCCTACTTTATTTACCTTACATGTTACAAAATTATTTCAAAATAGTCACTAACCATCGACTAACTTATTATTGATTAGCGACAAAATTTGTTTAATATTTTTTTTCACTATTTTACTATATTTTTGTAGTGGCAGAACACTTCTAGTCCTTTAGAAGAAAATTCTAATCCAACAATATTTATATGTAAATTTTTTAAAATTTCTAAAAACTTGAAAAAATCTTTTGAGAGTTCAAGAATACTCCATAATGCTCTGAAGAATTCTAGAACATTGCACTTAAATCTTTGTTAGTCTTTCCGTTAAACCTTTGTCTGGTGAAAGGTCATATAAAACAATCTCGATGGAAGGAAAAATTCAGTGTGCGACAACTCTCCAGCTAAAACGGAGAAAGTTTCAACCATGGCTCACAGCTGGAAGTCAGACAAATAGTAACAAGTTTAATTGGCTCCAACTGAAACTGTGACAAAGAAAAATCATTATAAAATTGTTTTTCTTCCTCAAGAGTCCGGCCCAACTACAATTTCTGCTCTCACAAATACTCCAAAAAAAACACTTAATGTAGTATTAGTTGTATAAGGACTCGAACAAAAACAACTCTTTCAAATAAAGAAATTATATTCTCATCGTATCCTATTAATAACGTGTATAATACCAAACTATGGACATAAAACAATTATTCGCTAGTACAGTTATGGACATCCATCTCCAATCTTGCCAACTTGACATGCAACCCTTGGTGGGTGACTCACTTAGACTCAGTATCAGTCCTAAGTTCATGGAATTCTTGGACAAACTTTCAAAATAGAACCCATATAAATGGGACTTATATATAAATATAAATAATAAAAAGAAGCTACAACCAAGAATTAAATGTAGGACCTCTATTGTAAAAGTTTAACACAATAACCACTACACAACAATTATTTTGTATCAAAGATGAATCATGTTACATATTAATTCTATGTTAGACACAAAATTATATATATATATATATATATGTATAAATTAAAATTTTTGGGTAGGGATCCTGGACAGTCGTCATGGCCGTCCTGGGTCAGTCCTGCTTAGACCGCGATTGAGATTGCTTATCAAGGCTTTTTCTTAAACAAGCTCTAAAACTTGTATGGTAATAACAACATATTGATTTTTTCTGAAAAATAATTTAAACTTTGGAACCGATTGGGAGGCTATTGCCAAAAGCAACATCAATCGCAAACCATGCCATAACTCGCCAACATAATATTTGATGTTTTTCATGGTATTAATAGAGAATTAATCCGTCAATGTAATGAATGAGAAGGCTAATAATAATTATATTATTGTTATAACTATCTTAGAAGAGACTCGAGCAAGAGAACTAAGTACGTGTGCAAATTCTAGAGAATTTTTCTCAATTTTATGTCAAGGTCTATTTCTCATCTTTGTTGGTGAAATAATAAGAGAGTGAAGCAAGGGTGAATTCTCGAGCGGCTAAGAGTGAACACCAAGATATCTTTACCATCCTCCACGTACCTCCATTCCGTACTACAAAAAGGGAGGGTGAGGGCCCAAGAGAGGAAGAGTAAGGGAGGCCGAAATAGAGAACGAGAGGTGCAGTCTCATAGAAGACTATACCGATCTACCCATATAATCCAAGGGGATAAGGGTAGAGAGAGAGCGAGCACAGGAGCGACTGAACGAGAGGCGGACCAAGGGTAACCCTAGAAAGATCCATAAGTTCTATTAAATAATGAGCTATAAGTTTCGTTTTTTAATAATATGAGTACTATTGATACCAGAATAGGGGTCTAACTCGATTCTAGATCGATTTACGACCATCCCAGAATGTTTTTATGATTGACTAGAAAGCATGTCTGTGTCATGACACATACATGCATTGACGTGTTCTATGTTGCAGTCTTGCAGACGAGCGCGAGGCATGCACACGCGCCACAAAGAAGTGCATACGCGTGCTCGTCCTTAACCTGTGCGCATATGCTCGTACCTCCACTGCAAATAAAGTTTTTTTTAGTGCGATTTTCAATCTCATTGACGAAGGATTTATCTTTATTTTAAAATTTTCTTGTAAGTAAATATAAATTCGCTCCAGCTGGAAGACATTAATCCTGCGTCGGTGCCCCAATGCATGACATCATATGTGTAGGCTCCATTAACACTATTAATTAACGCTTTTGTGGAAATATAACTATAGAGATAGAGGTCTTTACTGTGATGCAGTGATGGCCCGTACAGTTCATCACTTCGCCCCAACATATTTCTACGCATTACTATTGATGTTTGATTTTTAGTGTGTGTACCATTATAACTGTTCTCATAAAATGCCAGGGACCAACGTACTGCTGCAAATGGTGCCGGAAGGAAGATCTTTTGGGGTGGCACATTAAAGCCATTCTGAACGCTGTAGTAACATAGTAGTAGATTAATTTCCGAAGTTAGTATGAAAATGGACTCTTGATTCTACAGAGAGAAGTGGTGAAAATGGCACTTGTTTCATTCTACAGCAAGAAATTCATCAAGAGCTGCTGTCTCCTTTTATCAGCAAGCTAATATATACAAACATCCATCCCCAACTTATGCAAGGACTCCTGTCCATTCCATTGTCTTCAGTTTCAATATAACTGCGTCTTATGTTTCTTTCATCCAAAGGAAAAAGGCTATAAATTTAAACTCTTTTTTTAAAAGTTAAATACCCTAGACTTTAATATCGTACCGATCGTTACCCTCAAATATTAAATATTTTTAAGTTGCCGTCATTAAGGGGTTAATTTTTCTGTTTCAACAAAAATAAATATTTTTTTGACAAAATTATCCTCCTACTCCTACTCTTCTCTCTTTCTCATTTCTCCTCTCTCTCTCGCGCGATAGCAGCAGCAGCAACATCAGCAACCGTCCAGAGGACCGTTGCTGCCGCTACTCCCCGCCACTCCTCCTCCTCTCTTCCCTGGACCCCTTCATCTCCTTCTTCAACCTCCTCTCCCCTAACATTAATCCTAGCCTCCTCGTCTCCCTCCTCCCTGCCGATGACAGTCTACGCTCAGCCTGGAGCTGCGATTGGGGAATTAGAGTGTGAGAGAGAGAGAGAGAGAAATTGAAGGAGAAGGGGGGTGGGGGGGGGGGGGGGGGGGGGGGGGGGGGGGGGAGGATGGGTATGGGGAGGTCTTTTTGTTTTTTTTTGAAAACACACACACACACAATTGGGGGGCTCGAACCTTGCCGGCCCCTCCGGATGTCCGCTCTAATACCACTAGGCTAGAGAGCTCGGACGGAAGGTCTTTTTGTCATTTAGAATTTTTTTCTTAACATGTCTTTTTGTTATTTAGAATTTTTTTTTTTCTTAACACTATTAGAGTATTAAGTTGTACAACTATAGTTGAGTTATCAAGTTGCTTAATATAAAAGTATAAGATATCAAGTTTGAAAAACTTAAAAAAAAATTAGGATATCAAGTTAAAAATTTAGCCAAAGAATAATACTAACTCCTTGAAAGTTTGATTATATATGGGCACTTTAACACCTCATCTTGAAACATGAAATAACAACAATATTTAACCATGTGGACTAAGAAAGGGAGTCATTAGAAATATCTTTTTGCAAAGTAAACCATGTATCATCCAGAAAGCTTCAGCAGTGTTATGAACTCCTGGAGAAGAATGTAAACTTCAGAATTGAACCGAGTGTAAGTGTCCCAACCTAACCTTCACGCATCGGTTCCGAGATATTAGCCCTTCCTGAAAATTTATCCCGTGTCCCTAGTACAGTTGGATAACAAATGCTGCGCCATTTACAGTTTTTGAGCCAGTGATCAAGTCTCATATAATAGGTAATCTCAGCATTTTGATCATGAATATCCAGAAGTAAAAATAAAATTGAATACGTAACACTCAGAACTTTTTGTGCACACTGAATTGTATGCCATTTGGGCTCACTGTCCACCAACTTCCGTGGCTCGACCTACTGACCTTCTGCCATCCAGGCAGAGCTTTTATGTCTCTCCCCGCTGACCACAAGGGTCGGGTTTCACACTTGACCTGCAGATTGAAATAATAGGAAATGTAAGGAAAAAAAAAAAAGAAGTCTTTCAATTGAAAACCTGTAACAATTTCATTTTGGACATTTTCCTGAATAAATACATGCCCTATAGAAAAAAAGGTATTCACTATACCTCTATGTTTCATCTTCTTATTTTACTCTTCCAACTTTTGCCCACGCTTGTTATCTTCGTTCTCTCCTTCGTTGCCATAAGAAAAATTAAGGCTCCTACTAATCCTAATGCTTCAAGGAATTACCATTTTCATATTTAGCGTTTCTTACTTGCTCTAACTAGTTTACAACGGTTTAATCCAGTAATTTGATATCATATAAATAGTTAATTTTTGCAGATATTTTATTTTAGTCTTCTTAGTTGCAACTTCTAATATACTCATTACAATTTACTATTATAACATACTATAGACTAAGTAATTTAAATAAGACGTATAACCAGGTCCGGCCAGAGAGTTGGGTTGTCTTAACTGAAGCTAATTTTGATTGTCCTTCATCCCTATTGAAAATATATAGGTTTAAGTCAGGTTTGGACTGGATAAGTCATAAGAAAACTAAATGACCGTGGGTAGGGTGGGGGTGACGGGTGGTGGTTGTGTTACACTATGGAGGAGGGTAGCCCAAATCCGAAGTCTTGTCAGACTTACCCTTGGGCCGACCCTGACTAAACTTAGAATTGAACATCTCCAACCAATTCCTATATCGTTTCACCACTTCCATTAAAACTAAAATATTCTTCATCAACGTTTACTAAGAAATGAGAATATTTTGGTATTAAAATATCTCCCAAAATTTAATATAGATGTTGGGAGGGAGGTTTTTTTTTTTTTACCAAAAAACCCCCAACATTTTATTAACAGTTTAATAGGGATAAAACCGTAAAACAATCCGCCCACCCAATTGTTTTATTAAAGGAGGTAGGGCTTGAGTGGAGGGGAAGTAACCGAGTTGACTCGGGCCTCGGACCAGGCCAACCAATTTTTAGGACCAAACCTGGCTCGGACTATAGTTGGAAAGTCGGACCGGACCCAGATTTGCAAAAGGTAAACCCAACCCGACCCATAGGAAAGTGTGGACCAGTCCGGCCTGTTGAGCCCAGAGCAGGTTTCAGGCGGCCCGGCAACTAGACACCTTGAGCTTCACTATTGTACTCCAAAGCATTTTTTGGTAAAACATGCCCGAGAAGTTTCCAAGTGGATAAACAACAGATTAGTGTGTGATGTCATCCCATACCCCAATTATTCTGGTGAAAGTCTGAAAAACAAAAGCCAGTGTTGTGAAGCTGTCTTTGCAGTACAAGAAATGTCAAATGATTTTTGAAATTCTGACACCAATATGTCAAGAGCAAGTGAAAGTAATCAGAAATGAGATTCATCAAAACAGTATCACCACCTGTAATTTTGCAGGATCTTTGGTCAGACGGCACACAGCAACAAAATAGGTGTTAACACAACACACTCAATTTCATAGCAAGATTTGTTATTATTTATCCAAGCTTATTCAAAATAAATAATATATCCAAGTTGGCTCATCACAAGTTCATAACATTTTCAAACTAACCTGCTGAATAAAAACAAAAATCTCAGCCACACATGTTCGTCAATTTAAGAGCCGAACCCTAGCAAGGCAATTATCTGGAGAAAGTCAAAAATAAGCATGCATGGGCAAAATCCCCTGAAGAAGCATCTAAAGTGTTAGGCTGTCAGGGTTCTCGATGATCTTTGCAAATGTTTGTAAGAAGGCTGCCAAGTCCGCTCCATAGACAATCCGGTGATCTGCTGTCACATTCACCTGAAGCATATTTGCAAGTTTAGTCCTAGCTTAAAAATATAAAATAACAAAAGGCAACACAAGAATACAAGTTTAATACATTAAGTTCAAAGATCAAATCATGGCTGTTATGCAAGTTTGTGACTGAGACTATATATCAAATATAAAGATCAAATCATGGCTTTCATGTGTTGCCATTTAATCTTGAAGAAAATTTTGTTGACACTGGGATCATACTGTTGGATACAAACCCAAGAATTGAGGCTTCCTTGATTCCTTCCCAACTGCATGATTATCATATGCTTCAGGATTTGCTTTTTCCTCAACTTCTGTAGTTCATGTTGTAACTTAATAGGTTATAGGCTTATAGTTGTAACTTAATAGGTTATACGAGGTTCAGAGGCATCTTATCAGCCAGCAGCTTAAAGCTAGATAATAGTCCACAAACAAAATTCAGTCCAAAATTTGGATCAACCATCTATGTGCATAGTAGCTATTATACTAGGATTTTTACGGAGCTCACATTGATGTATATTTGGCAACTAGTTGGACTGTTTTCTGTAAAGATAATCTGTTCTTGGTAGTTATGATAATCTTTATCCTCAAGTCGCTGTATTTGAGCCTAAATTTACATGAACAACACTGTTTGGTAGATAAAGCTAAAATGACACTTCTTGTGGTTTCTGAGCAATATAACCAAACAATTTGAATTTTTCTGAAGAGGCTCCAAGCATTGCAGTCTTACAGCTGAGAAAGATCTTGTTTATCCATGGAGTAACATCATACAGCTGAATCAGCCACTTGTCAGCTTAATATAGATCAAAGCTGATGGCATCATATCGAATTTACATATTTTGGATCTTTTGCGAATCTTTATCAAAAAGTAGGATAGTATCTAGGAACCAGTGTAGAAATAGATACACAGTACTGATAAATCACATTACATTATATGCAAACTACTTGCATGATTACATGTGGCATACTATGAAATGAGATGATAATTTCTGTCAGTCTCAACATATTTATAGACAATACATGATTTGTTGGCATGTACTTACCCTGCTATATGATGAAGCTTATGACCTACCATGTAGCTATCTCATGCTCTCTGTCATGTTATGTCATGTCCATGTGGTACATAGTCAGAATCCATGTCCACATTGTTGGGACAATTTTGTGGTAATGGTTTATGGCGCTAAATTGAGAAAACAAAAGAAGAAGCATGAAGCATAGGGAACAAAACTGGATTTGAACTCCTGGCAAATGCAATATCATGCTGGAGATCAAGCTTGACCGTTTTCCAAAAATAAATGCTCATAAAGACTAGCGCCATCTCTCAAGATAATTCTCACGAATTATTATGATCCTTCATCTGTGTCACAATTGATTAGTGAATGGAGAAAAGAGAACTTGAAGAACCCCAAAGGTTTTAATCGTAATTTGAATGAGTGAGTCGAAAAGGAGTGAAGCTTGAGATTTAGGGGGTGTTTTCTCTAGATACTTAAACAAACTCTAGTTTATTTACATCAATAGTAAATTTGATTATTGGTCTATGTTTAAAGAGCTACTTAGAAACTTGTCGGACTCACTGATGCCATGAAGGACCCACAAAAGCCAAAAGGGGTATCGCAATAGTGCATGATTGTGGTGTATGACTTAAATTGGACGACTACTATGAGATAGAATACCCATCCAAAGGATGTCTCAAGTGGCTAGTTTAACTGAACCAAAGGATATCTCGTGTCTGATTTGATTAGTCATTAAGATAAGTCTATATACATATTACATACTCTAAAGATATATCATCAAGCAATGGAGTGATATTCTTGTGAGCATGGAAAAGAAAGTGGCTGAAGAGTTTCTCATCCTCCGGACAAAAATAAGATAGCAATTTACTTTTTTCAAGATAGATGAAGTCTTTCTGTTGCAGTTTCTTTAACAGGCAAGCTGAATCTAGTATGCATCACTTAACCAGCTTAGCTAAGGCACATGAACGAGTGGCATAGTACGTCATATAACTTACCAGCATACAACAATAAATGACGCTTTCAGGATGTAAATTGAGAATTTGAAACTTACCAACATTTTGCTCTTCACAGTGAAGAAACCATCCTTGCCAGCAATAGGAGTGGGCTTTGATGCTCCAACAGCCATTATAGCTCCCTTTTAACATTAATAATAAGTCATCAACATATACAACAGTATACCTACCCATAACAATGAGCTGAGAATTAAAAAGCTACCTGGCCAGGTGGGAGGATAGCATCAAATCTATCAACTCCAAACATGCCCAAATTTGATAAAGTGAATGTTCCTGCAAAAAAATTTCCAACTCAGTACCCAGTAGTCCCATTACTAATATTTAACTACGTGCGATTCATTAGAAAGGACGAACCTGTATTGTACTCGTTGGGCTGCAGCTGTTTAGACCGGGCCTTGTTTACCAATTCCTTCCATCTTTGGGACAGAAGATATATGTCCAACTGCATAGGTGGCCAAGTTTTTCGTTTGAAAGTCAGGTAAAGATATACACAATGGCTACCTATTAGTCTAAACTTACACATAATATACCTTATCTGCATCTTGGAGGACAGGAGTAATGAGTCCACCATCAATTGCCACAGCCACCGCAATGTTAATGTTGCTATTATATGTGAAACTCTTCCCATCCTTGCAGCTTGAATTCACAACCGGATGCTGAGCAAGTGCCATTGCTGCAGCCTTTGCCAAGAGCACCGTCATAGTGACACCCTTCGGCTTGACCTAATGATTTACAGGCATCAGGGTTAATTCAGAATAATTTTCCACTATAGCAATATATAAGCTTTTATTTAAACAAAAGTTAACAAAAAGAAAGATATACTCACTAAATGAAAGAAGAAAATTGAATTGTGCTCATACATATATATGCCTAATTCAAGAGTTGTTAACATGTATTGTGCAGTAGAGATATCACAACACTAAATAAATCTGCTTAAAGAGAGGATTCTGTCTTATTTTACATCTTAATCAAACCTGAGTCACATGATCTACATCTTCATTTAATGTCGCAGTCACAACCAGTGTTCTAACAGACGGAATTAGTCGGCGCCTAGGTGGCGCCTAGGCGGTCATGGGATGCCTAAGTTTCAACAGCTTTTTTGTGGGTCTACATTGAATTTGACAATTATGCATAGTTTACAGTATCGGCCGATACCGATACGGTTTGGCATGTCCTGATCTGATACCGACCGATACCCAATACTGACCAATACCGACATTGGGGGTCTCTTTTTCGGTCAATTCGACAAAAAAATTTGAAAGAAAAAGACAAATCAACAAGGATTTAAAGCATAATAAGGTTGTAAAAGCATGTAAAAGAAGAAAATTTATCTATTGCATGTAAACCAATCTGTAAGGGTGACTACTATTTCATTTAATTTCAAAACTACTAAGAAATAACACTGAAAATACTTAAAATTATATCTAAATGTATAAAATATATTTTTTAAATGTTAATAATTTATTAATAATTATCTGTTTTCCGATACCAAAAAATCCGATACTCCGATCCGAAACCGCCGATCCTACCGATACTGCCGATACCGATGTAGGAATGGTCTGATACCAATTCCGATATTGATAATGCATGTTATTTGAGCTTTATGGGCAATTTTCAGTAGCTTTTTTTGTGGAGCGCCTAGAATTAGGTGGGGCTAGGCATCCAGTGCACACCCAACTACCGCCTAGCAACTTTTACAACCTTGGTCACAACTGACCAAACTTGAACAAAGTCAGGTACTAGAGGAGACAAATATTATAATTTTAGATAAAGAAAAATTGAATCTTACTATTTTCTTGGTATCGCCCCTTGTAATTTAGATTCCTTCCTAAGCTAACTACAAGACAATTGCCAAAGGACAAATAAGTGTCAAATTAGATACCTTCTCTCCATGGCACGTGCATTAACCTATGCACTATAAACATATAAGAGCCCTAGTCATACTCTACTATACTCCATGAGAATAAATTCATTTTTCTACTATACTCCATCTAAAATAGAACAAATATTATGGTACTCGGCCTTTAACTTGTGCAAATATCATGTTAAAAGTGTTCAACTTCACTAACTGGAAATTAACTCCTCGCCAGTGCTAATTGATATTAAAGATTCCTAAATCCTAACAAGAAAACAGCATTAATCTGTTCAAATGACTCAACCGGAAATCCTTAACTCGTAATGAGGCATATAATGCAAAACTGAAGCTACAATCAAACATTCCAGCTATCAAGAAATAGAACAAAGAAGTCAAAAAAAAAAAAAAAAAAATCATACCCTCTCGTAGAGTGTGTCGAGCGCATCGGTGGTCACCGGGTACCCGACCCGGAACGTCGGCACGGACAGGCTCTCCAGCATGTTCTTCGACACGGCGGACTGCATCGTAGTGAATGGAACAATCGTAGACCCCGGGAGAAGCGGCACTGCAGCGGCAGCAGGAGCCGCCGCTACCGGAGGCGCAGCGACCGCAGCAGCAGGCTTCTTAGTGTCGATCCCGGCAGCAGCCTCGACATCCTCCGCAGTAATCCTCCCGAACGTCCCGGTCCCCACCACCGACTTGATGTCCACCTTGTGCTGCTTCGCGAGCTTCTTCGCGTACGGCGTGGCGACGATCTTCCTCGGTCCGTCCGTCGCGGGAGCCGCAGCAGCAGTAGGAGCTGTAACCGGAGCGGGAGATTCCGAAACCGGAGCTGGAGGAGGAGGAGGAGGAGGAGGAGGGAGAGAGGGGGAGGAGGAGGAAGAGGATTGGGACTGGGCTTGGGCCTTGGCGAGGGGGATCTCGTCCTCGGACTCGGCGAGGAGGCCGATGGGGGCGCCGACGGGGGCGACGTCGCCCTCGTTGACGACGATGGCGGCGAGGATGCCGTCGTAGAAGGTCTCGACGTCCATGTCGGCCTTGTCGGACTCGACGACGACGACGCTCTCCCCTCTCGAGAGCTTATCGCCCTCGGACTTGATCCAGGAGACAATCTTGCCCTCGGTCATGGTGGAGGAGAGGGCGGGCATGAAGATCTCGCGGATCTTGGCGCGGACCGCCGGGATCCGGGAGCGGCGGGAGGCGGCGGGGAGGGAGGATGAGCGGCGGGAGAAGGGGAGGGCGGAGGAGAGGGAGGAGGAGAAGGAGATGGTGCTGCTGGAAGCCGCCATTGCTACTCTCTCTCTCTTCTCTCTCTACTTGATTTGGAATTAAAGGGTCTCTTCTTATGAGAGAGAGAAAAAAGAGGTGGGGGAGGAGCGGAGGAGTCGAGGAAGATTGGTTGGGTGGGTGAGGGTTTGGGATTGTGCAGTGGGAGTATCGACGCTGATGTGTTGAGCTTCTCGCTCGGGGTTTGTTTGCTTGCGGGGATCACAAACATAGAGTGACCGTCTGTCACAAGAAAAATGGAATTTCAGGATTTTGACATTCCAAGATTCAAATTCATAGAAGTACGCCAAGGGATTTCTTTCTAATTCTAACTAACAATACAGAGAGGGGGATATTCATATATTTGGAAAGAATTTTCATGACAACCTGAATTTTTTTAGACAATTTTGTCCCTTAAATATTTGAAAACATGGCACCTTGTTATTTGATTTTGTTATTTTAAACTAATATAATTGGTAGCTTAATACTGTGAATGTATTTCTAGTTTGCAACTTGTTAGTGTGATGCAACTTATAATTATACACTTTTTAATTTTATATTTGTTATGATATCTTAGGATAGCAAGTTAAAATAAAATAAAATAAAATATTTAGTTGTCAGTTATAAAAAAATATATTGGAAAGTATTATGTCATTATGTTAGGGAGCTTAAGAGCTCCGAGAAATAAAACAAGATTTGTATAGATATACTTGTATTGATTAAAGTAAAAGCTCGATATACTTGTATTCTACAAAGATGGAAGAAGATACGTCGCTAACTAGTGATGGAAGAACGACTGAAAGAGGAATTTTTTTGTCGTTATTCCATCGACGTCAGAATTTAACTAGCACTTAGGAACGAAAATTTCTCATCGCTAAGACATGTAAAATTGTCAACCCAATTTCTTACATCATTTTTAAAACAAATCCAAACAATTTATTTCACTCCTAATCCTTCTTTCTTCTTAGGCTACCTCCTCCTCCTCCTCCTCCTCCCGGCCCTGGCGGACCTCCTCCTCGCGCCAGCACCCTCTCGCCCAACTCCCCGTCCGACCCCTCTAAGCCTGACGAGCCACCCCTCTCAGCCAGTCGTTTCCATCCTCCTCCATGTCCTCCTCATTGTGAGATCTCTCAATAGCTAACCTTAATTTTTTTTTTTTTAATTTCTAATATTTTGGTTATTTGGGATTGAGTCGAGAACTGGCTATGATTTTTTGCTTAGTTGTGTTTTTGAGTGTCTAGAACTAGCTATGAATTTTTGCTTGCAAGGGATTGTTCCCACCCTTAACTGCCTCCAAATCATTTTTGATCCCTTCGTCGCTAAGCCGTCAATTTTTTATTTTATTTCTTAATAGATTGGTGGATACTTACTACAGTAGAAACCATTTTTTCAATGAAATTTGTTTATAAAGGATTTTTGCTTATTTGGATATAGCTGTTAGTCCCTTGGCGAACAATCGATGGAAAAAAAAACACGAATTCAGAAACTATTGTAAAGACAATGTTTCCAGCAACGACACCTTAAAGAAGGTGATGTTGTATTACGAGAATCTAAAAAGATTATGTCGTAATATTTCTCGAAGGCAACAGAACCGTTTAACTTCTAAAGAGAAGCGACGGTATTATCGAAGGCAACAAAGGAAGAAGAAAGCCTGCTGGGGTGAAAGATCACCGGCGCTCAAAGCTATATCCGCCTTACGGACAAGCCTCCAGGAACCAGCAAATTCGAAGAGAACTTTAGAACGCTCGCTGGCCAAAAAAATGTCGACTCCTCGGAATAGCAGCAGCACTTCTCTCTCTCTGGAAATTTTTCTAAGTATTTTCTGTAACCTTGGAGAGAGGAGATGCTTCTGTTATTATAGGCACGAGATGGGCTTTTCAAATTCTGAACGCACGCCCTGTTTAATGCCAGATCCGGATTTTCTGGATCTGAGCCTTTTCCGGATCTGAGCCCACAAGACCCGCGGACGTTACATAATTTGAACGGCCCACTCGACCCGCTCGACCCGCACGACCCGTACGTCCCGTACGCTCAGTACGCTCCGTACGCCTCGCACGCCACGCAGGGCCGCGCAGAGGCTCGCGCACGAGCGCAACTAAAGCGCACAATGCGCCTTGCGACGAGCTGTCGTGCTAAGTGCCATCAAAAAGCCACAATAAGCCTCAAAAGCCCATTAGCCCAAGCCCAAGCCCGAGTCCGAGCCCGAGCCCGAGTCCGAGTCCGAGTCGCTAAGCCCCTTCGGGGCTTAGCTCCAATAGATTTAAATCTATTTCCATTTGGCCAAAAGTTGGTTTCTTATTCTCACCTCTATGTAAAATCCTCCCACATGGCACCCTCCATTGGGCCTCAACCCATGTGCATCTCTCTATTCCTTCATAAGTAATATATAGAGATACAACTTGGTGTGTTTTTCCGATGTGGGACTATCTTTTAACAATAGAATGTTGTGAACACACAACATGTAGAATAAAACACCAACAATCCCCCACATATCTCTATATATATGAGTTAAGCGTTCCACATAATAACTGTCCATTATGCATTAGGATAGATGTCGCTGTCGACTTGAATCTTCCCGCATGGGTTGAACAACAGTATGATACAAGAATGGACTACGCCTTGAATTCTGTACCACAGCTGTAATTTTTTCCACTCACATAATGTAGTTATCTGTGCTTCTGGCTGCACATTAAAGGCCTTGTGCCAGCCTGGATTTCAATGTATGTATTTTGGGCGTCTACAAATTTACCCTCAAGAGACGGCCTATTTCTCTGTCCATACATTATAGGTGAGTTCTTTATAAAGAGTCATGGCATGAAGCATTGCGCTCCTTTGCGGTGCTACGCCGCTATGACATGGCTCAACGCCGAGGCTTTACCCCACCTGGGTACCTCATCGTAGTGTCATACTACTGTAGCATGAGGTCACAATCCTCTTTGTAGTGCCAAACTACTCAGTATGAAGCCTTACGCTTCCGTGCGGTGTTACGCCGCTATGACATGACTTGCAAAGCCGAGGATTTACCCTTCCTGGTACCTCTTCGTGGTGTCATGCCACTGTAACATGAGGATACTGTCCTCTTTGTAGTGTTGTCTACACCTTTTTATGATTATGCAACATTAGGCTACCTGCCTATATGCGGTGCTACGCCGCCTGTGACTTGGCTAACAAAGCCGAGGCATTACCCCTACCTGGGAAGCTCATGGTGGAGTCACCCCACTGTAGCATGGAGTTGTAACACTCCTTTGTGGTTGTTGCACCACCATGCTTCCTGTAAAGCATAACAGACCTTCACTCAGTCTGAGAACTCATTAAGGCATTATGCCATCCTTCCCACAGGATCAATTTTCCATAGAAAATTCATAGTAGACAACAGTGGTTCTGGGTCCGAAACCCTTACATGTTCCGCAAAACAAGTACCCACTGTTAACTAATATTTTTCCAGTCAATAGTCCTCCCTTGAATCAAAAAATTAGATATCTGGTAGATTTCTCTTTGAACCAATAACATAAAATTTATTGATAGGATTATAATGACACAATATTAGAATGCCTTCAAACCCATCTTCCTTGCTGTGTCCTCGACCAGCTGTCGTTTGAGGCCTTTCGTGAACGGATCCGCCAGGTTCTCCTGACTCCGAACATCGATCACTGCAATGACGCCTCGTTTGATGAGATCGTTCACTGCTCTGTGCTTTAACCGCACAGTCCTCTTCTTTCCGTTAAAGAGTTCATTTGATGCTACTGCTGCTGCCGCCTAGTTGTCACAGTATATCGGGATTGCCGGTATCTGAGCTCCAACCACCGGAAGGTCATACATGAGCTCCCGAAGCCACTCTGCTTCATCTGCAGCAGCATCCAATGCAAAAAATTCAGATTCCATGGAGGAGCGAGATAACATTGTCTGCTTTTTCGATTTCCACGATATAGCAGCTCCGCCCAAAGCGAATATGAATCCACCTGTCGAATACTCGCTCTCCACCTCTGAACACCAGCTAGCATCACTGAAGCCTTCCACTACTGACGGATCTCCGCTGTAGTATAGTGCAAATGTCTGAGTCCTTTTTAGATATCTCATAACACGCTTCACAGCGTTCCAGTGTTCAACGCCTGGATTGCTAGTGAACCGACTCAGCATTCCCACCGCAAAAGCTATGTCAGGCCTTGTGGCAGTAGTAGCGTACATCAAGCTTCCGATGACGCTAGCGTACTCCAACTGCCTGACGCTTTCCCTCGAATTTGGCTCCAGCTTCTGATCACTCCGGTACGGTGTATCAATTATAGGAAGATCTTGATACCCGTAGCGAGTGAGCATCTTCTCAATATAATGAGATTGTGACAGCGCTATTCCAGTACCTGTCCGGATGATCTTGAGCCCCAAGATTACGTCGGCATCCCCCAAGTCCTTCATACTGAACTTGGTCGAGAGAAATTTCTTTGTCTCTGTGACACAACTTAAATCCGTACCTAGGATTAGCATGTCGTCAACGTAAAGACAAACGATTACTCCTCTTCCGTCAGCAAACTTCGTATAGACACACTTGTCTGTTTCACTGACCCTGTAGCCATTTGACCTTATCACCTTGTCAAACTTCTCATGCCACATTTTGGGAGCTTGTTTCAAACCATACAGAGACTTTATCAACTTGCAGACTTTGTCTTCCAGACCTCTGACGACAAAACCTTCTGGTTGTTGCATGTAGATCTCTTCGGTCAGCTCGCCATTAAGGAATGCCGTTTTCACATCCATCTGATGTATCACCAGCTTGTGTATTGCTGCTAGAGCAATTAACAATCTGATGGTTGTCATCCGAGCTACTGGAGCATAAGTGTCAAAGTAGTCGATCCCCTGCTTCTGAGCAAACCCCTTGGCCACTAGCCTGGCCTTGAACTTGTCAATGGTTCCATCTGCTTTCATCTTCTTCTTGAAGATCCATTTGCATCCGATGGGTCTTGCTCCTTCTGGCAGGTCAACTAACACCCATGTGTTGTTGGAGGTGATTGAGTCAATCTCGTTGTCTATCGCCTCCTTCCAGAATACAGCATCTCTGGTCTTCATCGCCTCATCATAGGTAAGCGGATCTGCTTCCACATGATAGGTGACGAAGTCATCTCCGAAGTCTTTCGGCCTCCTTACTCGCTTAGTTGACGGCTCAGCGAGTTATGGTTCAACTGGTGTCTCTTCGACAATAGCTTCTTCTTGGACTACTGGTTCGATAAGGACTTCTGTCTACTTTGCACTCTCATCATTCTCCGGAAGATCCGCGAGAACAATATTTTTGTGCCTTGCAAACTTGTCTTCAAAATATTCAACATCGCGAGATTCAATGATATGATTTGATTCTATATCAAGGAATCTCCGAGCATCACTCTTCTCGGCATAACCCAAGAAGATAGCCTTAGTAGTCCTAGTCCCCAGCTTCTGAATCTTCAGATCTGGGAGCTTCACATAAGCCAGACACCCCCACACTCGAATGACATTCAAGTTAGGTCTGACTTTGAACCAGAGTTCATGAGGAGTTATGTCCGAAGTTGCATACGGTACTCTATTGAGAATGAAAGTAGCCATTAATGCAGCTTCTCCCCAGAAGCTCTTTGGAAGACCCGCAGTCAACAGCATAGAGTTCATCATCTCTGTCAACGTTCTGTTCTTCCTTTCTGCTACTCCGTTGGATTGAGGAGAGTATGGAGCCGTCGTCTCATTTATGATTCCATGTTCTTTACAGAATGACGAGAAATCATGAGACCGATACTCCCCGCCTCGATCACTCCTAAGCCTTTTGAGTTGTTATCCAGTTTGCCGTTCAGTCTCGGCCCTGAACTCCTTGAACTTCTCGAATGCTTCGTCTTTAGATTTGAGCAGGTAGACAAAAGCATACTTTGAGAAGTCGTCGATGAAAGTAATAAAATACTTCATCCCGGCTTTTGTAGAGAATTGCTTGAAGTCACAGATATCTGAGTGAACCAACTCCAGAAGATCTGTGCTTCGATGGACCCTGTGAAAGGGTTTCCTGGTGATCTTCGTCTGAGCACACACTTCACATTTCTCTACCTTACCCCCACACTTGGAGATAAGTCCTAGGCTAGACATTTTGTTAATTCTTTTACAATGAACATATCCTAGCCTATTATGCCACAACTCAAAAGAATAGTTCAAAGTAGAAATAGCATTAATATCATTTTTCTGGGTTACAACAAGCTGAACTTTGTACATTCCTTCAGTCTGGAAAGCTTTTCCGAAGAATGTACCCTTCTTGGACATCACCATCTGGCCAGCATTGATGTCCATCCTCAAGCCTGCGTTACAAAGCAGGCTCCCAGAGATCAGGTTCTTAGCAATTGCAGAAACATGCTTCACTCCTTGAAGCGTCAGAGTGTTCCCCGATGTGAGTTTCAGCTCCACCGTCCCGATCCCCAGTACTTCAGCTTGTGCCTGGTTCACCATTATGACTTTCTCGGAAGTTGGCTCATATGAGTCGAACCATTCCTTGTCTGAGCAGACATGACACGTAGCACCAGTGTCTATCCACCAGTCCGAGTCAACCCCCATATTTGCAACCTGCGCTATCATTGCAACCAGATTAGTAACCAAAGAAACCTTACTAGGCTCACATTTTTCTGGTTTCTTGCAGTCACTTTTGTAGTGGCCCTTCTTGCCACATTTGTAACAAGTCACATGGGACTTGGACTTCTGATTCTTGAATGAAGGACTCTTCACTTTCAGATTAGTGAAGTCCTTCTTCTTCTTATGAGGAGAAGCCGCCTGCTTTCCCTTGTACTCTCTGGTTTGGACCAGATTTGCTTTCGCCAGTTGTTTGGACAGAGAATCCATCTTCTGTTGAGAGCGCATCTCGTCCTCAACATGGATCTCTTGCAGGAGATCTTCCATACATATGTTCAGCTTCTTGCGGTGCATCCTTGCATAGAAGTTGCTCCCACTACAACAAATATGGCCTACGATAGCATGCGATGAACGCTATAGAAAGCCTTCTATAGCATATTCTGTCTGCTATGATCGCCCACGCTATAGAAAGTCCAGACATGTGAACGCTATAACATTATAGCGTTCCTGAATGCTGTAGAAGGTTTATAGCGTTCATGTATGCTGTTGATGTTTTATAGCGTTTATGAATGCTGTAAAGATTTTATAGCATTCTAGAACGCTGTAGATTGTTTATAGCGTTCGTGAGTGCTGTAGATTAGTTATAGCGTTTTTGAATGCTGTGGATGATTTATAGCGTTTGATTAATGGTTTGATTTATTATAGCGTTCATCATATGCTATCGTAGTAGCAGCAATTTAGACATTTTCAGTGCTATAAACTTGCTACAGAATTTCATATCCACCTGCTACAGAATTTCATATCCACCTGTTTTGTATTTCGATCAATTTCAATCGCAGACAATTTCAATCGCAAACATTTCAATCGCAGACAATTTCAATCGCAAACATTTCAATCGTAGACATTTCAATCGCAAACAATTTCAATCGCAACTTGCATTTCGATCAATCAAGATATAGTAAAGATTTGCCAAAATATGAAATGTTTCATTAGAACATTCAAGATGTACCAAAAGTAGTCATTAAAACATTCAAGTTGTAGAAAAAGTAGTTGTACGCCAAAATAAACCATTTCCTTTACAAAGTATTTGTAGTCCAAATTAAACCATTCCATTTACAAATATTTGTAGGCCAAAAAACAGCTCGCCTCCTTCCCTCTATCAGCTATCCACAATCATCAGAAACATATACGCCAACCTACACAAAATTGAGAAGAAAACACATTATGATATAAAAAAATAAGATAGAAATATTTCTGATACTCAAGTATGTTCAGTGGCTGGCTAAGGAGGCATGCAGTGTGTAAATATGAAGTATCAGAAATATTTCTGCAATCTACAATGCTGCAATCTACAATCACAGAAAAACAAAATACTAGTTAGATTCCTTTCACCAGAAAGTGGTGGCTGAACTGAAGCTACTTGTATTAACATATTAATGGATCATGGAATGTAGTAGTACATGTCAGATCCTGGATCAAATGAAGACCCCCATCAGCCGGAGAAATCAGCTAAAAGCTTATAGATAAACTTTCTATACAATAACAACTATCTGATACTATAACAATCAGCTAAAAAAATAAGATCCTGGATCAAATGTAGCACCAACATTTTTTAATAAGCAATTAGATAAACTTTCTCCAGCTTCCTCAAATTCATACAATAACAACTATCTGACATGCTTTGTATTAACATATTAATATATTTTTCTTTCTACTTCCTATAAGTAGTTACAGCAGATGAAATAAATCCACAAATGACATGCTTCAAGATCAAATTCACTCGCAAAATGTGTTTGGTAACCACACCTTAGTCAAAAAGATTTTAGAAACTAATTCAATTTTTGGGTAGAAAGCAGGTGTAAGACTGCTTTCAAAGCTGTTTCTTTTGAAAAAGCAAGCAGCAATCAAAAACCATTTTGAAAAAGCAAGCAACAATCAAAAAACCAGACCTAAATTTAGCTTTCTATATAATACATTTATTCACAATTCCAGGGCATTATCCAATTTGCCAAACAGCACACAAGATAGCAAGACATTACTAAATCATGATATTGAACAATCTACAATCCTTACAATCTACAATCTAAGGAGGCATCCTTACAATCTACAATCCTTTAAAAGGGTGTATGAAGTAGAAGTTGTCTAACATTGAGAATACTACTTTTTCAGTTGCAGACAACTGAAAGACAGCAGTGTAATTACTTGTGATAGTAAAGTGCAAGGAGGCTATGTGCTGTGGCAGTGTATGCAATATGCAGGGCACCCAAATTGAATGCAATGATTAAATGTTGTAAAGGCAGTGAGAGGAAGAGTATGTGAATGTGCATGGTTAATGAAATCAACTAATTAGCAACAGGCTCATAAAAAGTAACAGGCTCATAAAAAGTACCTAGTCATCCAACGTCGTAATGTGTTCGGTCGGCCATGCAGTAGTACTTCCAATGATGTCTTCTATTGTGTCATTACCGAAACATGGTCGAAATAGTAGTGCTTTGGGTTGTAAAGCAATATCTACCCAAACCCGAGAGACATCCTTTCCAAGAGGTGTACCATGAACCACCGCTTTCGGATCATCTGTCACCCATCGTCCAATTGCAACGATTTCATTCGATTCCATCCAATTTAGCAACTTACATTTTTGGTCTTTCAACTAACGACGACTACTTCCACTATGTGACTGCAACAAAGAATCCACAGAATGTTATATTTGATACTAGTAACCATATGAGAAAAAATATTTTTACTTGTTACTAGTATATCTTACCTGTGGAGTAGTAGATGGAGTTTTAGAAACGATATCTGGTTCATTTGATTTTACAATCTCCACATCATCGTCAGTGTCCTCCTTGTCATTGTTCTTATTACCATCCTTATCGTTATTCACCTCATCCTTTTCCTATAGGGAATAACCATTTTTGTTAGAAAAAATCGAAGTTTTCCTCATGTCAAATTGAAGAATTCTGCTGAGAAGTAGACTTCTTACTTGACTTTTCAATAAACTATCAATCAATTGGTTTTGTTGTTGAAGTAGCTTCGATATTGAGTTAATTTGCCCTTGCATTGAATCAACTTTGCTTTGGGAATTCTTGTCCTCATCGACACTCACCTCAACATCATTAGCTTGTTCCTGTTGATCACATTTCTAACGAAGGCAACGATTTCAGTGGTAATATGTGCCAAAAAATATCAAAGGAAAAATAAGAATTACTTACCTGATTTTTCATTAAAGAATTTATCAACTTTGCCTGGTCTTCAACTAACGTTGACATTGAGACCATTTTTTGCTGCATTGACTCGATCTCTTTTTCAAGCCTAACTACTGTAGCTGAATTCTTCGCTTTAGCCACTATTTTAGATTGACTTGCTCCAGCTCCGCCTCCTCTAAGACTACCACGCTTTTCGGGTTGTGTAATTACTTGTGATAGTGCATCACCATCACAACCTGTTTTTGTCGATCCCTCAGATGACGGTGCAAGTAGGATATTTTTGGCCTTTTGCTGAAATAACAATAAATGATACTCGAATTAGTCTCCTTTTGACACAGCGTGATTGTCAGAGCAAGAACACAGTAAATTAGCCAATATAAACATGATTGGGATTATACATACGATGAGTTTATTGTCCTTTGGGTGTTTAGGTACACCTTTTTGATTAGTATACCCTCGAACCCAAGCACGAAGCCTTGCTTTGTCTTTAGGACATGGACCCTCTACTTTCTGCGTTGTATAAGATAAAATAGACAAGTGGAGAAATAAAAATTTGAAACAAATAATTGTGTTACACGTACCAATATTTCATCCGCAATGCGAGCAAATCCTTTTCGACTTCCAAGGTAAGGCATAGTTTGTTTCTCTCTCATTTGCTTGAACTTTGTAGATTTCTCCTACGTACACTCACATGCATATTATTAGATAAAAACAAGAACTTTATATAAAACATTCGAATGAAGAAAATAGGGCAGAAAGTGCACTATCAGTGTGCACTGCAAGAGTTCCCTGCACATTGCAATGTGCAGTAAATGCAGAAATTGCAGTGCAGTAACTGCAGAATGAAGAAAATAGAGCAATGTGCAGGAAATGTAGAGCAATGTATATCAGGAAATGTAGAGCAATGTGCAGGACATGTAGAGCAATGTGCAGGAAATGTAGAGCAATGTGCAGAAAATGTAGAGCAATGTACAGGAAATGTAGAGCAATGTGCAGGAAATATAGAGCAATGTGCAGGAAATGTAGAGCAATGTATCAGGAAATGTATATCAAAACTTTCCAGATTTATTCCCTAGATAATCAAAACTTTCCAGATTTAAAAGAATATTCATTTTGGCTGAACAAGAAGAATGAAGAGTATTTGATCATTAAACCCATAATGCATGGACAGGGCATTTATATGCTGACTGAACCAATAGGTAGATGTGAACTAAAACTAATGAATGAACTACATAATGTGAACTAAAACTAATGAATGAACTACATAAAAATAGGGAAGCATGTGTGTATACAACAGTGACTATGTATATGTGTAGGAAACACAAACAGTGAAGGAGAGGGAAAGTGTGTGGTGTGTATACATGTAAGGGTGAATGCTCAAGTAAGTAGTTTAAGCTATGAGTAGGGAACATACAGGAAAGGAAAAAAATAAGTTGAATTGGACTGTCAAGTCCAGTTTTCAGGAAATTAACTCCTCCATAGTTGATACAATATAGGCACTAATCTCAGGTAAGAAGAAAAAGGAAAAGGAAATCAATTCATTGTCCTCCCCCTCAATCTCAGTTTTCTGGAACATGAATTAGTGAATGGCACTCATTAACAGTTCAGGTATCTCATAAATAGGCAAAAAGGAATTCAATTCAAAACAGTCTACATATCTAACTGTGGCAGTAACTATGTCCTAGTTAACATAAAATCTGGAACATCATAACCCAAGTACAGTTAAAAAAATAGATCACAAACTCAGTTTTTTTCACCCTTAGTCCCTTCCCAGATTTTCAAGTTTAGTTCAATCTCAGTGAACATCAACCCAGGTTTTTTTCCCTTCATAAATTGAATAACACTTTATGACAAGGAAAAAGGAAATCAGTCCATAGTATTCCTACACACAGTTTCAGTCCCAGGTATTCACAGAAAGTGAACCAAACTCACACCAACTCATACAAATTTTGACACACACTTAGGAAATACATAGGGGTACCACATTAGGGTTTCAATACAGGTAATTAATAGCATGTAATGGATTAATTAAATGACAAAACTCATTTTAGAATACTGGAAATATACAGGGAACTAGAGTATCAGAACTTGGGTAAATGAGAAATCAAATAGGAAGACGTACGCTTTTGCCTCGTCCACTATCAGTGTGACTTAACCGAAGCCATACCTTATATTGTTTCGAGCATCTTTTTTTGACAAATACTTTCCAATCCGCTGGGTCGACGTCATTCGGCTTTTTCTTCAGAAATTTTCCCATTTTTGCTTTGTTTGTTCTACCTAGTCTTCCCTATTTGTTGGAGGACGTACGCTTTTGCCTCATCCTCTCGCTCCTTGAATGTAAACCTTTGCTACAAGTACAATAGATCATAAGTAATTATTAGCAATAAAGTAGAAGCAAACTGCATTTTAAATTGTAAAATTTAAAAGATTACCGTAACTGCTTGCCAATAAAATTCTTTGCTTTCATTAGGTACATGTCTCCAATCATCATATAGTATCGACACCATTTCACGTGTTAAACATCCTACAAAGGTTGATAGATATTTTGAGTTCTTCCCAATGGGTTGACCAAGTTCATTCAATTCCACCTCTAGCCTATTCCCACTTTCCACTGGCAAAGCACCACACCTAGTAGGCCCACGGGTTCTTGTTGTTCTGTGTGTCACATCGGATTCATTGGATGGATTAGTGTCCAATCCATCATTTGAATCTTCTTGCTCGCAAGATTTTTCCTTGCCTCGTTTTCGCTTCTTTTCTTTTTTCTTGTCTAATCCATCATTTGATTCTTCTTGCTCACAAGCTTTTTCCTTGCCTCGCTTTTTCTTCTTTTCTTTTTTCCTTGATTGATTTGCACTCTACAAATATGCAAGAAAAACATATATTAGAAATACAAATACATTTGAATCTTCTTGCTCAACTATATGAAGTCCACATTTGAATCTTCCTTTTGATTTGCACTCTACAAAAAATGACTAAGTTACCACATTTGAATCTTCTATAGGCTCATTTATACGAAATCCAGCGTTTGGATCATTCATAATAGCAGCCTCAGCGCCTTGTTTCTGCTTCTTTGCTCTTTTCTTTGCACGTTTTGAACTCTATGAATACGCAACAAATTAGAACATTTAAATTAAATGAGATTTCTCTAAATTAGTTTCAAATACATGTAAGGGTACTTACCTCAGCATGAGCCATGTTGTGAACCACCTAAGAATACAAAAATACACCCCTGTAAATGATCAGGACTAGTATACAACTAGCAACAGACTCCTACAATTTCTGAAACAGACTCCTGTATATGAGCATTCCAAAACTTAAAAAAACTCCTGTATATGAGCATATTCCAAAACTTAAAAAAACTGACTCCTGTATACTCATGTGTCCTAAGTATAGCAGACACAACTAGCAATGCAGTTCTTTGTTTGCAAAACTGAAACAGACTCCTGTATACTCATGTGTCCTAAGTATAGCAGACACAACTAGCAACAGACTCCTGTATACTCATGTGTCCTAAGTATAGCAGACACAACTAGCAACAGACTCCTGTATACATGTAAAAAACTGCCAACTGTATGATGGGTACAATCCCCTTTATACATGTAAAGAACTTCTTTGTTTGCAAATACATGTAAAAAACTGCCAACTGTATGATGGGTACAATCCCCTTCATACATGTAAAGAACTTCTTTATTTGCAAATACATGTAAAAAACTGCCAACTGTATGATGGGTACAATCCCCTTTATACATGTAAAGAACTTCTTTGTTTGCAAATACATGTAAAAAACTGCCAACTGTATTCCAAATAACAAAGATAGATGGGAAAGAAAAGCATCCAAGCATTCAAGCATTCCAAATACAAGCATTCCAAATACAATCCCCTTTATCTTACTAACATGTAAAAAACTAACAAAGATAGATGGGAAAGCATCCAAGCATTCCAAATAGACTCTGATCAAGGACTGCCAACTGTATGAGAACTGAACATATATATGAGAACTGAATATTAATTAGACTAAAGATAGAGGGGAAAGCATCCAATCATAAGAACTGAACATTAATTAGAATAAATATGAGGGGAAAGCATTCCAAATATATATGAGAACTGAACATTAATTAGACTAAAGATAGAGGGGAAAGCATCCAATCATAAGATAATTGATATAAATGTATTGGTTTAATTAGACTAAAGATAGAGGGGAAAAAAAGACTAATTATACATAAACGCCCTCACAATCATTTCTAAGGTAACTATCACTACCATCCTCAACATTCTCATCTAGTTTTGATACATCCACCGGTGCTAATGATGGTGTATAGACATTTTGATCAACTTCCATATCCATCTCTTGAAAACCACTTTGTGGTGCCTTTAACACAACATACCAATTAGATGAAGCAGTGTCCTTAGAATAAAATACTTGGGTTGCCTGTGATGCTAGAACAAATGAGTCTCTTTCAAAGTGGTGTTTTCCTTGGGGAAGGTTAACCAAGGTAAACCCATCTTCTATTTTGACACCATTTGTTGTGCTAGCCCAATCACAATCAAAAATAGGAATATGGAAGGTATGATAATCCAAGCAAATTATATTCTTGAGCACTCCATAATAGGCAACTGTATCGGTGATTTGGTTCCTATCCTTCGAGCTGGATCTACAAATAGTTGTTGCCTCAAGTAATACACCACTAGTTCTGTCTAGAGTTCTCAGCGTCCTTCGTATGGTAGCGGTTACCATTGATAACAAATCCTGAATAAGACACAACATGTTTTGAAGGGCCATGTGCAAGCCCTCTTAACATGTTGGATATGTTTCCACTGGACTGTCCCTCAATCTGTTCAAAATCAAAATAAAATATAAGGTAACAACATTTGAAAATATACTTCTAAGGGTACACATATTCGAATTTGTGACCTTTTGTTTTAACCAGCTTGACAATTCCTTGGAATGGCGATCTTGAAGTAAATTTTCATTTTGAACAAGGCGTCTATCTGAAAGTTTCAACTCCTTCAAGTGCATCATAATAGGAAAAACTGCTATTAACTTGATATTAATTACAAATATAGAGAAGTTACTTTGGAGTTGTATGTTTACTAATAACTTACTCTAGATAAGGTTCAACTTCAGCCATATTGAACAATACATAACGGTGAGCACTTTGTAGTTTATGTTTATCCAATGTCATTATTGTCCCCTTCGAAATTGGTCGGCCATCAAAAATCGCATCATTCTGAATATCTTTATTTCTACTTGGACGATTATCCATCTCAGCTACTTGTTTCATGTACCCACTAACAAATCTCATGCTTTCATCAGCAAGATAACATTTTACTATGCAACCTTCGGGACGTGCACGATTTCTAACGTATCCTTTCAGCACCTTTATATACCTAGGAGACGAAAAAACAATTCTTATTTAAAGTAAGCAAATTAATGAATAAAAATCAATAGAAAGAAAAGCAAACAATCACCTTTCAAACGGATACATCCAACGATAATGGACTGGGCCACCTAATTTTGCTTCACGTCCCAAGTGAATTGGTAAATGAATCATGATATCGAAAAATGAAGGAGGAAAGTACCTTTCAAACAAGCATAATATCTCAACAACTTCTTCCTCTAATTTCTCTATTTGTTCTCTATCAATGACTCTTTGGCACAAGACGTTGAAAAATGCACATATTCGAAATATTGCATTCCTTGGTCCTTTTGGAAGAAGACCTCTCAATGCCACAGGCAACAACTGTTGCATTAACACGTGACAATCATGAGACTTGAGTCCTATTATTTTGCATTCTTCCACTGATATACAGTTCCCGATATTTGAACAGTAACCATCGGGCAACTTCAAGTTATATAATCTCTTGCAAAAAGTTTCTTTTTCTTTCTTTGAAAGTGTGTGTGGTCCTGGTGGAAGAAAAATTCTCTTATTTTGTCGTTCTGGATGCAAAACATGTCTGATTCCCATATCTTCCAAATCCATACGTGCTTCTATGCCATCCTTTGATTTTCCCTTCAAATTTAGCAACGTACCAACAATGCTATCACACCAGTTTTTTTCTATGTGCATTAGATCCAAATTATGACGCAAAATATGATGCTACAAAATAAAGAAACATATTTACAAAAATTGTTAAAACAATGAAAAGCTCAATTGAAAGTATTTACAAAACACATAGAAAAATAATATGATATTACCTCCCAATACGGTAGTGAAAAAAATATTGACTTCTTCTTCCACATCTCTGGAGTTTCCTTCTTTCTTTTGCCATTGTTTTTCCCCTTCCCAAAATCATTTCTCATATTTTTCAGCCCTTCTAAAATTTTTGATCCAGTCATTAGTCTAGGTGGCTCCCTGTGCTCTTGGTTACCATCAAACCAACTTTTTTCGACCGAAATGGATGCTTGGATGGAAGAAAACGTCTGTGTCCCATGTAAATGGTTTTCCTACTACATTTTAACCATTTTGAACATGTATTCACTCCACATATAGGACATCCTAATTTTCCTTTGGTAGTACATCCAGCTAGGTTACCATAAGCCGGAAAATCATTTATCGTCCACATCAAAATTGCTTTCAAGTTGAAAAAAGATTTGGTGAATGCATCATAAGCATGCACTCCATTATTCCATAGCTCTAGCAAATCATCTATGAGTGGCTGTAAATAAATATCTATATCATTTCCAGGTTGCTTCGGTCCAGGAATTAGTAGTGTCAACATTATATTTTCTTTTCGCATGCATAGCCATGGTGGAAGATTATATGTCGTGAGCATCACTGGCCAACAAGAATATGAAGAACTAAGATTGCCGAAAGGATTAAACCCATCCGCAGCAAGACCAAGTCTAAGATTGCGTGGCTCTTCTGCAAAAGAGGGCCACTTCATATCAATGGTCTTCCATGCCAAGGAATCCACAGGATGACTCATGATGTCATCTTCACTTTTGTGATTGTAATGCCACCTTAAGTTTTCAGCCGATTCAGCTGACTGAAACATCCTTCTGAACCTTGGAATTATCGGAAAGTACCTTAGTACTTTTGCCGGAACTCCTTTCTGAATTTTACCTGTCTTATCTTTCTTCCACCGTTCCAATCCACATTTGTTACACTTTTCGTCATTTTTCAATTCTTTTCTATATAGACAGCAATCATTGGGACACGCATCTATCTTCTCACAATCAAGCTGAAACGTCTTAAGCAATAAAGAAACGGCACGTGAAGATTCTGGAATTGTATTTTCAGCAGGTAACATGTCATGCAATATTTCCAAAAGATGACTAAAGCATTTATCAGAAATTCCATACATAGACTTGTGCTTGTATAAAACAACGGTTGCTGATAACATAGTATATTTTGTGCAAGTTGGGTATAATGGATTATTTGCATCCTTCAATAAGGTTGTCAATCCATCCTCTCTTTCCTCTTCAATAGGTTCAGTATTGGGTTCATCTTCAAATATTTCAGTTATTTCAGTCTGTTCCACATTTAGAATTTCATTGTTCAACCCTTCCCCATGCCAAATCCAAGTGGTGTAAGACATATCCATCCCACGTCTTAGCAAATGAAGCAAAATCATATCTTCATTTCCACGACACAAATTCTTACAATCAATGCAAGGACATAACATAAAATCTACATTCTTTGCATTTGACTTGGCAAATTCCACAAACTGACGGACAGATTGCTTATACAAAGTTGTATTCCTAAAAACAAATGCAAAGAAATAATCAAATAAATAAGTGATACAAATGGATTTAATTTAGGTGAACACATTAGTATAGCGATGGATTTCAATACTTGTTAAGATGAACCCAATCTTTATTCATCATGATGACACCCACCACGTGCTTATATCCAACTTGACAACACCAGAAAAATAACTCAGACTTTGCAAAACAACATATATTCAGACTTAAAATAAATGTTAGGGTTTGTTCTGCCATACCTTGGTTGGAAAGACAGGACTGGTAGATGCACAATAAACCTAAAAAAGAAAAGAAAAACAAGTACTGGAGGTTAAATACTGAAAAATTAAAAATATAACTTCTCCAAACTTTTTGAAAAATTAGGGCAGATGCCTCTGTCCGCAAGAATGTCACAATCGTGCCATTACGCCCTCTCGAAAGCGAAGAAGATCAAAGAATTTTTGGGTATGATCAGCAAACCCGAAGGGAGAATTTCAGGGTTTGATCAGCAAACTGAAAAACAATTAAGGAGGGAGAGATGGATTAGGGTTTGATCAGCAAAACCTGTTAACCCTACAGCAAACCCTAATGTCCCTCGCGCGCAGAAGGAAACTTTGCTGATCAAACTTTTCGTGGGTTTTTGTGGGAGGAAAACTTTGCTGATCAAACCCAAAAATTCTCCCTCGCGTGCAGAAGAAAACTCGGCAAAAAAAGATTAAGGAAAAATTTTCGTGGGGGAGAGAGATACCTAGAGCTTCCTTCGCGAGAGAGGGATTAGGGTTTGATCAGCAAACCCTAATGTCCCTAGAGCTTCCTTCGCGAGAGAGGGATTAGGGTTTGATCAGCAAACCCTAATGTCCCTAGAGCTTCCTTCGCGCGCAGAAGGAAAATTTTTCGTGGTGCTTAAATGGGAAGTCTGGGATGCATGGGTAGTTTTTGTGGGAAAACTTTTCGTGTGTAATAGTGGTGGAAGCTAACACTAGGATTAATAACCAATCTACCATAAACTAAATCAAGTGGGCTGTAGAGTAATCGGTTGGGTCATTGAGTGCTTATATGGAAGGTTAAAGGTTCGAATCCTTTGGCTGTGTGTTGCTAGGTTATATAATTTGGTTTTATTTTTTCTTTTCTGAAAAACAAAGGCTGTGTTGTTAGATTACATAATATTTTTAAAAATTAGGGAAAAATGCTATTAATGCTATTTAAACTAACCAAAGTATAAAAAAGGAACCTACAACCTTTGGTTCTGTTGTTAAATTTTTTTTTTAAATGGAGAAGAATGCTATAACTGCTATATAAACAAACCAAAGAAAATTTTCTATGCTGCTTCTCCAAGCATTCGAACATGAGAACTGCATTGAAATACAAATATGAATGTTACATATGCTACAGCATTCAGAAAACGCTATACATTCAAAAATTTTATAGCAATGCTGAAAGAACGCTATTGTTGATAACATTCTATAGCGGGGACACCTGAATGCTATAGAAAAGCTGCTATCGTAGGCCCTATTTCTTGTAGTGTCCACCCCGCAGGAAGTTTAGAGACGATTCCTCCAACGACAAACTTGTCGACAAGAGGCATCTTCTCGTCATCTAATTTTTGGCGCAGCTTCAGAAACTCCTTTACTTGGGGCAGCATAGCCTTCTCATCTTCGAAGGTCCACTTGTGGTATCTTTCAACCAAGAAGATCTTGGACCGATTCTCGTCATCTTCGTACAATTTTCCCAAGGAGTCCCAAATCTCTTTGGCAGAATTCTTCTTGGAATAGGACTCTGCCAGAGAGTCTTCCATGCTATTGAGAATCAACAGTTTACAGATACTGTTTTCTCTAATCCACTTTGCCTGCTTGGACTTAGCAGCGGCAATAACTTCTGCGGTTCCGGTTGTTGGAACGACCGGTTCTTCCTCATTCAGTACGTGGTCAACTTCCACGAGTTGAATGTTTAAGGTTACTTTCCGTTTCCAGATTTGGAAATGTTCGCCGTCAAATTTCTCCAACTTGTTAAAGTCGGTATTAACGAGCGATGCACGTGAGTTATCCATCTTTTCGATATAGCTTTGAGATTGTTAGTCCCTTGGCGAACAATCGATGGAAAAAAAACACGAATTCAGAAACTATTGTAAAGATAATATTTCCAGCAACGACACCTTAAAGAAGGTGATGTTATATTACGAGAATCTAAAAAGATTATGTCGTAATATTTTTCGAAGGCAACAGAACCGTTTAACTTCTAAAGAGAAGCGACGGTATTATCGAAGGCAACAAAGGAAGAAGAAAGCCTGCTGGGGTGAAAGATCACCGGCGCTCAAAGCTATATCCGCCTTACGGACAAGCCTCCAGGAACCAGCAAGTTCGAAGAGAACTTTAGAACGCTCGCTGGCCAAAAAAATGTCGACTCCTCGAAATAGCAGCAGCACTTCTCTCTCTCTGGAAATTTTTCTAAGTATTTTCTGTAACCTTGGAGAGAGGAGATGCTTCTGTTATTATAGGCACGAGATGGGCTTTTCAAATTCTAAACGCACGCCCTGTTTAATGCCAGATCCGGATTTTCTGGATCTGAGCCTTTTTCGGATCTGAGCCCACAAGACCCGCGGACGTTACATAATTTGAACGGCCCACTCGACCCGCTCGACCCGCTCGACCCGCTCGACCCGCTCGACCCGCACGACCCGCACGACCCGTGCGTCCCGTACGCTCAGTATGCTCCGTACGCCTCGCACGCTATGCAGGGCCGCGCAGAGGCTCGCGCACGAGCGCAACTAAAGCGCACAATGCGCCTTGCGACGAGCTGTCGTGCTAAGTGCCATCAAAAAGCCACAATAAGCCTCAAAAGCCCATTAGCCCAAGCCCGAGTCCGAGCCCGAGCCCGAGTTCGAGTCCGAGTCGCTAAGCCCCTTCGGGGCTTAGCTCCAATAGATTTAAATCTATTTCCATTTGGCCAAAAGTTGGTTTCTTATTCTCACCTCTATGTAAAATCCTCCCACATGGCACCCTCCATTGGGCCTCAACCCATGTGCATCTCTCTATTCCTTCATAAGTAATATATAGGGATACAAATTTTTCCGATGTGGGACTATCTTTTAACAATAGAATGTTGTGAACACACAACATGTAGAATAAAACACCAACAATCCCCCATATATCTCTATATATATGAGTTAAGCGTTCCACATAATAACTGTCCATTATGCATTAGGATAGATGTCGCTGACGACTTGAATCTTCCCGCATGGGTTGAACAACAGTGTGATACAAGAATGGACTATGCCTTGAATTCTGTACCACAGCTGTAATTTTTCCCACTCACATAATGTAGTTATCTGTGCTTCTGGCTGCACATTAAAGGCCTTGTGCCAGCCTGGATTTCAATGTATGTATTTTGGGCGTCTACAAATTTACCCTCAAGAGACGGCCTATTTCTCTGTCCATACATTATAGGTGAGTTCTTTATAAAGAGTCATGGCATGAAGCATTGCGCTCCTTTGCGGTGCTACGCCGCTATGACATGGCTCAACGCCGAGGCTTTACCCCACCTGGGTACCTCATCGTAGTGTCATACTAATGTAGCATGAGGTCATAATCCTCTTTGTAGTGCCAAACTACTCAGCATGAAGCCTTACGCTTCCGTGCGGTATTACGCCGCTATGACATGGCTTGCAAAGCCGAGGATTTACCCTTCCTGGTACCTCTTCGTGGTGTCATGCCACTGTAACATGAGGATACCGTCCTCTTTGTAGTGCTGTCTACACCTCTTTATGATTATGCAACATTAGGCTACCTGCCTATATGCGGTGCTACGCCGCCTGTGACTTGGCTAACAAAGCCGAGGCATTACCCCTACCTGGGAACCTCATGGTGGAGTGACCCCACTGTAGCATGGAGTTGTAACACTCCTTTGTGGTTGTTGCACCACCATGATTCCTGTAAAGCATAACAGACCTTCACTCAGTCTGAGAACTAATTAAGGCATTATGCCATCCTTCCCACATGATCAATTTTTCGTAGAAAATTCATAGTAGACAACAGTGGTTCTGGGTCCGAAACCCTTACATGTTCCGCAGAACAAGTACCCACTGTTAACTAATATTTTTCCAGTCAATAGTCCTCCCTTGAATCAAAAAATTAGATATCTGGTAGATTTCTCTTTGAACCAATAACATAAAATTTATTGATAGGATTATAATGACACAATATTAGAATGCCTTCAAACCCATCTTCCTTGCTGTGTCCTCGACCAGCTGTCGTTTGAGGCCTTTCGTGAACGGATCCGCCAGGTTCTCCTGACTCCGAACATCGATCACTGCAATGACGCCTCGTTTGATGAGATCGTTCACTGCTCTGTGCTTTAACCGCACAGTCCTCTTCTTTCCATTAAAGAGTTCATTTGATGCTACTGCTGCTGCCGCCTAGTTGTCATAGTATATCGGAATTGCCGGTATCTGAGCTCCAACCACCGGAAGATCATACATGAGCTCCCGAAGCCACTCTGCTTCATCTGCAGCAGCATCCAATGTAAAGAATTCAGATTCCATGGAGGAGCGAGATAACATTGTCTGTTTTTTTCGATTTCCACGATATAGCAGCTCCGCCCAAAGCGAATATGAATCCACCTGTCGAATACTCGCTCTCCACCTCTGAACACCAGCTAGCATCACTGAAGCCTTCCACTACTGACGGATCTCTGCTGTAGTATAGTGTAAATGTCTGAGTCCTTTTTAGATATCTCATAACACGCTTCACAGCGTTCCAGTGTTCAACGCCTGGGTTGCTAGTGAACCGACTCAGCATTCCCACCGCAAAAGCTATGTCAGGCCTTGTGGCAGTAGTAGCGTACATCAAGCTTCCGATGACGCTAGCGTACTCCAACTGCCTGACGCTTTCCCTCGAATTTGGCTCCAGCTTCTGATCACTCCGGTACGGTGTATCAATTATAGGAAGATCTTGATACCCGTAGCGAGTGAGCATCTTCTCAATATAATGAGATTGTGACAGCGCTATTCCAGTACCTGTCCGGATGATCTTGAGCCCCAAGATTACGTCGGCATCCCCCAAGTCCTTCATACTGAACTTGGTCGAGAGGAATTTCTTTGTCTCTGTGACACAGCTTAAATCCGTACCTAGGATTAGCATGTCGTCAACGTAAAGACAAACGATTACTCCTCTTCCGTCAGCAAACTTCGTATAGACACACTTGTCTGTTTTACTGACCCTGTAGCCATTTGACCTTATCACATTGTCAAACTTCTCATGCCACATTTTGGGAGCTTATTTCAAACCATACAGAGACTTCATCAACTTGCAGACTTTGTCTTCCAGACCTCTGACGACAAAACCTTCTGGTTGTTGCATGTAGATCTCTTCGGTCAGCTCGCCATTAAGGAATGTCGTTTTCACATCCATCTGATGTATCACCAGCTTGTGTATTGCTGCTAGAGCAATTAACAATCTGATGGTTGTCATCCGAGCTACTGGAGCATAAGTGTCAAAGTAGTCGATCCCCTGCTTCTGAGCAAACCCCTTGGCCACTAGCCTGGCCTTGAACTTGTCAATGGTTCCATCTGCTTTCATCTTCTTCTTGAAGATCCATTTGCATCCGATGGGTCTTGCTCCTTCTGGCAGGTCAACTAACACCCATGTGTTGTTGGAGGTGATTGAGTCAATCTCGTTGTCTATCGCCTCCTTCCAGAATACAGCATCTCTGGTCTTCATCGCCTCATCATAGGTAAGCGGATCTGCTTCCACATGATAGGTGACGAAGTCATCTCCGAAGTCTTTCGGCCTCCTTACTCGCTTAGTTGACGGCTCAGCGAGTTCTGGTTCAACTGGTGTCTCTTCGACAATAGCTTCTTCTTGGACTACTGGTTCGATAAGGACTTCTGTCTGCTTTGCACTCTCATCATTCTCCGGAAGATCCGCGAGAACAATATTTTTGTGCCTTGCAAACTTGTCTTCAAAATATTCAGCATCGCGAGATTCAATGATATAATTTGATTCTATATCAAGGAATCTCCGAGCATCACTCTTCTCGGCATAACCCAAGAAGATAGCCTTAGTAGTCCTAGTCCCCAGCTTCTGAATCTTCAGATCTGGGAGCTTCACATAAGCCAGACACCCCCACACTCGAATGACATTCAAGTTAGGTCTGACTTTGAACCAGAGTTCATGAGGGATTATGTCCGAAGTTGCATACGGTACTCTATTGAGAATGAAAGTAGCCGTTAATGCAGCTTCTCCCCAGAAGCTCTTTGGAAGACCCGCAGTCAATAGCATAGAGTTCATCATCTCTGTCAACGTTCTGTTCTTCCTTTCTGCTACTCCGTTGGATTGAGGAGAGTACGGAGCCGTCGTCTTATTTATGATTCTATGTTCTTTACAGAATGACGAGAAATCATGAGACCGATACTCCCCGCCTCGATCACTCCTAAGCCTTTTGAGTTGTTGTCCAGTTTGCCGTTCAGCCTCGGCCCTGAACTCCTTGAACTTCTCGAATGCTTCGTCTTTAGATTTGAGCAGGTAGACAAAAGCATACTTTGAGAAGTCGTCGATGAAAGTAATAAAATACTTTATCCCGGCTTTTGTAGAGAATTGCTTGAAGTCACAGATATCTGAGTGAACCAACTCCAGAAGATCTGTGCTTCGATGGACCCTGTGAAAGGGTTTCCTGGTGATCTTCGTCTGAGCACACACTTCACATTTCTCTACCTTACCCCCACACTTGGAGATAAGTCCTAGGCTAGACATTTTGTTAATTCTTTTACAATGAACATGTCCTAGCCTATTATGCCACAACTCAAAAGAATAGTTCAAAGTAGAAATAGCATTAATATCATTTTTCTGGGTTACAACAAGCTGAACTTTGTACATTCCTTCAGTCTGGAAAGCTTTTCCGAAGAATGTACCCTTCTTGGACATCACCATCTGGCCAGCATTGATGTCCATCCTCAAGCCTGCGTTACAAAGCAGGCTCCCAGAGATCAGGTTCTTAGCAATTGCAGGAACATGCTTCACTCCTTGAAGCGTCAGAGTGTTCCCCGATGTGAGTTTCAGCTCCACCGTCCCGATCCCCAGTACTTCAGCTTGTGCCTGGTTCGCCATTATGACTTTCTCGGAAGTTGGCTCATATGAGTCGAACCATTCCTTGTCTGAGCAGACATGACACGTAGCACCAGTGTCTATCCACCAGTCCGAGTTAACCCCCACATTTGCAACCTGCGCTATCATTGCAACCAGATTAGTAACCAAAGAAACCTTACTAGGCTCACCTTTTTCTGGTTTCTTGCAGTCACTTTTGTAGTGGCCCTTCTTGCCACATTTGTAACAAGTCACATGGGACTTGGACTTCTGATTCTTGAATGAAGGGCTCTTCACTTTCAGATTAGTGAAGTCCTTCTTCTTCTTATGAGGAGAAGCCGCCTGCTTCCCCTTGTACTCTCTGGTTTGGACCAGATTTGCTTTCGCCAGTTGTTTGGACAGAGAATCCATCTTCTGTTGAGAGCGCATCTCGTCCTCAACATGGATCTCTTGCAGGAGATCTTCCATACATATGTCCAGCTTCTTGCGGTGTATCCTTGCATAGAAGTTGCTCCACCCCGCAGGAAGTTTAGAGACGATTCCTCCAACGACAAAATTGTCGACAAGAGGCATCTTCTCGTCATCTAATTTTTGGCGCAGCTTCAGAAACTCCTTTACTTGGGGCAGCATAGCCTTCTCATCTTTGAAGGTCCACTTGTGGTATCTTTCAACCAAGAAGATCTTGGACCGATTCTCGTCATCTTCGTACAATTTCCCCAAGGAGTCCCAAATCTCTTTGGCAGAATTCTTCTTGGAATAGGACTCTGCCAGAGAGTCTTCCATGCTATTGAGAATCAACAGTTTACAGATACTGTTTTCTCTAATCCACTTTGCCTGCTTGGACTTAGCAGCGGCAATAACTTCTGCGGTTCCGGTTGTTGGAACGACCGGTTCTTCCTCATTCAGCACGTGGTCAACTTCCACGAGTTGAATGTTTAAGGTTACTTTCCGTTTCCAGATTTGGAAATGTTCGCCGTCAAATTTCTCCAACTTGTTAAAGTCGGTATTGACGAGCGATGCACGTGAGTTATCCATCTTTTCGATATAGCTTTGAGATTGTTAGTCCCTTGGCGAACAATCGATGGAAAAAAAAACACGAATTCAGAAACTATTGTAAAGACAATGTTTCCAGCAACGACACCTTAAAGAAGGTGATGTTGTATTACGAGAATCTAAAAAGATTATGTCGTAATATTTCTCGAAGGCAACAGAACCGTTTAACTTCTAAAGAGAAGCGACGGTATTATCGAAGGCAACAAAGGAAGAAGAAAGCCTGCTGTGGTGAAATATCACCGGCGCTCAAAGCTATATCCGCCTTACGGACAAGCCTCCAGGAACCAGCAAGTTCGAAGAGAACTTTAGAACGCTCGCTGGCCAAAAAATGTCGACTCCTCGGAATAGCAGCAGCACTTCTCTCTCTCTGGAAAATTTTCTAAGTATTTTCTGTAACCTTGGAGAGAGGAGATGCTTCTGTTATTATAGGCACGAGATGGGCTTTTCAAATTCTGAACGCACACCCTGTTTAATGCCAGATCCGGATTTTCTGGATCTGAGCCTTTTCCGGATCTGAGCCCACAAGACCCGCGGACGTTACATAATTTGAACGGCCCACTCGACCCGCTCGACCCGCTCGACCCGCTCGACCCGCACGACCCGCACGACCCGTACGTCCCGTACGCTCAGTACGCCTCGCACGCCACGCAGGGCCGCGCAGAGGCTCGCGCACGAGCGCAACTAAAGCGCACAATGCGCCTTGCGACGAGCTGTCGTGCTAAGTGCCATCAAAAAGCCACAATAAGCCTCAAAAGCCCATTAGCCCAAGCCCGAGTCCGAGTCCGAGTCCGAGCCCGAGCCCGAGTCCGAGTCGCTAAGCCCCTTCGGGGCTTAGCTCCAATAGATTTAAATCTATTTCCATTTGGCCAAAAGTTGGTTTCTTATTCTCACCTCTATGTAAAATCCTCCCACATGGCACCCTCCATTGGGCCTCAACCCATGTGCATCTCTCTATTCCTTCATAAGTAATATATAGAGATACAACTTGGTGTGTTTTTCCGATGTGGGACTATCTTTTAACAATAGAATGTTGTGAACACACAACATGTAGAATAAAACACCAACAATAGCCAGGCATGCATGCTTGTACGAAGTATGATACCTGAATTTTGTTACATTTATGCATTAAAATTAATTAACATTATTCATACATATGCATTATGAAAGAAAATCTTGTAAGATCTTCTGCAAGACTGCAAATGATCACAGTTAAGGGACATCATACTAATTAATTGTACTAAGATATATAGAAAAAATAATTGTCATGCATCAGAGTACATGTCATTTTGTGACAAAGGATATGGATCAAAGAGATTGCAGCCAAATAACAGTAATAATAGATAATAACTATGAAACATATAATAAAAATATAAAATATTATATATCTAATCATGTTTTCCAACAAAAATGTTATTTATCTCCAAAAAATAAAAAGTTGATGTCGTCTCACATTATATGGCATATGACATGGCTCCTAACATGACAACTAGCATAACAAAATTTAATATTAAAATTAAATTAACATAAATCATTTAAATGAATATTAACATTAATATTAATATCAATGTTAATATTAATATTAATATTAACATTAATATTAAAATTAGCATTAACATTATAAAATTTTGAATAATTAATTTTTTTGGATTAAAATTTGTCACGTCAGATGTCACATAATGGAATATGGCATAGCACAATTTTTTTGGAAAACAAATAACATAATTGTTATTCCAGACATTATGATATAGTAAATCATACACATCAAATCATACATATAGTCTTCAGGGAAAGGGCCTAGGGGAAGCTCGTCCTCCAGGTTTTCTATTTCTTTTTAGTTTGTTTACGTAGTCCCTAGAGTGGTAGAAGGGTGAGGAGAGTTTTTCTCATTCATCTTGGAGGAGTAGACATGAGAGGAGCGGCGGCAATAACCATGGGCCCTGATGTAATGTCCCGCTTCGCACGGCATATTACGCTGAGACGTTGACTCAATGAGTCGCGTTGACCGAATGAAATATATCGAAGCGAGTCGATACGAGAGTTGCGTTGTCCCGAGCAATGCATCGAACTAAGTCGATGCGAAGAGTTGCCTTGTCCCAAAGAACGCATCGAGTTGAATCGATGCAAAGCGTCGCATTGCCCCGAAGGATAAGTGTGTTGAATCGGCTCGAAGATTCTAAGAAATTGAATCGACCAAGACGCAAGTCCGAATCGATGCAAGTATTGATTTTAGTTGGTTTCATGTGCAGGCTATACGTTTACGCTAAAATATTAGAGGTCGACATTCTGCCTTATTCAGTAAGGGGTCCGCGAAACCAAATAGTCGCCTCGCAACGGGCTGAGACTTGGACACGGTAAGCCAAATCGGACGTATAATTCAATGAAGCATGAAGTGCTCGAATGGCTAAGTCAGAAGAGTTGGTCGTGCAACGAAGTTATAAAATTGAGCCGCATCGGCTCGGCGAAACGACAAGGCGTATCAACTCAAGGTGGGAGGATTGACTCTTCTTTTTACTCCTTCATGCTTAAGTCAGAATATATCATTGTATGCTAAGTTAACCTATCGACGCCATGGACGTGGTCAGATCGGAAGATAAATCGTAGTGTGTGTCGAACACTAGTTAGAACAATTGAAATGAAACGTGCATCAAATGCACGAGTCGCTATGGAACATTGGATATCGTAAAGGCGAGCGCCTCGATGCGCAAGCCGCAAGAGTTAACATGTGATAACTGTATTCGGCAAGTGCCTTATAGTGCACGAACCATTCCGTGCCTTCGTGCACGAGTTAGAAAGGCTAGAACATTGAAAGACAATAGACGAGCGCCCTAACGTGCAAGCCATGAACATTGAACACTAAGTCATAGTACATGGAAATACGGTCGAAACGTGCCTACGTGCACGAGATCATAAAAGATGGCTTCGTTGCGAAAGAATACAGTTGTGGCATGAATATGGCAGAACTGTCAGATATGACATGATGCCTCGAAAGGTGTTCGGTACCTTTGGGTCGTTCGGTTGACGAACATTGAATTGAGGCATGATGCCATTAAACATTGAAACGAAGTATGAAATGTAAGAACATAGAAAGTTAATGGAAGAAATGCGAGATAATAAAGTCTGAGTCTCGGACTCAAGACTATGTTTGGTTGTTTGATAAAGTCTGAGTCTCGTGCTCAAGACTATGTTGGTTGTTTGAAAATAGGGTGTTGCATGGTCAAATGGACTTGAGATAATTGTGATATCTTCCGTGCACGGAATGTTCCCTCCGAGTACGGGTGCACCGGGGCATCGGGACCGTTCGGCCTAAGAGGAATATAATCTTTGATAGGCGCACATCTGTAAAGTCCGATTAGTACCCGGTTATAGATGTGAAAAGCCGCAAATGATGGTATGCATCGGTAAGTTTCGGTTGTTTGGGATAGCGACCCAACCCGTGAAACGCCGGGCTACCCAAATTCGAGAAAGAAAAGAAAGAGAGAAAAGAAAGAAAGAAAAAGATAAAGAGAAACACCTTTAGTCCATTCCGGCGCGGATACGCCAACAACTTTCATATAGCTAAGGAACGATGGATTGAAAGTGCAGGCACGTATGTGTCCCGCACATAGATCCTACTTAGAGATGCACTTATAACATGACAGGAAAGGAAATGTGGCGTATTCACCTTGCGTTGGTGCAATGGCGAGTGCATCGACTTGGTAAGAAGTCGTGCCACGAAACAAACACGAGATTGCTTGCTTGCTTGCCTATTCAATTCGAATAACATGCTTGCCATGATAACATGTTTTACGCTTTCGAATATGTCATGAAATCGACCCTAAAGAGAATATAGCAAGATCATAAGCTAAGTTGCATGATTCAACATAAACACTAAATGTCGGTTTAGAAAATGGGTCTTTTCGTCAGTACATGCGAGGACGAACGTACTGATTTCCTACCAGCTTTCATGCAGGGTGTAGGAAATGGATTGCTCGCGGTGGAGCTTCGCTTGAACGCGTTGAGGCTTGGAATGCCGAAGCGTATTGAAGCGTGCGATCGCATTGACGCTCGAACTTGCAACATGATTGATGCGGCCGAGATATAGAAGGCATGATGTATGGAACGGTAAAATCCTTTGTGGACAAGAGAGAACCTGAGTGTTGTAGCCAATCTGGCATATATTGTTGGGCTATCGAAAGCCTTTGTAATCTCAGTTCGAATATCAATAAAGAGAATTGTTTTCGTATACTCTGTTTTTCTTTCGTTGTTAATATCGAATCAAAGATAACCATTTGAGAACTTGTCATATTGCCTTGCACGAGCACAAAATTTCAGGCTCGTGCGGCATCACGCCCCCTGCGAGGACGATGATTCGGGTGATTCCGGGTCGGGACGTGACACCTGATACCACTTAACCAATTAGAGCCGTTCAAACCAGTCCCGTAACCATGAGCTCTGATACCACTTGTTGGGAACGCCATGTGATCCGAACCGGAGTTGGTACATGAGATGCGATATTGAATTGGGCCTATATACCTTAAAAGAGAATTCTCATGTAAGGCCTGAACCAATCCAAATTATCTACACCACATGATCTCACCTCCTAACTCATGTGGACTAAATTACCAACTCCATTGTCACCCTCCATTTGAGCGGTCAACCGGAAATACAATCCAACACCTCCAAGGAATGCACCCTATTGCCTGTAGGATACTATTGTTGTTGAGATAGGTTCTTCCATATTGCGGGAGCTCACTATTGTCGATAAAGTATTGTTGCTGCTCAGGCGAGGGAGGTGTTGCCGTCGTTCCGAACTGAATATTGTTGTTGTTGTTGTTGTTGCCGGGGGTATCATGAGAGGGAAACTCCATGGGAGAGACTGACCGCAGAATAGCAATTGGAAGAAGGATAAGGAGGAGGTCCTGGAACTTGATGAAGGAAGTTAGGGACTTGTTGTCGAGGAGGGTGAAGTTGTACTAGCGGAATCGTTCTTGGGATGGTAGAATAGGGCTGAGCGAGATTGGACGGGAAACCACGTTGACACAGAGATGTACTGCTGAGTCAAGCCTTGAGGTACATGGAGGTGTATTGATGAGTCGAGGCCCGAGTCATGGATGTTTGGTACTAAGCCACGACTTGGACGGTCAAGTACGGGTTGGTCGCCAGGACACTGAGGATGAGAACTGAGGATTGCAATGGTTTATGGAAGAGTCCAATGATAAGGTATTTAATGGAGATTGCGATTCAAGTGTCCATATGACTAGGCTTACAAGTAGGTTGGTGGTTGGCTTTCATGATCTTCATGACTTCATTTTGGGCCGAAAAAATCCTACGGTGGTAATTATTCTACATCCGACATACCCAATGTTAGTTCGCCTCCTTATCAGTGTCAGATGACCCATGCTATTGTCTATAGACAAATTCAGAATACTAATACTAGCATATATCACGTAATTTAACTTTTTTTTTAATTAACTTGTTTGTACTTGGAAAGAGCAAGATGTATCATAATAACAAACTGTATTTTTTCTTTAAAAAAAAATCTATACATAATTACCTAGATGCTCTCGTTAAATTTATTGTACAATTTAAAAAAAGTTAGGTAAAGAAATATTTGGAAGAAAAAATTCTTGGTCAAGAGAACTTTTCTTATTATATAGTAGTATAGGTACATGAAGTGAAGAGCTAAAGCATGCATATAATTACTAATTGCAGTAATCTTAACAATAAAGATATCTGTAGAGTTCTCTCTACTAATTCTATAGAGGAGAGGATTCAATTAAATTGCACTTAATAACATGAGAGCCGTTTAAGATTAAAGTAATTGGTAACTAAATATGCGTGCTCTTTAAGTAGTCTGCAGTTGATAAGAGCTTATTATAACCGAGGATTCACTTTCTCAACCTTTGCTGGCCAATGCCCACACATGAGCCTTGCTCCAGGAGGTTAGTAACTGAATCCATTGTCAACTAATTGCTTTAGTATTCTTAGATCTTTACCAACTAGCTATAGTGAGCTTCATACTCTACAAAGGCAAAAGAGAAGCTAATATGTATTCAAATTCCCTGTGACTACACGATCATTGTGTGTGTGTTGATACTTTATTAGCAGCCTATCTTCACCATAAAATCAAAATGTGGTGAACTAATAACAGACAAATAGCTTCCCGCGTCACCGTTGCATTTTTCAAACCAACCTGAAAAAAACACCCTCATGCAAGCCAACTACCAAACTACCACCGATCCGAGTCACGACACACCCATAAACAAGCAAATCATGAGTTTATAAATAGCAAAGCGTTAGCCTCTTTCCTTCATCACTCACATACTCATTGAACACCATGTCCTCAACCTCTACTTTCATCACTATGAGCATCCTTCTTGCTTTCATCTTCTTGACCAGTTCCTGCAATGCCGCTCGCCTCCTGCTAGAGTCTCCACCAGTGATCCCAACCATCCCGACACTGCCAAAACCCACCTTACCTCCATTGCCTGAAGTGCCTACTCTAACCAAGCCGACATTGCCGCCCTTGCCTGAGATCCCGGGCATTCCTAAAGTTGAGCTACCCCCCTTGCCCGAGGTGCCAGCATTGCCTAAGGTTGACTTGCCCCAGTTACCGAAGATACCAACCGAGACGAAGGATGGGCTGCCACCTCTGCCGAAGGTTGAACTTCCACCGCTACCTAAGGTCGAGCTTCCGCCACTGCCAGAGGAGCCCACTTTGCCTAAGGTTGACCTACCACCGTTAAAGGTGCCCACCTTGACTAAGGTTGAGTTGCCACCCCTACCTGAAGTACCAACTCTTCCTAAAGTTGAGTTGCCCCCCTTGCCTGAGGTTCCAGTCATCCCTAAGGTTGAGTTGCCACCGGTACTGCCTGAGGTGCCAATGATTCCAAAGGTTGAGCTTCCTCCTCTACCAAAGGTCGAGCTGCCACCACTGCCTGAGGTGCCGTCCCTGCCTAAATTTGAGCTACCACCTGTGCCAAAGATACCAACCTTGACCAAGGATGAAGTAGAACCAACACCTGAGAAACCAACTCCCGAGGAGCTGACACCTTGAGGAATCGACTCCCAATGTCGAACTTCCACCCTTATCGGAGTTCCCGTCCATTGTCATCCTCTCCAGAAATCCCTTTCATTCCAGGGTTCCCATCCACTCACACCGTTCCAACCACCACCAAGAGCCCATAAAACCAAGCTTACAGAAACATGCACGGGTAGTCATGCCTATTATCATTAGATCTTCCTTCGTCTTTCATTTCTTAGATGATCTTGTATGATTGTTATGGTTTGTACGTGAGATTTTATTGCTTTGTGACTTACATTTTCGTGCTCCACGTATGTGTTTATGCGATGGTGTGCGAGCACGTGTTCTTTTTTGCCATGACGATGATCCAAATTCTACAACTGCATTCTTCAAATTGTCTTGCTCATATGGCAATATGCATATGCCGTCGTACTCCAAAAGAGTTGTTGAGAAGTATTACTTACATCTTTGGATACTCTGATACATCACAAGGCCTTCGGGTAAAGGCGTTTGTTACTAACTGTAGTGCCCCGTCCCTACATCGTGCCCCGTTGTCCGTCCACGGGATGCGCGAGAAAGGAACACTGTCGCTATCGACTCGGTCGGGACCGATAGGTCGGGATCGATCGAATCGATCGAACGGAAACGGTTGAATTAAGATCCATTCTCCGTTATGGAATGGCTTCTTCGGAACCAAGTCCCATATTCAGCGGGCTGCGCCTCAAGGATTGACTCTGCGGCTGAGTCGGGAGAGACCTCCCGTTGCTCTGCTTTTCACGCTGCTTGCGTTGGTTTTGGCTTTGTTTTCTGAATGCGTTTTCGTGAATGTTTTCGATGGTTTTCATGACTTACGTTTCGAACTTCGCATTCATATCGAATTTCCTTGAATAACACAGTATTCTAATCGATTGCTTGTGCGATTTCAGGTGATCGCGTAGGCAACGTCTAGCGCGGCCAACCAGTTTCTCGCCTCAAGTAAATACTAAGGTGAGTGGCTGACCTCCTTCATCTCGACCCTCTATTTCAAAAATGAGAACTTGGGTAATGGTAATGAAATGGAGTGATTCGCTTGGAAAACACAAGTCCTATGTTTGAGTAGAGAAAAGATGAATTGTGTAGAAAAGAGATAGAATTATTTTAGGCCTGCAAAACAACTGAATGAATCGATTACATAACAAGCCCCAACGGTACCCCAAATATACCTTGTTAACCTATCAAGGTCATGGACAACTTGTCGACAAGGGCGATGGTTTCTTCGAGCGGCAATCCGGGGCCACGGGACCGACTCGGCCTAGGAAGAAATAGGTTATAGCCGAGCTGGATAATAGGCAATCGGTAAGACGGAGACTTGCATCGGAGCTCGCTACTTGCGTTGCAAGGGTTCCGTATTACCAGGCTATGTCCAAGATGGCTAGTTAATGCCAGTGACCTCCATATCAAACACTTGATATAAATTGTTATCAACTAACAGGGAAAGTGATGGTAAGTTTTATGTCGCACGGCACGCTCTGCCGGAGAAAATCTTGGTGTAACTTAATGCTTCTTATGAAAATATCTAGGATGGCTAGAAAGACCACTAAAAGCCAGTTGTATGATTTTATCTAAATTCTTGAACCAAATGAGAGCCTGGAAATTAATTAGCCACTCGCCAGTACATGTTGATTGTACTGATCCTCGCTCTCTCTCTACAGGTGCGATAGATCGGAAGGAGCGTGCTACGTGAAGGGAGGCGACGCTCGTGTGTTTTGAAGCTTTGTCTTTGCGGTCGAAGTTTGGATCCAATCTCTTTTGAAGACTCCGCTGTCGAAGGCCAAGAAGACAGATGGAGCGACTTTCCGTCATCCCAGGTAGTTTTGTAATGTTGGTTGTAATCAAGGGATGAAATGTATGGAATGGCTATCTCGTCGACGTTCATTTTGTAATGGAGTCAGTTTGTAAAAAGCCCGCGCGACGCCTTTGTATCGAGTCTGTAAAATAATGTTCATTATCAATAAAGCTTAAATTTTCTTCTCTATAATGTGTGTTCAATTTACTCTACGCATTCTCTTGTTGTTGTGTTTCGGATGACCTTATGACTATGCCTTGTGCGACCGCAACTTAGGCTTGTACGGCATCACGCCCGGGGGACGACTATCGATTCTACGAAATCGGGACGTGACATAATGGTATCAGAGCACGGCTTTACGTCCTTGGCCTCTAGTATCGAGTTTCTAGTCTCAAATCGTTGGTCTCGTGTCGATGAGATATGTCATTCCATACGAGGGAGTCTGTAATAAGTTTTGTGGCTAATGTATTTTTACCTTCAAATCCCAGAAGGTGCGGCGGCGAACGTGGCATTGAACGAAGAAAGTACTTCGAGCGGCTCGAGTAGCTCGAGGCCCGGACCCTCTAACGATGCCATGGTACGGATGTTGCGCATGCTGGAAGCGCAACAAGAACAAGCTCAGGAGAATCAACGCCTGAATGAGCAACATCGACGGGAGACGGAGACACATCGACGGGAGGTAGAGGCACGTCAGACCCAGTTCGAGGCCCGATTCGATGCACAATTCAAGTTGCACCAGAAGCAGCTTGATACTCTTCAGCAGATTGTATAGACAGTGGTGGCCAACAACAACAACTCCGCGACAACTCCTGCCGTGACAGAGCCTACGGCCAGACAAAGTGAAGTCGATCCGGAGGCACCCGAGCCTACACATGCAGCACCGAGAAGTTCTAACTTCGACGTGTAGAAATTCACAAAGAGTTGCCGTACTTCCTTCTACGGCACGAAAGATCCCTCCTTGGCGATCGACTGGTTAGAGGAACTGGAAGACAAGTTCGAGCTGTTAGACGTCGAAGAGTCCAAGAAAGTCGTATGCGCTCAATTTCTACTCCGGTCGAACGCGCACGACTGGTGGGCCGTGCAAAAGCGAGCGATCAGACGCGACGACGAGACAACGACAATTTTTTGGGCCACCTTCCGCGAGGCATTTGAGATCGAGTACCTCCCCGAAGCCGTTCGACAAGAGAAGAAAAATGAATTCATGCAGCTAAGGCAAGGGAACATGACGGTACGACAGTACGCGGCAGAGTTCAACAAGTTAGCCAAGTTTGCTGGTGAATTCTTGCCCTCCCTGGCGAGTCGTGCTCGACGATTTGAAGTGGGTCTACGACCATCCATCTACGTCCATGTGTCCGTTCCACAATACAAAATGATGGGAGAGTCTCTCAACCACGCCCTCCGCCTTGAAAGCCAATACCCTCCAGGTGCTGCCGGCGTTGTGCATACATACAATCACAAACGCCCTAGCCACGCGGGAGGAAACAATGTGACCAAGCGTCCGAACAATAGGCCACAAGGCGGGTATCAAGGGCGTATTCCACGGCCTTACTGCAACCGATGTCACCGTCTCGGTCACACGATCGACAACTGTCCGATACCAGAGGATGGATGCTGGAACTGTGGCAAGAGGGGCCACTTTCGTGCTGATTGTCCAACCAGAAGGCCGAACCCAACGGCGCCCCAACAGCACCGTCCAGGGAATCAAGTCCCGGCGCCTCGAGCCCATCAACCTGCACCGCAAAATGGCCAAGACCGTCGCCCCAATGCCCAGGGTCGCGTTTACGCCATGACTCGCGATGAAGTGCTTGCATCAGATACAGTCGTGACAGGTATACTTAGTTTCAATAATGTGCCTGCTCGTGTACTATTTGATTCAGGTGCTTCGCATAGTTTTATATCGGCGGACTTTGCCGCCGAGCACAAATTTCCGATAATATTATTAGATCTCGACCTTAGCGTAGCACACCTTCGGGCACACAAATACTCACTAATTTAGCTTGCGTCGACGAGATTATCTGTATCGGCGGTCAAAAGATCGGTCTTGACGTGATAGTCCTAGACATGAAGGACTTCGAAATCATTCTGGGAATGGATTGGCTCGGGCCGTGCAATGCAACCATAGAATGCGCTAGAAAGACGGTCACCTTCCGCATTCCAGGAGTGCCTGAATTCTGCTTTTCGTGTGGTGAGGCGTCGTCGACCTGCATGCTGATTTTGGCGATTTCTGCTCGGAGGATGCTGCATTCTGGGTGCGAAGGCTATTTGGCGTCCGTCCGAGACATGCGACAGGATGGTGCAAACGTGGGTCAGACCGATGTTGTGGCAGAATTTCCCGATGTGTTCCCGGACGAGCTACCCGGCATGCCCAACGACCGAGAAATCGAGTTCAGCATCGATACGTTCCCCGATACCCGACCGATTTCCAAGACCCCGTACAGAATGGCGCCCGCCGAGCTGAAGGAACTCAAGGTCCAGTTACAAGAGTTACTCGACAGAGGATTTATTCGGCCTAGTGTTTCCCCATGGGGAGCGCCCGTGTTGTTCGTGAAGAAGAAGGATGGGTCCATGCGTCTGTGCGTCGATTACCGAGAGCTAAACAAGGCCACCATCCTGAACAAGTACCCATTGCCCCGCATAGACGACTTATTCGATCAACTGCAAGGCGCCTCGGTATTTTCAAAGATTGATCTCCGCTCGGGCTATCATCAACTCAAGATCAAGTCGGACGACGTACAAAAGTCAGCCTTTCGCACTCGGTACGGCCACTACAAGTTCCTGGTGATGCCATTCGGCCTGACGAACGCCCCTGCCGCCTTCATGGATCTAATGAATTGGGTATTTCAACCCTTTCTTGATAAATTTGTGGTAGTCTTTATTGATGATATTCTCGTCTACTCAAAGGACAGGGCGCAGCATGCAAAACATCTACGGGCCGTGCTCCAGACACTTCTAGAGAATGAGTTATATGCAAAGCGGAGTAAGTGCAAATTTTGGCTAAGCAGCGTATCCTTTCTCGGTCACATTATTTCGTCCGAAGGCATTGTAGTCGATCCGAAGAAAGTTGAAGCCGTTGCTGATTGGAAGCGGCCTGTGTCTGCTAGTGAGATTCGAAGTTTTCTTGGTTTGGCGGGATACTATCGACGCTTCGTGAAGGACTTCGCGAAGATTGCATCGCCTCTGACTCACCTCACTCAAAAGGGAGTCGCGTATGAGTGGTCGGATGACTGTGAGGCTTCCTTCCAAGAGCTGAAACAGCGGCTAATTTCGGCACCTATACTCGCGCTTCCGAATGGGCCAGAAGGTTTTCAGATATTCAGCGATGCTTCAGGCCAGGGCTTGGGATGTGTGCTCATGCAGCGAAACAAGGTAATATCCTTCGCCTCCAGACAGTTAAAGCCGCACGAGAAGAACTATCCTACGTACGACCTGGAGTTAGCGGCGATTGTGTTCGCGTTGAAATTGTGGCATCACTATCTATATGGCGTGGCGTGCGCAATCTATACCGACCACAAGAGCCTCAAGTATCTCTTCACCCAGAAGGAATTGAACTTGCGACAGAGGCGCTGGCTCGAACTGATCAAAGACTATGACTTGACGATCGACTATACTCCGGGCAAGGGAAATGTGGTGGCGGATGCTCTGAGTCGAAAATATCTTGCCTCGCTATCCATCAACCGCAGACTACTACAAGATCTAGAAGAAATGGGCATCGATCTTCGGGTTCGATTTAGGGATGTACGGTTGGCACAGCTGCAGTTAGAGCCGAGTTTGCTGGAAAAGATCATGGTCGCTCAGAAGGATGATCCGTACCGGAAGAAAATACGCGAACGGATTTCGACAGGTAGTGCGACCGACTTTACGGAAGACAAGACCGGCGTACTGAGATTGAATGGCCGACTATGTGTTCCGGATGATTCAGAACTGCGAAAGGAGATAATGTCGGAGGCGCATTATACGAAATATACCTTGCATCCAGGCAGTACCAAGATGTATAAGGACCTCCGCACGACCTTCTGGTGGCACGGGATGAAGAGAGATGTGGCGCTCTTCGTGTCGCAATGCATGGCCTGTCAGCAGGTGAAAGCTGAGCATCAGCGACCGGGCTGGGAGATGCAGAACCTCGCTATTCCTAAGTGGAAGTGAGATCACGTCACTATGGATTTTATTGTTGGCCTGCCGAAGATACCAGGGGGGAACGATGCCATCTGGGTCATCGTCGATCGATTAACCAAGTCAGCGCACTTTATCGCCATCAAAGTTACTTGGAGCGTTAATCGCCTGGCACAGATTTATCTTGATGAGATAGTACGGCTGCACGGAGTTCCAGTATCCATCGTCTCTGATCGGGATTCACGGTTCATGTCGCGATTCTGGAGTAGCCTTCAGTCGGCGTTGGGTACCAAGTTGCAGTTCAGCTCAGTTTACCATCCTCAGACCGACGGCCAAACGGAGCGCCTTAATCAGATTCTCGAAGACATGCTACGGCTCTGCGCAATTGACTTCAAATCAAGCTGGGATGTCCACCTTCCGCTGGCGGAATTTGCATACAACAATAGCTACCAATCCAGCATCCAAATGGCATCGTATGAAGCTTTGTACGGCCGGAAGTGCAGATCGCCCATTTGTTGAGATGAAGTCGGAGAATGGCAGATACTCGGCCCGGAGCTGGTGGAACAGACTGTGGAAACACTACAACAAAAAGGCCTATTAATAACGCTCGACAAGACGTATTGATGATGCCTGATACCTAAGCGTTATCAAAGTTCAAAATACCTTTTTTCTATGACGGTTTTGACTAATTTTGGACTTTTTATAACGTTTATAAAACAAACCGTCATTAATATTTTAGAGCGGTGGCAAACTTGTAATTAATAAACTTCCAACAAAACCCTTCACACCCGATCTTTTCCAGAGCTTCCCTCCTTTCCCATCCCCCTTATTCTTCATACTTCTTCTCATTTTTTTTCCTCCATAATAAAATTAGGGTTAGGGTTTGGGTCATGGTGGAAGAGGGGGCTCTGGCGAGGGCATTCGTGGGGTGGGAGGAGGTGGTGGTGTCGAACGACAAGGGGAGGAGGGTGGTGAACTACTTCGTGAAGGACTCGGAGGGGAGGAGGGACCTGGCAGTGGTCGGGAGGGAGAAGAGCGCCAGACACATGACATACGTGGTCAGCAGCCAGTTCTTCCGCTCGACCCTCGTGTGGAGGAGGTCTTCGTCGCCGGAGGCGGCGCTTGGGGATGTTGGGTTTGGGTGCCTCAAGTGAAAGTCCAGGCGGGAGGTCGTCGATTGGCTCTCCGAAATCGTTATAGGTGAGTCGAAAATTTCTTTTTTTTTGATTTTTTTGGGATTTTTGGACGTGATTCTGTGGAAAGATTGGTTTTTTATTTGGTTTAGTTGATTGATTAGGTAGAAAACCGGAAAGGGGGAGGGATTAGGGTTCGGAGACCCGGACCTCCTCACGGTGAAGGCCACCAGAGCCATCGAGACCGCCGACCTCATCCTCTACGACCGTCTCGTCTCCGACGAGGTCCTCTCGCTCGTCCCAATGTTGTATTAATTATTGGTGCAATGCCCAAAATTTGGAGTCGACATCATGAACGCGTAGCGCTGGGGGGTCACATGTCTCCGGTCGGGGCGGAGCTCGCAGGGCAGTACGGGTCAGGGTTTACTGACAAAACAGGGAGTGACTGGGGATGGCAACTTCTCGGTTGAGGCGGCAACTCGGTCTGACTTCACGATGGCAGCGATGGCGTCAAATGGAGGAGTCTGTAGATGAGGAGACTAAGCGCGAGCACATCCTCTTCTCCGATCAATAAAGGTTAGATTTAGACATACATTACAATGAATGAAATCCCAAATTACTTAAAAAATTCTAAAAATTCGGATGCACCAATGTTGCCGTTTTCGTGTACCAATTATTGTCTGTTTAGGTGAACGCGTACGAGAAATATTTGAAAGAATGCATGGATCGAAAGAGAATCAAGAGAAGCATCCATCCACTAATAGGTATATTATGCTTCAATATAAAAATAGTACTTTATTGGTTAGGCCTTGACAGTCTCATTCCTTCATGTAACTTACTCTTTGAGGAGGTAAACTTAGACGATGGTAACTTGTGCCAAGTTGTTAGTGGGCTTGCAAAGTACTATAGTGCAAATGAGCTGACTGTAGGAACTCGACTTACTAGCTTACTGACCTATTAGTCTTTTTCTGTTGTTGGCCAATTTTCTGCTTGAGATTATGAAATAGATACTTGCATATACAAGTATGCATCCTATACACAGGGTACAAGTTCAAGTGGAAAATTCAAATGTTTTGAGTGTTGTAGCAAAAATTCATTACTTTACGAAAATAGGCCACCCTCTTCTGTTTGTAGGTGATAAGGGGACTGGTTCAAGAACATCCTTAATCGACTATAAGGGTAGGTCTGCCGCTAGCTGCTCATCTTAATATTTCCCCCTTAGGGGGATGTTTGTTTCTTGTACTGCATGGGACATGTTTGCTTAATTGTAAGCATGAGAAGAGAACTTAAAGCGAGACTAATCTCCTTTAGATACTGGTTGGTACTTTTCTTACTGTTGCTGATGAAAAAGAGGCATTTAAATAGGGGACCAAGTTTTTAATGAGACCTTGTACAGTCATGGTGGGTATGTGAGTGCTTTGAATGTTATATGCTTATTTTCACATAAATATTATAAGCTTCTTATTCATTCATTTAATTAATGGTCTCTAACACCCGAATTTTGTGATTTGTCAAAAGATGATCCAAGGTTTTGAGGTATGTTCCTCGATAGCTGATGTAAATGTGTTTGAGTGCTTGATGTACACTGATGATGGTTGTGGCTTGTAATCTTTTAAATATTTTCATTTTGTGTAGGATTACATACATGTTAAGTTTAGAGGATGATTAGTCTTAATCATATATAAGGAAGTACATGGTTTAGTTATTAGGATGATTAGTCATAATCATTTTGTGTAGGATTAAATACATGTTTCTGAAACTTCAAAAACTTTTAATTAAACTCATCCCTTGATCAGGTCAACATCCTAAAATTGAAGTCAAGTACTTTATGAAGAAAGCATTATAGCACATTCTCCATGATAATATGGCCTAAGACACATCTGACAGCTTCCAGGAGATGTTTGTCCTAAACTAAATATTGTACTCCCAAAGTAGATATGTATCTTTCAGATTGTTTCCATCTTAACAGTAACATTCATAAATTAGATAATTATTGCTATAATTCCTTTACTAGGTAACTCTTAGTGAAAACTATATTAGAAACCTAATTACATAAAATTCTCTTTATGTGATAATTATTGGTGCATCCGAATTTTTAGGGTACTCGGCCCAAGTAAAATTTCTACGGCTTTGTATTAATTAAATCGTAACCAATTGCAGGCCAAGGAGCAGTGATGTTCTCGTATAACCTGGAGGACCTATATGCACGGAAGTGATAATTGTGGCTGCACTTATCAGGTTCTTCTGGTTGCAGGTTCTTCTGGTTGGATGAGGGAGCATTCCAACCTATTTATATCTAGGAATGTCGTCCTATGGATTTATCTTTTTCCTCTTGTAGTTTGTTATGGGAAAGGAATATGGCTAGTTTAGCAAGGGGGGTGGTGGTGTGGGTTAGGATTTGACCTTTTGTGTTGTCTTCTCTTCCTTTTCCCAAGTGTTTCAACTCTTCGACTTTTTCATGGATAATTATGTTTTTATTTTAACTGTGTTTGCCCAAAGTCTGTGTTTGTGTGTGCCCGTATGAGAATTTTTTTTCCAGCCAAGTATACCATTTTTGCTCGTACGGTCTTGAAATGTACTCATCATTGACGAAAATCAATACTCCGATTTGTTTCTGGACTGTAATCTGTTGTTTTTGTCATAACATGCCGTTGTAATATTGTAGAAATTATTTTCTTTGATGTGGATAGTAATAGAAAGTTCAAATGAATCTTACTTGTCCATGGAGGAGTATATTTTCTAGATGTTTAAAATTTGGATTTTGAGTAGAAGCAAGTGAATGATATTAGTTTGAGATCCGACTCAGTTGAGCTGAATAGTTTTGCAGTCTATTTTACCAAATTCTAGGCCTGGAGTCCATCATGCTCGTAGCACTTCTCTTCCGACCCTGTCCGTGTCTCGTACTCTACAACCAACATGGGAGGGAGAAAAGGAAAAGAGCGACAGGACCACTGCAGAAGAGTCTAAATGAATTGGATACATCTATGTGTATCCAGGTTTCCTGATTCGAAGTGACCTGGTACAGATTAGACATGAAATAGCATTCCTTCTCTTGATTGTACAACCCAAACCAGAACAAGAGGTTAGTAACCATATTCTATACTACAGTGGCATCATTCTATTTTAATTGCAGTCTTTCTTCAATTTCGACTTGATTCTTTGTGCATCTTTAATTCTTTATGACCTATATTGTATCAGTTTGTTGTTTTTCTTTTGAGAATTATGATACAATTTACCTCAAGATGAAGGGAGACTACTACAGGTCATATCATATGGATTCATAAGGAGAAGGGAAAAAAACTGTTAGCAAATTGTTCTTTATACAATCATGGAAGAGAAGTTCCCATCTCATCTTTAGTTATATTGTTTAAATTCTTGTTAGGTACCTTGCGGAGTTCCAGAAAGGTGCTGAGAGAAAAGAGGCAGCTGATAGCACTCTAGTGGCATACAAATCTGCTCAGGTCGACCCTTAATTATATTGATTTCTTCCTTTTTGCCACATAACATTCCTTTTTATATGTTGCAGATATATTTATACTTTGAACATGGATCCTGACCTTCCAGTTTCTCTTTTAAATTCTGCAACCGTTACACCATGTTAATTTAGGAATTTTTTTTGTTGTTGTCTTGGTGTTAACAAGGGAGTAATCTAACTATCAGATTTTGTCATCAATGATATTTATCTGCTTTGGCCATTCTTTCCGGTCTGAGAATCAAGAACATTTCTTATTATATTTTGGTTTACCATAGTTGTCCAATATTTGGCCTAAAATTTGGACTGTTTGTTTGATGTGTAGGATATTGCACTTGCTGATCTGACCCCAACTCATCCGGTAAGGCTCGGCCTGGCACTCAACTTTTCAGTGTTCTACTATGAGATTTTGAACTCGTCAGACCTTGCTTGCAAGCTTGTAAAGCAGGTTCGTTTCTGCATCTGGTTTGGTTTACATAATACATATAGAATTAATTGATTGTTGAGTTGACAATAAAAGTTTAACCAGAATTACAGTATGGTGTACCTTGTAAGTGTAGATTGTTTTTTAATGCCCATTTTTTTTTTAAATATATCTTTGGTAAACATTATCAGAGTGAATAAGAATATTCATAGATGTTACAGTTTTATAAAGCGTGGATGCTGTGATACAGTTGTCGTGTCATGTTATGTCTATGTCAAGCATGTATTGGAAGCAACATGAACACAACAAATATACATGGGCATGGCAATATGGATTTAATTATTTGACCATGTCAGTATCATATATACCATTGTGTCTGATCATGCAACAAAAAAATGCTTTTACCATATGCAGTGAAATCTCTATTACCAATTTAATGATATTTCCTTATTTTAGTAAATAGGAATGATGCAGGATAGATAATTTAACCGTGTCACTAAAATATTTTTTTTTTGTTAATTTGCAGGTCCTCTTCTCCTTTTAAAGTTTGAAAAATGTGTACAAGTCCTTCGTTTCTTGCAATTTTTACATTATATTACAAAGTATATTGAACCTTGTTTTTATCTTTTTCAGGGTTTTGCTACATGTTCTGTGGACAGTTTTGATGTGGCCAAGTTTTGATGTAGACAATTTTGGTAGTTGTAAATGTATATATGTATTTGGATATTCTATTTTGAGAATGTAATGAAGATGTTGATATGTACTCTATTTTGAGAAATGTAATAAAGAAGGTGATATATAATGTTAAGTTTTTGGAATGTAATATATACTGTGCAGTATAGAGCATTATAAATATGCTAATTTGAATAATATAAAGTGTTATAAATGTGCTGCATTAAGCCTATACATATTATCTATTCATGACGTTTTAAAATTGTTCTGAATTGTGCACTATATATTAACTATTCATAACGCTTTTATAGAAACTATTCATGACGGTTATTTTATGACGCTTTTAAAAAACATTTATAACACCCGTTTTATAACGGTTGCTTTGAAAAAAAAAGCGTCATGGTATGTCATTAATGACGCTTTTTAGCCGTCATTAAAAGGGTTTTTTGTTGTAGTGAAAAGGTCAAGCTAATTCGGAAAAGACTGAAGATTGCACAGAGTCGGCAAAAGAGCTACGCCGACACCCATCGAAGACCGCTTGAGTTCCAGGTGGGCGATCATGTGTTCTTGAAGGTGTCGCCTATGCGAGGAGTTACTCGGTTCGGCGCGAAGGGGAAGCTGAGTCCGAGATTTGTTGGGCCGTTCGAAATACTCGAGCGGGTCGCCCCAGTCGCCTATAGAATTGCCCTACCGCCGGCGCTCGAAGGTGTGCACAATGTCTTCCACGTCTCCCAGCTGCGGAAGTACGTGCATGTCACGCCCCGATTCCGTAGAATCGATAGTCGTCCCCCGGGCGTGATGCCGTACAAGCCTAAGTTGCGCTTGCACAAGGCATAGTCATAATTGTTATCCGAAACACGACAACAGCAGAATGCGCAGAGTAAATTGAACACACATTATAGAGAAGGGAACATAAGCTTTATTGATAATGAAACATCATTTTACAGACTCGATACAAAGGCGCCGCGCGGGCTTTTTTACAAACTGACTCCATTACAAAATGAACGTCGACGAGATAGCCATTCCATACATTCATCCCTTGACTTTACAACCAAAATTACAAACCACCTGGGATGGTGGGAAGGCGCTCCATCTGTCTTCGATGCTTCAACAGCGGAGTCTTCAAAAGGGTTGATCCAAGCTTCAATGCACGGACGAAGCTTCAAAACACGAGCGTTGCCTCCCTTTACGTAGCACGCCCTTCCAGATCTATCGCACCTGTATAGAGAGCGAGGATCAGTACAATCAACATGTACTGGCGAGTGGCTAATTAATTTCCAGGCTCTCATTTGGTTCAAGAATTTGATAAAATCATACAACTTGCTCATTCAGTGGTCTTTCTAACCATCCTAGATGTTTTAATAAGAAGCATTAGGTTACACCAAGGTTTCTTCCGGCGGAGCGCGTCGTGCGACATAAAACTTACCATGTTAGTTTATAACAATTTATATCAAGTGTTTGATATGGAGGTCAATTGGCCTAACCAGCCATCTTGGACATAGCCTGGTAATACGGGACCCTTACAACGCAAGTAGCGAGCCCCGATGCAAGCCCCCGTCTTACCGATTGCCTATTACCCAGCTCGGCTAAAACCAGTTTCTTCCTAGGCCGAGTCGGTTCCGTAGCCCCGGGTCGCCGCTCGAAGAAACCATTACCCTTGTCAACAAGTTGTCCAAGTCCATGATAGGTTAACATGGTGTATTTTTAGGATACCGTTGGGGCCTGTTATGTGTTCGATTCATTTACTTGGTCGTTTTGCAGGCATGAATTAATTATATCTCTTTTCAACACAACACATTTCTTTTTCCCTTCTAACATACAAGACTAGTATTCTGCAAGCGAATTATTCAATTTTTGTAACATTACCCGAGTTCTCATTTGAAATAGAGGGTCGAGACGAAGGGGGTCAGCCACTCACCTTGAGTTCTGCTTGAGGCGAGGGACTTGTTGGCTGCGCTAGACGTCGCCTACGCGATCACCTGAAATTGCACAAGCAACCAATTAGAACACTGTATTATACAAGAGTTCGATAGGAAATGCGAGCTCGAAATGTAAACCATGAAAACTATCGAAAACATTCACGAAAACGCATTCGGAAAACCAAAGCCAAAACCAACGCAAGCGGCGTGAAAAGCAGAGCAACGGGAGGTCTCTCCCGACTCAGCCGCAAAGTCAATCCTCGAGACGCAACCCGCTGAATATGGGACTTGGTTCCGAAGAATCCATCCCATAACGTGGAATGGATCTTAATTCAACCGTTCCCGTTCGATCGATTCGATCGATCCCGACCTATCGGTCCCGACCGAGTCGATAGCAACAGTGTTCCTTTCTCGCGCACCCCGTGGACGAATCAACGGGGCACGATGTAGGAACGGGGCACTACACCATAACCAACTAAGAAAAAGTTTCGTCCTCGAAACTTATGAACAGAACCTACCTCTATGAAAACAATGAAGGAAACTTTTCCTTCATTTCAGACTCGAGTTCCCATATCGACTCTTCTGCCGCATGGTTCCTCCAAAGTACGCGAACGAGAGGGATCGTCCGATTCCGCAGCAGCTTATCCTTGCGTTCTAAGATTTGAACTGGCACTTCGACGTAGGATAAGTCGGACTTTAGCTCCAGCTGGCCAAAATCCACCACGTGGCTAGGGTCGTGTACGTACTTCCGCAGCTGGGAGACGTGGAAGACGTTGTGCACACCTTCGAGCGCCGACGGTAGGGCAATTTTATAGGCCACTGGGGCGACCCGCTCGAGTATTTCAAACGGCCCAACGAATCTCGGACTCAGCTTCCCCTTCGCGCCGAACCGAGTAACTCCTCGCATAGGTGACACCTTCAGGAACACATGATCGCCCACCTGGAACTCAAGCGGTCTTCGATAGGTATCGGCGTAGCTCTTTTGCCGACTCTGTACAATCTTCAGTCTTTTCCGAATGAGCTTGACCTTCTCCACAGTCTGTTCCACCAGTTCCGGGCCGAGTATCTGCCGTTCCCCGACTTTATCCCAGCAAATGGGCGATCTGCACTTCCGACCGTACAAAGCTTCACACGGCGCCATTTGGATGTTGGACTGATAGCTATTGTTGTATACAAATTCTGCCAACGGTAGGTGGACGTCCCAGCTTGATTTGAAGTCAATTGCGCAGAGCCGTAGCATGTCTTCGAGAATCTGATTAACGCGCTCCGTTTGGCCGTCGATCTGAGGATGGTAAGCTGAGCTGAACTGCAACTTGGTACCCAGCGCCGACTGAAGGCTACTCCAGAATCGCGACATGAATCGTGAATCCCGATCAGAGACGATGGATACTGGAACTCCGTGCAGCCGTACTATCTCGTCAAGATAAATCTGTGCCAGGCGATCAACGCTCCAAGTAACTTTGATGGCAATAAAGTGCGCTGACTTGGTTAGTCGATCGACGATGACCCAGATAGCGTCGCTCCCCCGTGGTGTCTTCGGCAGGCCAACAATAAAGTCCATCGTGACATGATACCATTTCCACTCTGGAATGGCAAGGTTCTGCATCTCCCCGCCCGGTCGTTGATGTTCAGCTTTTACCTGCTGACAGGCCATACATTGCGACACGAAGAGCGCCACATCTCTCTTCATCCCGTGCCACCAGAAGGTCGTGCGGAGGTCCTTATACATCTTGGTACTGCCTGGATGCAATGTATATTTCGTATAATGGGCCTCCGACATTATCTCCTTTTGTAGTTCTGAATCATCCGGAACACATAGTCGGCCATTCATTCTCAGCACGCCGGTCTTGTCTTCCGCAAAGTCGGTCGTACTACCTGTTGAAATTCGCTCGCACATTTTTTTCAGGTACGGATCATCCTTCTGAGCGGTCTTGATCTTTTCCAGCAAACTCGGCTCTAACTGCAGCTGCGCCAACCGTATATCCCTGAATCGAACCCGGAGATCGATGCCCATTTCTTCTAAATCTTGTAGTAGTCTGCGGTTGATGGACAGCGAGGCAAGATATTTCCGACTCAGAGCGTCCGCCTCCACATTTCCCTTGCCTGGAGTGTAGTCGATCGTCAAGTCATAGTCTTTTATCAGTTCGAGCCAGCGCCGCTGTCGCAAGTTCAACTCCTTCTGAGTGAAGAGATACTTGAGGCTCTTGTGGTCGGTATAGATCGCGCACGCCACACCATATAGATAGTGACGCCACAATTTCAACGCGAACACAATTGCCGCTAACTCCAAGTCGTGCGTAGGATAGTTCTTCTCGTGCGGCTTCAATTGTCTCGAGGCGAAGGATATCACCTTGTTTCGCTGCATGAGCACACATCCCAAGCCCTGGCCTGAAGCATCGCTGAATATCTGGAAACCCTCTGGCCCATCTGGAAGCGCGAGTATAGGTGCCGAAATCAATCGCCGTTTTAGCTCCTGGAATGAAGCTTCACAGTCATCCGACCACTCATACGCGACTCCCTTTTGAGTGAGGCGAGTCAATGGCGATGCAATCTTCGCAAAGTCTTTCACGAAGCGTCGATAGTATCCCGCCAAACCAAGAAAGCTTCGAATCTCACTAGCAGACGCAGGCCGCCTCCAATCAGCAACGGCTTCCACCTTCTTCGGATCGACTGCAATACCTTCGGACGAAATGATGTGACCCAGAAAGGATACGCTGCTGAGCCAAAATTCGCACTTACTCTGCTTTGCATATAGCGGATTCTCTCGAAGTGTCTGGAGCACGGTCCGCAGATGTTCTGCATGCTGCGCCCTGTCCTTCGAGTAGACCAGAATATCGTCAATAAAGACTACGACAAATTTATCAAGAAAGGGTCGAAATACCCGATTCATCAGATCCATGAAGGCGGCAGGGGCGTTCGTCAGGCCGAATGGCATCACCAGGAACTCGTAGTGGCCGTAACGAGTGCGAAAGGCGGACTTTTGCACGTCGTCTGACTTGATCTTGAGTTGATGATAGCCTGAGCGGAGATCAATCTTCGAAAATATCGAGGCGCCTTGCAGTTGATCGAATAAGTCGTCTATGCGGGGCAATGGGTACTTGTTTCGGATGGTGGCCTTGTTCAGCTCCCGGTAATCGACGCACAGACGCAGGGACCCATCCTTCTTCTTTACGAACAATACGGGCGCTCCCCACGGTGAAACGCTAGGCCGAATAAACCCTTTATCGAGTAACTCTTGTAGTTGGACTTTGAGTTCCTTCAGCTCGGCGGGAGCCATTCTGTACGGGGCCTTGGAAATCGGTCGAGTATCGGGAAATATATCAATGCTGAACTCGATTTCTCGATCGGGGGGCATGTCGGGTAGCTCGTCCGGGAACACATCGGGGAATTCTGCCACAACGTCGGTCTGACCCGCGTTTGCAACATCCTGTCGCATGTCTCGGACTGACGCCAAATAGCCTTCGCACCCAGAATGCAGCATCCTCCGAGCAGAAATTGCCGAGATCAGCATGCAGGACGACGACGCCTCACCACATGAAAAACAGAATTCAGGCACTCCTGGTATGCGGAAAGTGATCGTCTTTCTGGCGCAGTCTATGGTTGCGTTGCACGGCCCGAGCCAATCCATTCCCAAAATGATGTCAAAGTCCTTCATATCTAGAACTATCACATCGAGACCTATCTTTTGACCGCCGATACAGATAATCCCGTCAGCGCAGGCTAGGTTTGTGAGTATTGGTGTGCCGGAAGGTGTGCTTACGCTAAGGTCGAGGTCTAATGATATTACAGGAAATTTGTGCTCGGCGGCAAAGTCCGCCGATATAAAACTATGCGAAGCACCTGAATCAAATAGTACATGAGCAGGCACATTATTGAAACTAAGTATACCTGTCACGACCGTATCTGATGCAAGCACTTCATCTCGAGTCATGGCATAGACGCGGCCCTGGGCATTGGGGCGACGGTCTTGGCCATTTTGCGGTACGGGCTGATGGGCTTGAGGTGCTGGAACTTGATTCCCTGGACGGTGCTGTTGGGGCGCCGTTGGGTTCGGCCTTCTGGTTGGACACTCATCACGTTTGTGGCCCCTCTTGCCACAGTTCCAGCATCCATCCTCTGGTATCCGGCAGTAGTCGATCGTGTGACCGACTCGGTGACATCGGTTGCAGTACCGTGGATTACGCCCTTGATATCCGCCTTGGGGCCCGTTGTTCGGACGCTTGGTCACGTTGTTTCCTCCCGCGTGGCTAGGGCGTTTGTGATTGTAGGTATGCACAGCGCCGGCAGCACCTGGAGGGTATTGGCTTTCAAGGCGGAGGGCGTGGTTGAGAGACTCCCCCATCGTTGGGTATTTTGGAACGGACACATGGGCGGAAATAGATGGCCGTAGGCCCACTTCGAACCGTCGTGCATGACTCGCCATGGAAGGCAGGTATTGTCCAGCAAACTTGGCTAACTTGTTGAACTCTGCTGCATACTGCCGCACCGTCATATTCCCTTGCCTTAGCTGCATAAATTCATTCTCCTTCTCTTATCGAACGGCTTCGGGGAGGTACTCGATCTCGAACGCCTCGCGGAAGGTGGCCCAAGAAATTGCTGCTGTCTCATCGTCGCGTCTGATCGCTCGCTTTTGCACGGCCCACCAGTCGTGCATGTTCGACCGGAGTAGAAGTTGAGCACATGCGACTTTCTTGGACTCTTCGACGTCTAGCAGCTCGAACTTGTCTTCCAGTTCCTCTAACCAGTCGATCGCCAAGGAGGGATCTTCTGTGCCGTAGAAGGAAGTACGGCAACGTTTTGTAAATTTTGACACGTCGAAGTTAGAACTTCTCGGTGTTGCATATGTAGGCTCGGGTGCCTCCGGATCGACATCACTTTGTCTGGCCGCAGGCTCGGTCACGGCAGGAGTTGTCGTAGAGTTGTTGTTATTGGCCACCACCGTCTGTACTATCTGCTGAAGAGTATCAAGCTGCTTCTGCTGCAACTTGAATTGTGCATCGAATTGGGCCTCGAACTGGGTCTGGCGTGCCTCTACCTCCCGTCGATGTGCCTCCGTCTCCCGTCGATGTTGCTCATTCAGGCGTTGATTCTCCAGAGCTTGTTGTTGTTGCGCTTCCAGCATGCGCAACATCCGTCCCATGGCATCGTTTGAGGGTCCGGGCCTCGAGCTACTCGAGCCGCTCGAAGCACTTTCTTCGTTCGCCACATTCACCGTCGCACCTTCTGGGATTTTGAAGGTAAAAATGCATTAGTAACCAAACTTATTACGGACTCCCTTGTATGGAACGACGTATCTCATTATGGAACGACGTATCTCATAACCCACAGGTCCCAGGATCGAAACCTTGCTCTGATACCATTATGTCACGCCCCGATTCCGTAGAATCGATAGTCGTCCCCCGGGCGTGATGCCGTACAAGCCTAAGTTGCGCTTGCACAAGGCATAGTCATAATTGTTATCCGAAACACGACAACAGCAGAATGCGCAGAGTAAATTGAACACACATTATAGAGAAGGGAACATAAGCTTTATTGATAATGAAACATCATTTTACAGACTCGATACAAAGGCGCCGCGCGGGCTTTTTTACAAACTGACTCCATTACAAAATGAACGTCGACGAGATAGCCATTCCATACATTCATCCCTTGACTTTACAACCAAAATTACAAACCACCTGGGATGGTGGGAAGGCGCTCCATCTGTCTTCGATGCTTCAACAGCGGAGTCTTCAAAAGGGTTGATCCAAGCTTCAATGCACGGACGAAGCTTCAAAACACGAGCGTTGCCTCCCTTTACGTAGCACGCCCTTCCAGATCTATCGCACCTGTATAGAGAGCGAGGATCAGTACAATCAACATGTACTGGCGAGTGGCTAATTAATTTCCAGGCTCTCATTTGGTTCAAGAATTTGATAAAATCATACAACTTGCTCATTCAGTGGTCTTTCTAACCATCCTAGATGTTTTTATAAGAAGCATTAGGTTACACCAAGGTTTCTTCCGGCGGAGTGCGCCGTGCGACATAAAACTTACCATGTTAGTTTATAACAATTTATATCAAGTGTTTGATATGGAGGTCAATTGGCCTAACCAGCCATCTTGGACATAGCCTGGTAATACGGGACCCTTACAACGCAAGTAGCGAGCCCCGATGCAAGCCCCCGTCTTACCGATTGCCTATTATCCAGCTCGGCTAAAACCAGTTTCTTCCTAGGCCGAGTCGGTCCCGTGGCCCCGGGTCGTCGCTCGAAGAAACCATTACCCTTGTCGACAAGTTGTCCAAGTCCATGATAGGTTAACATGGTGTATTTTTAGGATACCGTTGGGGCTTGTTATGTGTTCGATTCATTTACTTGGTCGTTTTGCAGGCATGAATTAATTATATCTCTTTTCAACACAACACATTTCTTTTTCCCTTCTAACATACAAGACTAGTATTCTGCAAGCGAATCATTCAATTTTTGTAACATTACCCGAGTTCTCATTTGAAATAGAGGGTCGAGACGAAGGGGGTCAGCCACTCACCTTGAGTTTTGCTTGAGGCGAGGGACTTGTTGGCTGCGCTAGACGTCGCCTACGCGATCACCTGAAATCGCACAAGCAACTGATTAGAACACTGTATTATGCAAGAGTTCGATAGGAAATGCGAGCTCGAAATGTAAACCATGAAAACCATCGAAAACATTCACGAAAACGCATTCGGAAAACCAAAGCCAAAACCAACGCAAGCGACGTGAAAAGCAGAGCAACGGGAGGTCTCTCCCGACTCCGCCGCAAAGTCAATCCTCGAGACGCAACCCGCTGAATATGGGACTTGGTTCCGAAGAATCCATCCCATAACGTGGAATGGATCTTAATTCAACCGTTCCCGTTCGATCGATTCGATCGATCCCGACCTATCGGTCCCGACCGAGTCGATAGCAACAGTGTTCCTTTCTCGCGCACCCCGTGGACGAATCAACGGGGCACGATGTAGGGACGGGGCACTACAGTGCACGACCCTAGCCACGTGGTAGATTTTGGCCAGCTGGAGCTAAAGTCCGACTTATCCTACGTTGAAGAGCCAGTTCAAATCTTAGAACGCAAGGATAAGCTGCTGCGAAATCGGGCGATCCCTCTCGTTCGCATACTCTGGAGGAACCATGCGGCAGAAGAGTCGACATGGGAACTCGAGTCAGAGATGAAGGAAAAGTTTTCTTTATTGTTTTCATAGAGGTAGGTTCTGTTCTTAAGTTTCGAGGACGAAACTTTTTCTTAGTTGGTTATGGTGTAGTGCCCCGTCCCTACATCGTGCCCCGTTGTCCGTCCACGGGGTGCGCGAGAAAGGAACACTGTCGCTATCGACTCGGTCGGGACCGATAGGTCGGGATCGATCGAATCGATCGAACGGGAACGGTTGAATTAAGATCCATTCCCCGTTATGGAATGGCTTCTTCAGAACCAAGTCCCATATTCAGCGGGCTGCACCTCAAGGATTGACTCTGCGGCTGAGTCGGGAGAGACCTCCCGTTGCTCTGCTTTTCACGCCGCTTGCGTTGGTTTTGGCTTTGTTTTTTGAATGCGTTTTCATGAATATTTTCGATCGTTTTCATGGCTTACGTTTCGAACTTCGCATTCATATCGAATTTCCTTGAATAACACAGTGTTCTAATCGATTGCTTGTACGATTTCAGGTGATCGCGTAGGCAACGTCTAGCGCGGCCAACCAGTTTCTCGCCTCAAGTAAATACTAAGATGAGTGGCTGACCTCCTTCATCTCGACCCTCTATTTCAAAAATGAGAACTTGGGTAATGGTAATGAAATGGAGTGATTCGCTTGGAAAACACAAGTCCTATGTTTGAGTAGAGAAATGATGAATTGTGTAGAAAAGAGATAGAATTATTTTAGGCCTGCAAAACAACTGAATGAATCGATTACATAACAAGCCCCAACGGTACCCCAAATATACCTTGTTAACCTATCAAGGTCATGGACAACTTGTCGACAAGGACGATGGTTTCTTTGAGCGGCAACCCGGGGCCACGGGACCGACTCGGCCTAGGAAGAAACAGGTTATAGCCGAGCTGGGTAATAGGCAATCGGTAAGACGGGGACTTGCATCGGAGCTCGCTACTTGCGTTGCAAGGGTCCCGTATTACCAGGCTATGTCCAAGATGGCTAGTTAATGCCAGTGACCTCCATATCAAACACTTGATATAAATTGTTATCAACTAACAGGAAAAGTGATGGTAAGTTTTATGTCTCACGGCACGCTCTACCGGAGGAAATCTTGGTGTAACTTAATGCCTCTTATGAAAATATCTAGGATGGCTAGAAAGACCACTAAAAGCCAGTTGTATGATTTTATCTAAATTCTTGAACCAAATGAGAGCCTGAAAATTAATTAGCCACTCGCCAGTACATGTTGATTGTACTGATCCTCGCTCTCTCTCTACAGGTGCGATAGATCGGGAGGAGCGTGCTACGTGAAGGGAGGCGACACTCGTGTGTTTTGAAGCTTCGTCCTTGCGGTCGAAGTTTGGATCCAACCTCTTTTGAAGACTCCGCTGTCGAAGGCCAAGAAGACAGATGGAGCGACTTCCCGTCATCCCAGGTGGTTTTGTAATGTTGGTTGTAATCAAGGGATGAAATGTATGGAATGGCTATCTCGTCGACGTTTATTTTGTAATGGAGTCAGTTTGTAAAAAGCCCGCGCGACGCCTTTGTATCGAGTCTGTAAAATGATGTTCATTATCAATAAAGCTTAAATTTCCTTCTCTATAATGTGTGTTCAATTTACTCTGCGCATTCTCTTGTTGTTGTGTTTCGGATGACCTTATGACTATGCCTTGTGCGAGCGCAACTTAGGCTTGTACGGCATCACACCCGGGGGACGACTATCGATTCTACGGAATCGGGACGTGACACTAACTCCGTGGACATCTCAAGATTGAATCGACTATGCTGGATTGAAGAGTGATCGACATCTAAATATTGTATTTGGAGGAAACTTTATTATTTGGAGTAGCGCTAGATCTACTGCCTAGGCAGAGTATATAGTGCATATATCCCTTTACTCTCTTTTGCTTCATTGAAGTCTTGTGTGGGTAGCCCTATGGGCCACACGCGCGCCACCGTCACCGTCTGGCCAGGTTCGGTTCGGTTCGACGCTCGTAACGGGTGCGGGTACGGGCCCACATATGCAGGCATGAAATGCCGCACCAATTTTTTCTACGGGTTCGGGTTGAGATCCTTCAAATATTTTTGTTGCTCATTAATTTTTTTGAAATGTTGGACACATTTAGTTCTGTCTAGGTTCTCTGAACCACGTTTTTTATCATTTGCTTTCTCTTTGTAACGTCTGAATTATTCTGAATTATTTATTTTTTTAACGTCTATCTTTGTTTATCTTCATTCCCCGTCCGTTTAAGAGCTCTCAGAATGCCTATAAATTGAGGCATTCTTCTCTTCTCCATTACATTTAAAATCGTAAGTAAATACTCTACAAAATTCTCTCCGAAACTCATTATGTTCGTCAAGTCCTTGCTCTGAGCAGAGCTAAGTCAGGGTCGCTCTTTCCGAGTTGTGTACGACGAGGAGATACCGGTAATTACTTATAAAATAAATAAATATATATATATACTAAGGTCATAGGCCTAGCCATAAGGATGGCAAAAAGTATTTAGTTATGGACAAAGAGAAAATATTAAGTTGGTTATAATAATTTAAAAATATATACAACCAACTTGAGTCTAAGAAAAAAAAAACTACAAAACCCCCAACTCAAGAATTGAACCCAAGATCTCCTATATGCCACCCTCCCTACACAACCAATGGGCTACTAATCACATCTGTAGGTATATAGACAACCTCATCATTATCACTCTGTTGCAAGGAAGAAACACACCATCAAAAAGAAAAGAAAAAGAAGAAGAAGGAAGGATAACAGCACTAAAATCCCCTCCCTTCACTCTGGATTCGAACCATGATCATTTCCTCCACCATTCTTTAACCAACCAACTGAGCTAATGCTCCTTGGTTACATAGAGCCTTTGCTCTGTATTAATGGCTTGGTTTTTAAGCATCCATATATTTCTCCTCAATTAAGGCTCAAGGTAAGAAATTTTTTTATTTATTGGGAACATCCTCACTCAGCCGAACTATTGTAGCAATAACACCCAATATTCATGCACATCTATCATCTCCATCCATGCATTTGTTAAACAATATATATATCAAAACACAGCAAGGACCACAAGTTACACCACCCTCTTATTCACTACATGGTCGGCCATATGTAACAGACCAATGTCCCCTTTAAAAACTTCCATACCTCTCCTTCCTTCATCAAAATGAAAGTTTCCTAAAGGTTCATCACAACCGGAAGGCCACTGCCATGAACTCATATGGAAACATACACACACATATTCGTTATTCATGCTAAAAGTCTGCCAGTTCTTAAAGCAAGCGGCTAACAGCAAGATTGATCTAAAGATTTATCGAAATATTTCAAGGAGTGTTTAAAAGAGGGGAAGGAAGCTCATAGGAAACGGGGAAGAAGGCTTGCAACAATCTCTATGAGCCGAGAAGACGCCGGGTGCTCGCCGAAGATGATGCCGAAGTCCTGCTCACACGTCGGGGACGCCGGGGACGTCCGCCGTGGTAGCTCGCACGCCGGCCCTGGCTCGTCGCGACGTCGACGAACTAAGAGAATAGTGGTGGGTGATCTCGACTGGGTTTGAGATAGGTAAACCAATGGAGGCGGCTAGGTTTTCTCGTGGGTAATGGAAGAGAAAGTTTGAGAATATAAATAGGAGAAGGGGGGACTTAGGGTTTCATCCGGAGGGGGTTGAGTCCAAGCCGTATGCGCGTGTCCCTGTGCTCGCTGCAATATCCGCAGTGCACAGTACGCGTGACCAACGGAGAAGAGGTACAGTTGTATTTGAAAAATCCGGGTCGGGTTTGGAAATCTTACCCGTTCAAATGTGGCTGTTAGATTGCTTTTGAAGGGAAGGGCTTTGCTGGCTTCGAAATGTGGGGGTGTGGGATCAGCACTTGTGTTGCTGAGCGTAAAGCTTTGCCTTAGGGAAAATGGTTATTAAGAGATTTATAATAGGATAGTTTGTTTAATAAGTTAAGTCTATTAAGCTAAGTAAGTAAATCTAAATTTCTAATTAGAAAATCATTCCATCACAATCTCTAAAATAATCAACTTTAATGATAAATCAATTCTTATTAGGAATATATATATATATATATATATATATATATATATATATATATATATATATATATATATATATATATTAACAATAGTTATAGGTATGATTGTAAGAAAATTTTTGTAAGGAAAATTTTGGAAGCTTTAATAAGGAAAAAAAAATTTGGTTGAGAGAAAATTATATAATATTTTATATTGAAATTTTAGGGGGCTCACATCCTCTCCCCTTAGAAAATTTCGTCCCCGAAATTAAATTAAAAAAAATGATGGCACGAATAGAAAAACGAGATTTTAAGAAATATACTATATTGAAATGCTTTACGTAAAATCGTACCTCGATCCTCGAACAGTTGGGGAAAATGCTCCCGAATAGTGTCCTCGCGCTCCCAAGTGGACTCGTCCGGAGAATGATACTTCCAAGCAACTCGGACAAGTCGAATCGTCTGTCCTCTCAAAACTTTCTCGCTGCGATCGACAATCGCGACAGGCTGCTCCACATATGATAGGCTCGGTCCAACTTTAATCTCCGAATGGTCCAGCACGTGACTGGGGTCTGCCACGTACCTCCTCAACTGCGATACGTGAAAAATATCATGCACTCCCTCAAGTGACGTGGGTAATGCAAGACGATAAGCCACCTCACCCACTCGCTCCAGAATATCGAATGGTCCGATGTACCTCGGACTCAACTTGCCCATGCTGCCAAATCTGATAGTTCCCCTAGTCGGCGATATTCTCAAGAATACGTGATCGTCTTCCTTGAACTCCAAGGGTCGGCGGTGCGTATCAGCCCAGTGCTTCTGTCTATCCTGTGCTGCTCTGAGGTGTCTCTGAATTTGCTTCACCTTTTCCACTGTCTGTGTTACCAACTCAGGACCAAGTATCTGACGTTCTCCGACGTCACTCCAACAGACTGGAGACCTGCACTTCCTGCCGTACAGTGCCTCGAAGGGTGCCATCTGTATGCTCGCCTGGTAACTGTTGTTGTATGAGAACTCGACCAAATGTAGGTGATCCTCCCATGATCCTCTAAAGTCTAACATGCACGCCCTCAACATATCCTCAAGTGTCTGGATCGTACGCTCTGACTGTCCGTCAGTCTGCGGATGATAAGCTGTGCTAAATTTGAAGCGAGTCCCCAAACTCTCCTGCATACTCCTCCAAAAGTGTGAAGTGAATCTGGAATCTCGATCCGACATAATACTGACCGGTACTCCATGCAGACGTACTATCTGCCTCATGTACAAATCAGCAAGAATCTCCGTCGATTGCCCAACTCTGAAGGGCAAGAAATGGGCCGACTTGGTGAGTCGATCCACGATGACCCAAACTGCGTCCTTCCCGCCGGGGCTCATCGGGAATCCAGTGACGAAGCCCATCGTGATGTGTTCCCACTTCCACTCGAGAATGGGAAGCGGCTGCAATAGCCCTGCAGACCTCTGGTGTTCGGCCTTGACCTGCTGACAGACCAAACATCTTGCTACAAATTAAGCAATCTCTCTCTTCATTCTATGCCACCAGTAATGCTGCCGTAGATCCCTGTACATCTTTGTACCTCCGGGATGAATAGAATATATCGAGCTATGCGCCTCTGTCATCAACTCCTGACGTAGCTCTCCACTCGGAACGCATAGGCGATCTCCACACCTTAACGTCCCATCCTCGTGAATCTGTAGCCCTGTCTGCTCGCCGGCCTCTGTCCTCTCCCGGAGTCTCCTGAATCTCGTATCTGTAGGTAGTGTGGCCTTGATCCTCTCAACCAAAGTGGACTGTATTTTAAGGGTAGATAACTGTCCGTCCATACTTGGCAGTACAACCTCTATCTCCAACTCCTGGAGATCCTCCAATAAATGATGCTGAGTCGTCAAGAAATAAGCCGTGGGCTTTCTGCTCAAAGCATCCGCCACGACATTCGCCTTACCCGGATGGTACTGTAACTCGATCTCAAAGTCCTTCATCAGCTCCAGCCAACGTCTTTGCCTCATATTCAGCTCCTTCTGTGTGAAGACGTATTTCAAGCTCTTGTGATTAGTAAATATCTCTACCCGCTCACCATAAAGGTAGTGTCTCTATAGCTTTAGTGCAAAATTCACTGCAGCTAGCTCCAAATTGTGCGTCGGGTAGTTCTTCTCGTGGATCCTCAACTGTCTCGATGCGTAGGCCACAACCTTGTCGTGCTGCATCAATTTGCATCCTAGTCCGCTCCCGGATGCATCACTGTATACCACAAAGCCTCCAGATCTCGACGGTAGTGTCAAGATAGGTGTTGACGTCAGACGTTTCTTTAGCTCATCAAAGGCCATCTGACACTCCTCTGTCCAGATGAACTCCTGGCCCTTACGCGTCAAACGCGTCATAGGCTCAGCAATCCTCGAGAAGTTTTCTACGAACCTCCGATAATATCCGACAAGTCCAAGAAAGCTCCTCACTTCTGTAACTGACATCAGCGCAGGCCAAGTCTTCACTGCTTCAATCTTCTTTGGATCCACTGCTAATCCGTCTCCTGTAATAATGTGCCCGAGGAAGGATACCTCGCTCAGACAGAACTCACACTTACTGAGCTTGGCATAGAGTCTTTCTCTTCTCAATGTCTCCAGCACGATCCTGAGATGTTCCTCATGCTCCTCGTGGCTCTTAGAGTACACCAAAATGTCGTCAATGAATACCACCACAAACTTGTCCAAGTACTGGTGGAACACGTTGTTCATTAGACTCATGAACACTGCTGGCGCGTTGGTTAAACCAAATGGCATCACAAGGTACTCATAGTATCCATACTTCGTCCGAAAGGCCGTCTTCGGAATGTCCTCCTTTCGCACCTTGATCTGGTGGTAGCCTGACCTGAGATCAATCTTTGAAAACACACAAGCACCACTCAATTGGTCAAATAAAATCATCAATACGAGGCAACGGATACCTGTTCTTCACTGTCGCAGCATTCAACTCTCTGTAGTCGACGCACAGTCGTACCGACCCATCCTTCTTTGGTACAAGTAATGCTGGAGCTCCCCATGGTGAAACACTAGCCCGAATAAAACCCAAATCCAATAGTTCATCTATCTGGATCTTCAACTCTCGTGCCTCCTTCGGTGCCATTCGATACAAATGGAAAGTAATAGGTGGCGTTCCTGGAGCTAGCTCGATGGAGAACTCAATCTCCCTGTCTGGTGGCAATCCTGGAAGCTCCTCAGGAAAAACGTCCTCAAACTCTGTGATAATTGCCGGGCGGGCTGGTTCCTCCAATGCAATACGTGCCTCAAGGGTGGGGTGATCATCCATCTCTACGGCTCCCCGAGAGAACTCAAACTCGATGTGACCTGGGGGTTGGAATATGATGCATCCACGTCGGCAATCTAAAGTCGCATGGTACTGGCTTAACCAATCCATGCCAAGAACCACATCATAGTCTGGCATGGAGAAGACTAAAAATCGGGCACGCATCTCACGCCCGTAAACAACTACTGAACAGAATCTACATGTATCGCTAACAGGTACTATTCCGCCTCCCGTGAGAATTCTCATGGTCTTCGAAAGGGGTGCAGTAGCTACACTATGGGTGGCCGCGAAACTAGCAGCTATGAATGAATGCGTGGCACCAGAATCAAATAATGCTACTGCAGGTAATGAAGAAACTAAAATAGTACCTGTAATGACTTCCCCAGCTGTCTCTGCCTCCTCAACTGTCACCCCCAGTTTTCAGAAATAGGAATATTTTTGTCATTTTACATTTTTGAATATTTTTAAAATTTATTTTAAAATTTATGATATTATTTTGGGGTTGAAATTTATTTTATTATTCATGATATTGTTTTAGGGTTATTTGAGTCGGGTTCGAATTTCAACTCAATCCGACTTGAAACGGAGACCCGGGGGTAGTTTGACTTTAGTGGGACCCACACACTAGTTAGGCATGGCCCACATGATATTAATTTTAGTCCACATGATAGAAATATTTTAGTTAGAGGTTAGACTAATTATTATGGATAAGGTTAGTGTAATTAGAGACTTTAGAATGACTAATTTAGCCCCAACTAATTAGCCCTTTCCTAATACTCATAGAATAGGTTAGTGGGGGCATTTTGGATCTTACCATAATAGGACAAATAGCCTCATATGGCCAGCCACTTTGGGAGAGGATAGGCTCAAGTTTATTTCATTATTCTCATCCACACTCTCTCTCTTGTTCTTGCCCAAATTCCTAGAGAGCAATCCCTAGCAATTTCTCCACCAAATCCTTCCATTTCGCCACAAAATCTTCTTCTTTCCTTCTCCATTCTAGCCAAGGAGGAAGCTACCCAAGTTTGGGAGGATTCGGAGCTCGTTCGTATCCTTTTGGAATCTCTACGTGTCGGTGTCGCTCCAGGAAGGCTTTTCTTCGATTCGATCTACCGGGAGGTATAAATCCCTTCTCCTTTTCATTTTCTCATGCATATAGGTCTATTTTGAACCCATAGGAATGACCCCATGGTTGTATCTCTATTTGTGTCCATTTCGTATCCATTTGGAGGTCATAGGAGTGTCCTTTGTGTTGTGGTTGTGTCCATGTGGGAAAACCCTAAATTTGGACACACTATGTGTTGTTGTTATGTATGAATGAATTATTATATGTTTAATCTCATATTTTTGTATTGGAGATGTGTTCTATAGTGTCTCATATATATATTAGTGTAGAGAGTGAGTTCTTGATATATTATGTTATATACTTGTGTTCTTTTGTCTCAAACTACCCAAATCCGTCATGATTTTTATCCACGTTTTTAATTTCAGCCCTAACTTAGAAATGTCATAACTTCTAGCTCAAAGCTCGGTTTAATCTCCTTTTTTTTTTAAAAGAAGCATATTGAAGTTAGCTTTCCAAAAACATATATTAATAGGCCTAATTCTTTCTGTAACTTTCTGGAGAATTATTTGAGTGTCAGCTGTACGAAAGACAAACGCGTTCTCGGTGTTTTCGCGATTCCGGGAGTTTCCGGAAACGAAAACGCGATCCGTTTGAAGTTTCGGAAAGCTAACACATAGATCTATAACATACTTTAATTCTAGATTTTAATTCATGCTGAGATGGTACAGTATTGATTATTAGTAGGAGTTACTATTCGGCATATGCATTTTGTGCACCCTTGTGTATAATATAATGTTCTATTTGATTTTAACCCATGTTAATGTATATATATTATGTAATTAAATAGAGAATGCAAGCATGAGTAAATGTTTAAATAAATGATGTATGAGGTGTAAGTATCCTATCTAATGTAAGCATGTATAAGTATGGCTTGTAATGAATATGTAGGTTTCATAGTATATAATGTATGGTGCATATAGTAGTGCAAGAGAATAAATGAATGATGAATGAATGCAAGCATGAATGTAATATAATAATAGATGTAATTTATGCAATATACAAGTTAATGAGATGTAATGTTCTATGTTAACACAAATTCTATATTACCTCATGTACCCCTTACACTATGTAGACACTATCACACTTGACACTTTGTTCACTTACACTTTGACACTCTTTGATATGTATACACTATGTATGCCCATTTAATCCTCACTTGCCCCTTTGCCATGTTCACATACACACACATAGCCTCTTAAATAAGTATTTATGAATACAGTTAACTTAGCTATGTATATATATTATATATATGTTAGCATATTGTGTTGTAATATATAAGTTTATATAACTATTTGAAATGCCATGATTATAGATCTAATGTTGAATACCAATATATGCATGTGTATATATGTGTAGACATATATAGTTTAAAGTAATAGATTACCTAGTGTATATCCAATGTGAATTCTTGCCTATTTGAGTATTGAATAATTGCATGCTATATAGAGTTGGGTGTATGTTGGCTTGTATAACCTTGTATTGATGTGTGCTTGCTAGGATAGTCTTGGTTAGGCCTAGTAAGACTTGCTGGGTTAGGACATGACCTAGTTTGACTAGTGCAGTTGACCAGAGTTGACCAAGGGTTGACTTTGGCCTAGTTTGACCTAGATTTATGTAGAATACATTGTAGTGCTTTATATTACCCTTCTAGACATGTTGTGACTTGTGTTGTTCTAATTAGGAGCCAGACACCTCTTCTTGGACAGTATCTTTACCTTGGACATTCAGATATCAGGCGAGTACATTCTCTGATTATTTCATAATTAACTTGTTTAGAATTATATTCCTGCTCTAGTTTACCTTATTTGATGCTGTCACGATATTATCACGGATTGGTACTATATGGATCCCTACATTGAGATGTTATCCCCCTCGGGAGCATCGGATACATTATGTCATGTGTTTCGTGTACATCATGTATTCCTCGCTCTCATGTTATTCATGTTTCTCATGTGCTTCATGCTTGTTCATGCATGCTCGTGTACTCTCATGTGCTCTCATGAATCGGTCATGTTTCTCATGTATCTCATGTATAACCTATATTGCATGTGCACTCACTTATGAGCCTTCATGTGAATTTCATGTGCACCCATTTTTGGGCCCCTCCATGTGAACTTCATGTGCACTCATGTATGAGCTCTCATGTATACTTCATGTGCACCCATTTATGGGCTTCATGTGAAAATCATGTACGTAACATAACTTGTTTGGATCCTTGTGTATTGATTGGGGTATGGGGGAGTATAAATAGCCATGTGAACAATTCCAAAGTAGTATAGCCATGTGTGCCTCTTTAGTATAGTTATGTGCAAATCCAGCCGTTCACATGTCGACTTTGTACTCTAAATCACTAGTCACTGGTAGCTCTCTACTTATAGTAGATATTTCTATTACAGTTCTCTCTCTGTTTATATCATGTACTTTCCTTCAGTTTCATGTATCGTACTCTCTTGCATGTTTATATTCTCTAACCTGTTATGATCTGTGTGAGATGTATTGTGCTCGCTCATGTCCTGACTGGACCTGTTGATAAATTTTATAGATAGCCTGGGATTGCCTGCTAGCCTAGAGGAGACACAGTAGAGGTTGTTTAGATAGTTATTTCATTTTGTCTGGAGTTGTATTTACTTGTGGATTACTGTATTTGAGTTTTGAGATGTATTTCTGGGATTATGTATCTTAGACACTTAGACTTCTATCTCCTGTATCTCTTTTGGATTTTATGTTTATCTATCTTTATCATTCTACCTTAGATTGTGATTGAGTTGTACCTCTGTGTTGGCCTCCTTATGGAGAGTATTCATATTATGCTAGTTATAGTTCATGACCTAGAACAGCGTTCTACCGCCGACACTGCGGCGTAGGCTGGGCGTTGTTACGTACTCGTACCCTCACGGTGGGTGCGGATCGTGACATCAACTGTCATAGCGAAGGCCTGTCCACGTCCGTGTGCTCTAGCCTGCTGCCTGGCTTGCTGAAATCGGGCTGCTTGCGGTGCCAAGGGTGGCCTCCTCTGGTACCCTCCCGGTGCTGCTGGTCGTATCGCCCCAGCTCCAGCATGGGGCGCTCTCGGACCCTGGTAGAAGGGCTTCGATGCTGGAAATGCTGGTCGGTGCACCATCTTTGCTGCTCCACGATGCTCTGCGCAATCCCGCGCCTGGTGCTGATCTGATCCACAAACCAGACATAGTCCCAGTTTGCGTCGACACTCCTTCGCTACATGGCCTACTCTGCTACAGTGATGGCAAGTAGGGAGTCTAGGTGCTGCAGCCCTCTGCGACTGATGAATCTGGGGGCGTTTTGCTGGTGGTCCCTGCTGTGCTCGTGCTGCTGGTGCTGATGAGCGGGAGCGCTTCATGCTAGCCTCCCTATGGTTGATGCGCTCATGACGTCTGGCTGCTGTCAGGATATCTGAGTACGAAGTAGGTGCGACTGATCCTACCAATCTCTGTAGCTTAAAGCGCAGGCCATCATAGAACTTCTCGGCCTTCTTCTCCTCAGTGTCGATCAGATATGGGGCAAAATGGCTCAGACGGAGGAACTCCGTGTTGTACTCCTCGACCGTCATACTGCCCTGGACAAGATGCATGAACTTGTCCTGAAGCTCCGCACGCGCTGTAGCTGGAATAAATATCTCCTTGAAAAGACTGGAGGACTCCTCCCAAGTGACCCGGTCGGGTCCTAACCGATGCTCCTCGACCAACCACCAATGGTGTGCGTTGCCCGTCAGATGCATTCTGACGGCCTTCATCCATCTGTCCCTTGGAAGCTCTGCAGCCTCCAACTGGTGCTCGATGCTAGTAAGCCATGTATGAACCTCTGTAGGCTCCTCTGTGCCCGAAAATGGAAGGGTGCCATGTGACGAAAGTCCTTGATAGACCCCGTCGAAGGCCTTCGCTCCGGTGGTGTCATATGCTCCAGCACAGTGACGATACTCTCCCTCAGAGTATCCGCCTGGAGTTGCTGAGCCTGCTGTTGTGCCTGATACTGAATCTGCTATTGGGCCTGCATCATGGCGTAAAACATCTGATACATCTGCTGTCCATCTGCCTGCTGTCCTGGCGGTGGAAATGGCATGTATGGCATCTGCGGTGGAGGCGGAGACGGTGGCTGCTGCCGCGGCTCTGTCCGCTGCGGCTGATGCGGCTCTGGCTGTGTCTGGTTGCACTGCTCGGCTGGCAGCCCCTCAGTCTGCTGAGAAATCTGAACCTGGGGAGCAGGGGTCAGTATGAGTGTCTGCCTCGGGGTCGGCTCGTCAGACGATACGGAGTCCCGGGGGACACCGTCCTGCTGCGCCACTCGTCCACTTCGGAGATTCATACTCTGAAAGCAGATAAGCGAAAAATTAGCGACTTGGAATCAAACATGATGTAAATTTGGTAATAAAAACAATGAGGAGGTGTCATAGAGAGGTATTCAAGCAAATAGATGAGATCTCTAAGTTCTAATCCTAAATGCAGGCTCGCTTGGCATAGTTAGGTAACCAAGACGATTTAAATCTGGACCTGCATGGGCCACCACAAAAACTATGTCACGCCCCAGTTCCAAAAATATGGAACCGAGCTACGTGGCAAGGCCAGCGAGTACCGCTCCCAATGATTAACCCAATTTAATGGAATCATTGAGTAGCACTTAAGCTGTAACATGCAGTAAATAAAAAGTAAATGCCCAGACGATCACAAATAACTAATCTCATCCATAAGTATGATCAAGGAACACATAGTGAATAATCTGAATAAAATCACAATGTGATAGCTAACAAGTCCGAAGTAATGATAATACAAATACTGAAAGAAAAGAGTCTTGCGGAAACAATCTCGCAGATACAATGCTGAATGAAGTAAACAGGAAGATAACTAGATCTGCCAACAGACTAACTAGATAATGAAGACAGATCAAGAAGAGCTCTACCACTGGAATAAACTACTCTGCTGGATAAACTTCGTCCTCAGGAACGGCTCCCGTGTCAAGTCCGAATCCGTAGACCTCCATATAATCCTCGTCTAAATCTGGAGAGAAAACCAGATCCTCAGCGGGACGTAACAAGGTACATAATATGCAAGCCAAAAGTACGGAAGTGTAGATACACATAAGACAGTAAAATATAACTGCAAGGGGTGAATCTAACATAACCAACTAGAATGCTAATGCAATTTAAGAACATCACTCGAACACGCGGGCTGTCAAGGTGTACCCCGGAGACCTGATAGGCACTCCGGCAACTATGAATACACCACAGTCCGGTAAGGACTGTGGTAAACTATGAAATCCCCGAAACTCTGGAATGAGACAACGATATACTATGTGGGAAAGTAGCCCAAGCGCACGATGTATGTTCTCCCCTCCCATGTGACCTTGCGAATCATATCCATGAGACGCTCGGTCGAATCCTCTAACTAGAACATCGAGTCATACTAGTAAATACAGTATAAAGATCACAAGTCATCGTCCTAGAATCAATCCTGGATTTTCGTATAGCAAGATATAAATCATGTACGAGAATCCGACAGTATAAGTAACCGTGAACATGTCCTAGGGTCTGAATGTGTACCGTAACGAATTGTCGCGGTAACGCAAAATGTGGATATCTAATATCGATACCCGATAGCGCAAACGTCCATCGGCACCCGAATGTGATTCGAACGCGAAGTACCGAACACGGCGCTAGGTGTTGTAATAAAATACACACAAATAAAATTCAAGAATTTAATAATGTAATTGAAGTACAAGTATGGCAAGGTACACTTGCCTGTCTCCGGGTGCTGATGAGTAGTATAAGTTGGTCAAATGTCCACGCCCGAAGATTCAGAAGTGGCAAATGGACCTAGAGGAATATTTAACTAATTAATTATCAAGTATAAATATGATCTATTCAATGTTATTATTATTACTTATGTAAAAGTAAGCAACTAGGATTTGGGATTTAATTTAATATTTGAACTAACCATCTCCCATTTAACTAATCATAATTACTTATAAAATAAATAAATAAATAAATATATATATATATACTAGGGTCATAGGCCTAGCCATAAGGATGGCAAAAAGTATTTAGTTATGGACAAAGAGAAAATATTAAGTTGGTTATAATAATTTAAAAATATATACAACCAACTTGAGTCTAAGAAAAAAAAAACTACAAAACCCCCAACTCAAGAATTGAACCCAAAATCTCCTATATGCCACACTCCCTACACAACCAATGGGCTACTAATCACATCTATAAGTATATGGACAACCTCATCATTATCACTCTGTTGCAAGGAAGAAACACACCATCAAAAAGAAAGGAAAAAGAAGAAGAAGGAAGGATAACATCACTAAAATCCCCTCCCTTCAAACTCTGGATTCGAACCATGATCATTTCCTCCACCATTCTTGGGTAAAGTGCATTTAAACCCTTCTTAGATGCACGAAAATGCAAATAAAGACTCGCTGATCCGAAAAACCCAACTAGATACGAAAATGCTCAAATCACCCCCTCCGCTAACTTTTCCGTTTACTGGTGTTAAAATGGGGTTGTTTTGACCATTTTACCCCTGGGCTATCTAATATTAACTTGTTAAAAACGGTTAGTTCTAAAATTATTTTGTTAAAAACGGTTACGCAAAAATACTTGTTAAAAAGTGGATAAATATTAACAAAGGAAAAATGGTCTTTGCTAGTAAAATTATTTATTAAAATTATTTTAATTAGTATTAACTTGTTAAAAACGGTTAGTTTCGTCAAAAAAATGGATAAATATTATTTAAAATTATTTTGTCATAAATTATTTTTTATTTAACAAATATATAAATATTTTTGGGAAAAATAAAACTGATAAATACAAAAAAATCAATTCTTAAAAAATAGAAATGATGAAAAACTGGAAAAAAAAAACCAAATAAAAAACAAAAAATACTATTAAAATATGGAAAAAATAAAAAATAGACAAAATATTCCAAAAAACCAAAAAATGAGGATAAATCTTAAACAATGAAAAAAGACAAAAACAAAAACTATACAAATTTGAAAATAAAAGTCACTCTTAAAAAACTAGAAAAGATTATCAAAAAGATGAAAAAAAATATGAAATAAGAACTAAAAAAATGGAAACAAAAAACAAAACATTAAAAAGATTATTAAACAAAAATCAATTCTCATGCTTGATGTCATTTTCGAAAATAAATGTTTATAATCTAAATAGTAGGTTTTCATCTTAAATTTTTTCTGAAAAAAAAATCTTTTAACAAATGTCCGGTTAGTCCTGAACTTGTATCGTAATTATTTATTAGTCATGACTATTATCGTAATTATTTATTTATTAATTCTAGAAAAGATTATTAAAAAGATGAAAAAAAATATGAAATAAGAAATAAAAAAATGGAAACAAAAAACAAAATATTAAAAAGATTATTAAACAAAAATCAATTCTCATGCTTGACATCATTTTCGAAAATAAATGTTTATAATCTAAATAGTAGGTTTTCATCTTAAATTTTTTCTGGAAAAAAAAAATCTTTTAACAAATGTCCGGTTAGTCCTGAACTTGTATCGTAATTATTTATTAGTCATGACTATTATCGTAATTATTTATTTATTAATTCTAGAAAAGATTATTAAAAAGATGAAAAAAAAATATGAAATAAGAAATTAAAAAATGGAAACAAAAAACAAAATATTAAAAAGATTATTAAACAAAAATCAATTCTCATGCTTGACGTCATTTTCGAAAATAAATGTTTATAATCTAAATAGTAGGTTTTCATCTTAAATTTTTTCTGAAAAAAAAATCTTTTAACAAATGTCCGGTTAGTCCTGAACTTGTATCGTAATTATTTATTAGTCATGACTATTATCGTAATTATTTATTTATTAATTCTAGAAAAGATTATTAAAAAGATGAAAAAAAAAATATGAAATAAGAAATAAAAAAATGGAAACAAAAAACAAAATATTAAAAAGATTATTAAACAAAAATCAATTCTCATGCTTGACATCATTTTCGAAAATAAATGTTTATAATCTAAATAGTAGGTTTTCATCTTAAATTTTTTCTGGAAAAAAAAATCTTTTAACAAATGTCCGGTTAGTCCTGAACTTGTATCGTAATTATTTATTAGTCATGACTATTATCGTAATTATTTATTTATTAATTCTAGAAAAGATTATTAAAAAGATGAAAAAAAAAATATGAAATAAGAAATTAAAAAATGGAAACAAAAAACAAAATATTAAAAAGATTATTAAACAAAAATCAATTCTCATGCTTGACGTCATTTTCGAAAATAAATGTTTATAATCTAAATAGTAGGTTTTCATCTTAAATTTTTTCTGGAAAAAAAAATCTTTTAACAAATGTCCGATTAGTCCTGAACTTGTATCGTAATTATTTATTAGTCATGACTATTATCGTAATTATTTATTTATTAATTCTAACTGAAATTGTAAATCTTGGTACAAATTTATTTTCATCACATGTATTACTTAAACAAATAACTTAAATATTACTAAACGTGTCAAAAATCCAAAAATAAATTGCAAAACATGTATGTCGAAGCATGGTCCGGGTTCAGTGGCTGCCACCCGCCTTTGTCGATTATCTACGAATAGGCTTCCATAATTTCTATTTGGACGTCTTGGAAAAAAAAGGAATAAGTAAAAAAAGCTTCAAACATTAAATAAGAGCAAATAAGTAAAAAAAAAAAAGAGAATATAAAAAAAATTTGCAGTTGGATTTGAGATCTGTAAGTAAGAAAAAGTTTCAATATATTAAATGAGAGCAAATAAGTAAAAAAAAAAAGAAATATAAAAAATTATATTATTTTTCCTTCCAACCAACCGGTCAAAAAATAGAAAATATAAAGTTTAGGTTTTATGTTTCAAACAAACATTGTCTTATACATAGAGAATGAAAGAGAGCCAACAGCCAAATGTAAGCATTAGGGGTATTTTGGGAAGTGCACTTTTTTTTTTAATCCAAAAAATGGCCTCTAACGGCTGTTCTAACGTCAATTTGACGGAAAGGGGTATTCTGCGCAAAACAGGTTTGCGGGAGGTGCAAACTGCTTTAAGTTTTCTAAAAGGTCTTATTTTGCGAACGAGGCAACTCTAAGGAGGGTTTAAATGCACTTTACCCACCATTCTTTAACCAACCAACTGAGCTAATGCTCCTTGGTGTATATACAAAGCCTTTGCTCTGTATTAATGGCATGGTTTTTAAGTATCCATATATTTCTCCTCAATTAAGGCTCAAGGTAAGAATTTTTTTTTTATTGGGAACATCATCACTCAGCCGAACTATTGTAGCAATAACACCCAATATTCATGCACATCTATCATCTCCATCCATGCATTTGTTAAACAATATATATCAAAACACAGCAAAATATATATATATATATATATATATATATATATATATATATATATATATATATCAAAACACAGCAAGGACCACAAGTTACACCACCCTCTTATTCCCTACATGGTCGGCCATATGTAACAAACCAATGTCCCCTTTAAAAACTTCCATACCTCTCCTTCCTTCATCAAAATGAAAGTTTCCTAAAGGTTCATCACAACCGGAAGGCCACTGCCATGAACTCATATGGAAACATACACACACATATTCGTTATTCATGCTAAAAGTCTGCCAGTTCTTAAAGCAAGCGGCTAACAGCAAGATTGATCTAAAGATTTATCGAAATATTTCAAGGAGTGTTTAAAAGAGGGGAAGGAAGCTCACAGGAAACGAGGAAGAAGGCTTGCAACAATCTCGATGAGCCGAGAAGACGTCGGGTGCTCGCCGAAGATGATGCCGAAGTCCTGCTCACACGTCGGGGACGCCGCGGACGTCCGTCGTGGTAGCTCGCACGCCGGCCCTGGCTCGCCGTGACGTCGTGGGTGATCTCGACTGGGTTCGAGATAGGTAAACCAATGGAGGCGGCTAGGTTTTCTCATGGGGAATGGAAGAGAAAGTTTGAGAATATAAATAGGAGAAGGGGGGACTTAGGGTTTCATCCGGAGGGGGTTGAGTCCAAGCCGTATGCGCGTGTCCCTGTGCTCGCTGCAATATCCGCAGTGCACAGTACGCGTGACCAACGGAGAAGAGGTACAGTTATATATATATTTTACCTATATATATATATTTTACCTATAACTATTGTTATATATATATATATATATATATATATATATATATATATATATATATATATATATATATATATATAAAACAATAGTTATAGGTATGATTGTAAGAAAATTTTTGTAAGGAAAATTTTGGAAGCTTTAATAAGGAAAAAAAAAATTTGGTTGAGAGAAAAATTATATAATATTTTATATTAAAATTTTAGGGGGCTCACAGTTGCACATATGAATATGGGTATAAGTAATTGGGATCGGAGATTTACCAAGGCGGGGAGTACTATATCCATACCCGTCCCCGAACCCGATCGGAAAATTATTTTAATCCCCATCCCCGCCCCCATCTCCGTTTTGAAATCCCCAAATCCGCCGCCATCGGATAAAAAAATCGGGTCCCCGTCGGATTCGGGGGGACATTGCCATCCATAATCCGTATGTCTTCCACCAGAAAGTGTTAACGTTCCGACGAGTTTCTTCACCCTTGGCTGGCCCAACCAAATGGACGGTGTGGTTCTCACGAGATTTGAACTCCTGAACCTGCCCATCTACGTGTCCGAACTTGAAGCTCCTCCATACACATGCGTCTTCGAGCCAAACATCACGCACTGTGCATGCCGTTGATGACCCACAGCTCTCCTTGAACTATGTAAATGATGATGATGCTCCCGCCTCATATTGAGTTTGCTGCAAAGCTTGATCTTCTTCCTGGATTCGAACTGCTGAAACCGATGTCGCTCTGTGAAGCTTTGACAAACCACCTGTCGTCAAAACTGGATCCGTAGAGCAACCCCCACCTGGAGACTGACTAGCTATCATGGGACCGACAGACTAACCCTCAATCTTTGACTCATCATCATCCGTCGCTTTGTCTCGACAAACCGAATCCTCTATATCCCTCAAAAGCATCTAGAAGTCCCCTCCTCATCAAGTTCTCGACGATCCACCTCCTGTCAAACACCCTTCGAGCCTCCATCCGGTGTCTGCGGTCTGTCTGTATAGCTCAGCGGCTTGAGCCTGTATAGGATGAGAAAATCATATTTTAGTTATAATACCATTTCCTAAATAAGAATGAAATATGAATCATATTATGCCGAAAATATTCTTTCAATATCCTATTTTAGATCATAATATGATTTCCTAAAATAAGAATCATATTATGTCTAAAATAGCACAACATCAATTATGGACATCCAAATCTAATTAAATCAAATATTTAACTATATTTGGTTTTCAAAAATATGTTGTTACCAAATCGAGACTGAACTCCAACATGGAAGAGTCTAATGACAAGGTATTTTTAAAGTAGATTGGGATTTAGGTGTTCATGTGACTAGGCTTACAAGTAGGTTGGTGGTTTGCTTTCATGATTTCATTTTGGGCCAAAAAAAGTGCTACGGTGGTACTTATTCTACATCCGACGTACCCAATGTTTGTTCACCTCTTTATCAGTGTCTGATGACCCACGCTACTGTTATATAGACAAATTAAGAATATACATGAGGAGTGCAAATATATGTGCTCACTCTATTGCTATTGATGCAATGTTCTCAAACTCTTCTCACTCTCTACACTCTTTTGAAGAGACACCTATATGTATCTACTCTCATGTCTGCAATGACATGAGTTTTCTTTCTACTTAATGCTATGAATGAAGTTTCCTTTCAAAAAAAAAGAATATACATGAAGTGAAGAGCTAAAGCATGCATATATTAAGATTTCTGTAGAGTTCACTCTATTAATTATATAAAGGAGAGGATTCAATTAAATTGCACTTGATAACATGAGAGCCCTTTAAGATGACATCAAAAGTAATTGGTAACAAAATATGCGTGCTCTTTAAGGAGCCTACAGTTGATAAGTGTGAAGTCTGGTTTAGGTCATCAACGAGGATTCATTTTCTCAACCATTGCTGGCCATTGCCCACACATGAACCTTCCTCCAAGAGAATAGTAACTAAAACCACTAATTGCTTTACCAACTATCTATAGTTAATATGTACTCAAATTTCCTCTGACTACACGATCATTGTGTGTTTTGATACGTTATACTAATTTTATGATTCATCGCTAGTTCTGAACTCTATTAGCAGCCTATCTTCCCCATAAAATCAAAAGGTGGTGAGCTAATAACATCTCGCGTCACCGTTGGATTTTTCAAACCAACCTGAAAAAATCACTCTCATGCAAGCCAACTACCAAACTACCACCGATCCGAGTCACGACACACCCATAAGCAAGCAAATGAGTTTATAAATAGCAAAGCGTTAGCTTCTTTCCTTCATCACTCACATACTCGTTGAACACCATGTCCTCAACCTCTACTTTCTTCACTATGAGCATCCTTCTTGCTTTCATCTTCTTGACCAGTTCCTGCAATGCCGCTCGCCTCCTGCTAGAGTCTCCACCAGTGATCCCGACCATCCCGACACTGCCAAAACCCACCTTACCTCCATTGCCTGAAGTGCCTACTCTAACCAAGCCGACATTGCCGCCCTTGCCTGAGATCCCGGGCATTCCTAAAGCTGAGCTACCCCCCTTGCCCGAGGTGCCAGCATTGCCTAAGGTTGACTTGCCTCAGTTACCGAAGATACCAACCGAGACGAAGGATGGACTGCCACCTCTGCCGAAGGTTGAACTTCCACCGCTACCCAAGGCCGAGCTTCCGCTGCTGCCAGAGGAGCCCACTCTGCCTAAGGTTGACCTACCACCATTAAAGGTGCCCACCTTGACTAAGGTTGAGTTGCCACCCCTACCTGAAGTACCAATTATTCCTAAAGTTGAGCTACCCCCCTTGCCTGAGGTTCCAGTCATCCCTAAGGTTGAGTTGCCACAGGTACTACCTGAGGTGCCAACGATTCCAAAGGTTGAGCTTCCTCCTCTACCAAAGTTCGAGCTGCCACCACTGCCTGAGATGCCGACCCTACCTAAATTTGAGCTACCACCTGTGCCAAAGATACCAACCTTGACCAAGGATGAGGTAGAACCAACACCTGAGAAACCAACTCCCGAGGAGCCGACACCTTGAGGAATCGATTCCCAATGTCGAACTCCCACCCTTACCGGAGTTCCCGTCCATTGTCATCCTTTCCAGAAATCCCTTTCATTCCAGGGTTCCCGTCCACTCACACCGTTCCAACAACCACCAAGAGCCCATAAAACCAAGCTTACAGAAACATGCACGGGTAGTCATGCCTATTATCATTAGATCTTCCTTCGTCTTTCATTTCTTAGATGATCTTGTTTGATTGTTATGGTTTGTACGTGAGTTTTATTGCTTTATGACTTACATTTTATCTATGAAACTATTTATGTCACTTATATTTTATTCGTCGTGCTCCATGTATGTGTTTATGCGATGGTGTGTGCGAGCACATGTTGTTTTTTTGCCAAGACGATGATGCTCATCACATGATCCAAATTCTACAACTGCATTCTTCAAATTGTCTCGCTCATATGGCCATATGCATATGCCGTCGTACAACAAAAGAGTTGTTGGGAAGTATTACTTACATCTTCGGATACTCAGATACATCACAAGGCCTTCAGGTAAAGGCTTTTTATACCAACTCCATAGACATCTCAAGATTGAATGGAACTATGATGATGACTATGCTGGATTGAAGAGTGATCGTCATCTGAATATTGTATTTGGAGGAAACTTTATTATTTGGAGTAGCACTAGATCTAGTGCCTAGCCAGAGTATATAACTATGTCTCATACTGATTGTTAGATTATGTGCGGACTCTGTTGGTGGATCTTGATATGTCAACTACACTGAGCCATTACCTATGAATTGTGATATTTAGATCACTAGCAATCCGGTCTTTCATGAGAGGACCAAACACATTGAGATAGACTATTATTTCGTTCGCAACAATTGTATGACCAGGCATATCTCCAAGGGCGGAACCAGAAATTTGAATTGGGGTGGGCTAGAGTGAAATAGGGTGGGCTAGGTATAGACAAACTCACAAAAAAATACCAAAAGAAAAAAAAATACATATGAATAAAAGGCAATTTTTTTTTGGTGTGGGCTGGAGCTGTCACGCCCCGCTCCCGTAGGAGCGATCGTCCTCGCTAAGGCGTGATGCCGCACGGGCCTAGGTTTTCGTGCAAGGCCAAGTCCAGAATCGGCCGATTTAAGCTAGGCCACAGAGTCGCACAGAGTGTCCCCATTTGCAGCTTGAAAGTAAATGAACACAAATATAAGCGAATTCAAACTCTTTATTGATATTCAAGAAGTTTACAAGCGGCGCTAGGCCGAGTTTACAAGTCTCTCAAGCTCTCTCTCTCTCTGTGAAACATAAAAGGCGTGCCAAGTGGCTTACAAGATGGAATGATTCATGACGATGTTCCGATACATTATGTCTTGTATATGGTGCTCCAGCTCCTTGCAACGCTCCAAGGCTCCAGAGATAGCTCCGCGCCTTAGCACGTTCGAGAAAAGCTCCGCACCCGCCGACGTTTCCTGCTTCCTGCAAGCAGACTGTGGGGTTATCAGTACATTGTTATGCACTGGTGGGGAGGCTAGCTCGCCCACAATGCTATCATTACCAAACACGTTCTATTTACTTTTGTGCATCTCTATCATTCATTGTCTTTCTAATCTTGCCTTAGGATCAGTTTCATGGCATATTTTATAGCCTATCTCGTGTTGCCGAATACATGTGTCGCATGAAAATATATGCATGACTTACCCATACTTACCGTCCGGCCTTCCCTGTCGAAAGTAAACCAAGTTAGTCAACAATTCATATGAAACAACTTAATGTAGTTCGCGTAACATTCAGTGTTCAAGGGCGTGTCCCTGCCTCGGGTCCTAGCGCGTCGTAGGCATGTTTTCTAACTCCTTTGTCGAAGTACTTTTGACCATTTGTATGTTACATTCAATGTCTGTTCAGAGGGCGCTTCATTAAGTTAACTTAGACTACTTTGATTTCAATGCAAGGACTTGCACGTGGATTGCCACGAGCAAAGCCCACTTAAATCTATATGCACCGGTCGCTGGCATGTCAGCCATTTTGGACATTTTCTCCTGTGGCATTCTCATCTATCAAGCGTGATGGCTGGTACACCTTGATAGACTATTGAATAACCGGCCCTACGTTTGGTTATGTACCCAAGCCCACACATTCTGTCCGCCTGTAGGCCATGATTCCGCCTAGGCCGGCCACGAAAACGTCGTTCGTTGTCCTTGGAATCCCTTTTCACTCGTGCACGAGCCGTTCACGACCATTTCGTATTTTATTGTCATTTTAACTTAACGACTGTCTTTGAGCCATAGGCTAACCCTTAGCCATAATGCGTTATCGACCAGGTTGGCGTCCGTGCAGCGCGGGTAGCGAGCCCCGTTGCACGTGCCCGTCACACCTATCGCTAACCATTCCTTTCTTTCTTATCTTTTCTTCATTCTTTCTTTCTTTCACTTGTTTGTTCGTTCATTGATTTACTCACGTATTCATTCTTTCATTCGTTGGCTCATTCATTCACTTATCCATTCATTCTTTCATTCACATATTATGCAACTCCCCGTGCGGGAGTCGCCTTGGCGACCCATCGGTCCGATAATCTTTCAATGTTGCTATACTCTACTTTGAACGACTATGTTGATAGTCTTCCCGTTTTATTGTTGTAATCTATTCATTGTTTCATTGTTGAACGCGTAAGGGACTTGAACGTAAGCTTATGCCATAGCACGTGCATGGAGCGCGGTGCTAGAGTTCTCATATTTTTCATGTTCCTTTCCATATTCTATACGAGCATACAAGGTGGGATTAATCCCTTAGCTAGGTGCATTGGGTCATTTATTAGCATGCGCGGTGTTATCGCCTAGCGATTTCAGTGATAGTGTCCGTATTATTATGTGTCTAGGCTAAGCAAAGACGGGTTCATCGGAGCCACCCACCTTAGCGATGTTCGCATCGGCTGAGCGATACTCCGAGCGCGCCTTTGAAAGTCTAAGTCTGGATTCATCTTGACGGGCCAATGTAAGCCTTGCATCGATTCTTCTTCAGGTCGATGCCAACCCTTCGGGTCGACGGCTCGTTCGAGTCGTTGCACTTGCCGTTTGAATCGGCGTTCCGCTAGGGCGGAGCGGGTCATTACAGGAGCCCACCCCAGCCTTTGCCATAGGTTCGCCTGTGCATATCTCCATTCCATTTATTCGCTCATAAGATCAGATTTGTAACATATTTACCAAGTCACTTTCACCTAGTCGTTTCACAACATGTACCAAGCTGGACATGCATGGCATATATGTTCGAGCTTGAGGAGAGTGTTAGTATATATTATAATGCCCCGCTTTGTGCGATGCATTGGGCTGGTTTGTTGGTTCGAAGGATCTAGTTGGACTTGGATTCATGTCGAAGAATAATTTAGGGATCTATGTGATTGATGTAATGTCTTGCTCCGAGCGGAGACATTGTGTTGGCTTCTTCGATTAAATTGACAGGTTGGAATTGAGATGTGCGAGAAATCGCAGAATTTGAGCGGTGATGCAAACTTGCTTAACTTGGTCAAATTTATTTGCTTATGGAGCATGACTTACTTGCATGGTTATACCAATTAAGAAGATCGTGCACTACATCATTTTTGAGGAATCGTTCAATATTTCCTCGGTCGAGACAAAAAAATTATTCATCATGGTGGATGGTTTTATTTATTCTCTCACTTACCTTCATAATTAAATAATTTTTTTTTTCTTAGTCTTCGTTTCTATATTCCACGTGACTGTTAATATACTAAGTACCAACAAAGATAAAAGAGAGTAATTTTACTGTTATTAACTTGCTATTTGGAAACATGGAGTGATGTAATATTGTTATAGACACATTGATTATTATATTTTTGTTGTAGACATATGGAATATTGTATATTGTAAATGCAACATCGATTGGGGCCGGGGGAGAATGGGTTATGAAAATCACCATAGACTCGTGCTCCCTTTATGAGGCCCCGACCGAGTACAAGGATCAGAGGCTCATTTGATTCACACCTTGTCAGACGAAACTTTCTTGCTAGGTTTCCTTAGCTCCAGGAGTTACGAACAAGCTATTTCTCGTCAGTTGTCATTTCTTACTGGCATTGTAATGATTTTGAATGCTTTGGTCCAAATTCTAAGGATGTTATCGACCCCCTCAGAATTTTGAACCACTGTGATACTGGTCATTTTAAAGAGATTAGATAGAGCTTGCAGTTGGCCGGCATGAGGTAGTTATTTATGGTCATGGTATGACTTAAGTTTTGGATATGATCATTCGAGTCAGTATTCCCCCTTTATTGGTCGATCTCCTATATTTTAACATTATTTGGCATGGGTGCAGTTGGAATGGATTCAGAGAAAAAGATTAGGGGAAGCTGGTCCTCAGTGTTTTTGGCTTCTTTTCGGTTTGTTCTCTAGTCCCTCGAGTGGCAGTAGGATGAGTAGAGTTTTCCTCATTCGTCATGGAGGAGCAGACATGAGACAAGGAGCGACAAGGCGTGTTACGGAATATGGACGACGCCTCGACCTGAGTTTTTTTGTTGTTGAGGTCGATTGCTCACCCCAAGAAACCAATGTTGTAAAAATCAGGTTTGTGCCAAAAAAAATCGGTCCGGTTCGACTAAAACCTGGTCTTTTAAAAAATAGTCGATTTTTTGTCAAAACCGGGTTCAACCAGTGAACCGGTTCACAACTGAACCGACCAATTTTGTTTTGTTTTTTTAAAAAATTCAAAATAAATTATCATGTAAAATTTGTACCATTTGATTCTTGGTTGGTTTTGTTCGACCTTATAGTTGTAAAATTAAACCAAACCAACATACTTATGACCAAACTAAACTAAACCAAAAAGTGAATATGGATATCTTACCTTTTTGAACCAAACCAAACCAAGTCTATTTGAACCCGGTTGATTAATAGCATAGCCAGTTCTTTTCTCATGTCTCATTCACGCAACATCTCGATTACTCCAGTGATTCATTCCTTTCATCAAGATTAAGCATAAGGGACATTATCAATTCATTCTCAGGCATCAAGTTACATTAGCAGTTCAATGTGTTATACATTTCAATAATTCTCAACATAGGCATCTCTATTATTCAGCAACTAAAATATGGGACATTTATGGACAATTCATAGCATTTCAAAACTTCATTTATTAAGCATGAAGGAGTAAGGAGGAGGAAGGACAGTTCCACTCACATGCACAAAAGGGTCTTCTTATTCTGGTTGCACACATTTTCCCTAAGCGTAGCTCCATCAGCGAGCCACGTTCCAACACTTAGTCCGTCTAGCCAGCTAAGAGAGACTGCATCAGTCTCAACTCTCTTGATCTCCAACACAAGTCACGGTCCAACCACTACCAAAATTTATCGTTTTAGCGACGGCCACATCCGTCGCTAAACCGACGGTAATTACAATTAGCGACCGATAACCGACCAATTTTGGCCAAAAAAATCCGTCGGCAATCAGCTCGTCGCTAATAACGTTCCGTCGCTAAGTTGTCGTCATATGACTGAATAGCGACGGATTTTCGACGTCACAATACAAAGCATTAGCGACGCATTTCCGACGGACTTTCGTCCATTTCAACTATTAAGTACTGAAATGTGTAGACAATAGCGACGTAAAATTCCGTCGATAACCCGTCGTGCCAACGTATCAGATTGTATCATTCCGTCGCTAATCCGTCGATACATTCGATAACAAATGACGGATTAGCGACGATTTTCTGACGAAAAATCCGTCGATTAGCTTCTGGAAATTCATGTCATTTCCAGCAATATGGCGACGGATAAGTCGTCGCTTTTCCGTCGACATAGATCGACGGAATAGCGACGGAATAACCGTCGGTCTTGTTCTAAAAATTCTTGTTATTTCCAGAAAACGGGCGACGAATAGGTCGTCGCGAGTCCGTCGAACATTTTTCCATGCCGACTGATAATCCGTCGACCATCCGTCGCTACCTGGGAACATTTCCAAATATCCAATTAGCGACGGAATAACCGTCAAAAAGTCGTCGGAAACTGATGGTGAGCGTCGCAAAACGATCACCAGTCCGTCGCTAACTGAGAATATTTTGAAAAAAAATTACAGCGCTTTCCCTGTTCGCAAAAATTTGCATAAAACCAAACCAATATATAATGCACACCAATTATCCAACAATCACATAGACCAAATATATTATGCACACCAATTATCCAAGAATCACATAGACCAAATATGCACATACGAATTTAATGCACACCAATTATCCAAGAATCATATAGACCAAACCAAATTAATATAAAATAGACATCAATTATCCGGAAGAGTAACCTAATATCCATCGTTATAATCCGATCATTGCACAAATATTCCAAAATTTTCACAAATATTTCAAAACACATAGGAAATAGTTGGCCAGTTACAGTAACCTAATATCTAATCCTGGCGACCGATCATAACACAAATATTCTAAAATTTTCACAAATATTCCAAAACACATAGAAAAATCGACTTTCGCCTCAACAATGACCACAAGTCAGACGATGAATTCTCACAGCCAGGGATGATAGTTGCGTTGAGGCATGTACCATTCTATCAGCCACTTTGCATACGAAGGCTCAATCTGGTTGAGGTCTTCTGTAGGGACAGGAGGGTCGGTCCCGATGCTACTACTCTCTGACGGTGGCTCCTCCTTAGCTTCAAGCTTGGGAGCAATCTCTTCCCTGATGGTCATCGGTTCTTCCTTGACCTCGACCTTTGGTAACACCTTCTCCTTAACAGTCACCGGCTCTTGTTTGACGACGGAGACTTCCTTCGTGTCGACCTCCAAGGGTTTCTTGCCTCGACCCCTTCCTCGACTAGCAGCACCACCTCGACGAGTCCTAGGAGCCATCTTTCTGACAACAGAAATTTTTATATAGGGTAAAGAAATTTACTCAAGTTATAAAAGTTGTGACGTTGGTTTTTTGCGTTCATCATCATTAGAGGGAGCAGCACTGGAAAAGTTGTGACGTTGGTAGCATGAGAGAGTAAAAATCTGTATCACAAGACTAACAGAATTACTATGTAATCATGTACTCACCAATAACCGGATGTAACTGGAGTCGTTGGGCCTATCGTGCAGTAATTTGTGGATCTGCTGGTATAGGCCAGATGTACTTAGTATCTAGTGTATCAGATTAGTATCGATCTATCGGTTTGGTATAGGACGTATCATATTGGTATTGGCCTTAACAAATTGGTATCGTCCTATATCCGATATGTACATGTATCGGCCGAATAGCTAGGATTCATATTGGCCTTATCGATTTGGTATCGGTCATATCCGATAGGTATCGGCCGTGTTGGATAAGTATAGACTATTTCGGATTAGTATCGTGGAAGGTTTAGTAACAACTGTACTTGGATTTCTCTCTTCTCGAGCTAGAATACCATTGCAAGAGAATCACCAGATCGTGATTGGCCAGTTACAGTAACATACATACTTCCTTTTCTATCAGGAAAAGCGAAATTGAAAAGGAAGTATGTATGTTCTGTAACTGGCCATTTACGCTCTCGTGACTCTCTTGCAATGGTAATCTAGCTCTAGAAGAGAGAAATCCAAGTACAGTTGTTACTAAACCTTCCACAAAACTAATCCGAAATGGTATATAATAATCCAACACGGCCGATACCTATCGGATATGACCAATACCAAATCGATAAGGCCAATATGAATCCTAGCTATACGGCTGATACATATCGGATAGGACGATACCAATTCACTAAGAACAATACCAACCGATACGGCCCATACCAAAACGATAGATCGATACTAATCCGATACGGTCAATACTTATAAGTACCTACGGTCCAGGAGGTTGATCCGCTATAGTACACCCATGTACGATCAACGAAGTAACGATCCATTTCAATTTGGATGTGAAAATCTGTATCGTAAGACAAACTAAACATAATCAGTTCTATTTCACATGCTTAATTGCCAAGTATGGGAACGAATGGCTCAGAACACAACCCAAAATTCATTCTAGCATACATTAGTGTGAATCATCTACGTTCTGTACATATAGTGTAGTATATGTTCTTATCGTATCTAGTATCTGAAAGATGTAACAGAATCAAGATGAACTCACATAGATTACAGGTGCCCCACATTTGAGTGCTATACCAAGACTCACCGTGATGAGGTTAGTGATTTATTTAACCTAATATAGTAATCTTGTAATTTAAAGTTGGAAGAACATGCAAGTAGCCTTATAGTTTCTGCCTCGCCAGTCGAATGGCTTAATTGCCAAGTATCTGAACGAATGGCTCAGAACACAACCCGAGATTCATTCTAGCATACATTAGTGATTCATCTTGATTCTGTTATGTCCTTCAGATACTAGATACGATAAGAACATATACTACACCATATGTACAGAACATAGATGATTCACACTAATGTATGCTAGAATTAATCTTGGATTGTGTTCTGAGCCATCCGTTCTGATCAAGCATCTTCCTTCTCCTCTCCTCCACCATGGCTCTGAACAAATCTGCTCCTTCCTCTACTTCCCTTCTTTTTATTTGACTCTCTCAGCAACATATGACATCCAGCTCAAGTGTAGAGTCGGGAGAGAAGAAGTGGGCAGAAAGAGGAGGGGGAAACAGCACAGCCGGCGACATGAACCGGAGGAAGTACAGAGGTTTTCTTCAACAGACGTAGGAGAACTATAAGGATATATATTTTCACAATATATCACCTTGTCAAAGACCCTTAATGTGACAATTATGTTACCGCGGTGTCGGAAGACTAACATGTCATAAATTTCTAAGCCGTGTGTTTTGACATAATCCTCAAAACTCTTTCCTGCTATGTAATAATGTAAGATTACTACATAGGAGGAAAGAGTTGGGAAGATTATATCAAAACACACGGCTTAAAAACTTATGACATGTTAGTCTTCCGATACCGCGGCAACATGATATTCACATGAAGGGTCTTTGACAAGATGACATGTTGTGAAAAGATATATCCTTATAGTTCTCCTACGGCTGTTGAAGAAAACCTCTGTACTTCCTCCGGTTCATACCGCCGGCTATGCTGCTTCCCCCTCCTCTTCCTGTCCACTTCTTCTTTCCCGACTCTACACTTGAGCTGGATGTCATATGTGACTGAGAGAGTCAAATAAGAAGAAGGGAAGTAGAGGGAGGAGCAGATTTGTTCAGAGCCATGGTGGAGGAGAGGAGAGGAGAAGGAAGATGCTTGATCAGAACGGATGGCTCAGAACACAAGCCAAGATTCATTCTAGCATACATTAGTGTGAATCATCTATGTTCTGTACATATGGTGTAGTATATGTTCTTATCGTATCTAGTATCTGAAGGACGTAACAGAATCAAGATAAACTCACTAATGTAATACTAAGACATCATCTACTACTATATAAGATATAGTGATAGGTTGTCGTATCATCATTGCCGAGGGATGAGGGTCGGAGGACAGTCAACTTTATCTAAGGCTACTTGCATAGTTTCTGCCTCGCCAGTCGAATGGCTGCAGGGACTATGTCCTGATCACCATGGCGTACCGTAGACTAATACAAATGGAGCTGGAAATATCCGTCGCTAACCGGTCACTAGTCTGTCGGTAACTGAGAATTTTTTTGAAAAAAAATTGCAGCACTTTTTCTGTTCACAAAAATATGCATAAACCAAACCAATATATAATGCACACCAATTATCCAAGAATCACATAGACCAAATATGCACATACGAATTTAATGCACACCAATTATCGTATCTACGGCTACATAGTTTCTGCCTCGCCAGTCGAATGGCTGCAGGGACTATGTCCTGATCACCATGTCGTACCGTAGATTAATGCAAATGGAGCTGGAGCCAAAATACAGAAACCAAAATACAAAATACAGAAACTAAAATACAAAATACAGAAACCAAAATACAAAATACAGAAACCAAAATACAAAATACAGAAACCAAAATACAAAATATAGAAACCAAAATAGGACCCTCTGTGAGAACGGATGGCTCAGAACACAACCCAACCGGAGAGAATACTCTGAGAGATCCATCTGTGTAGGACGTATACTCTGAGAGATCACCTTTACAAGAATTATATCAGTAGTTGGATCGAGTGTTGGAGGAGATACTATCAGAGTATACGTCCTACTCAGATGAGTCTCTCACTGTTACTATTTTTTTCTGACAGCATGGTGGATGTACTCCGTCCACATATTCTTGCTCCGAGCCAAAACTTGTCCCGGAGCTCAAGTGGACATCCTTGGTGTAGAGCTCGAGTGAGAGGTTCCTGACAGCATGGTGGTCTCCTTTGTTAAAGTATCCGTGTTCGTCCCACAACCAATGTTGGATGAGCACGAATACTTTGACAAAGGAGGCCACCATGCTGTCAGGAACCTCTCACTCGAGCTCTACACGAAGGATGTTCACTTGAGCTCCGGGGCAAAGTTTTGGCTCGAAGAAGGAATCTGTTGACGGAGCACATCCACCTTGCTGTCAGAAAAAAATAGTAACGGTGAGAGACCCATCTGAGTAGGACGTATACTCTGATAGTATCTTCTCCAACACTCGATCCCACTACTGATATCATTCTTGTAAAGGTGATATCTCAGAGTATACGTCCTACACAGATGGATCTCTCAAAGTATCCTCTAGTGATAGGTTGTCGTATCATCACTGCCGAGGGATGAGGGTCGGAGAACAGTCAACTTTATCTACGGATACATAGTTTCTGCCTCGCCAGTCGAATGGCTGCAGGGACTTTATATGTCCTGATCACCATGTCGTAGTCCAATACAATCCAGAGATTGACACAGTTCTAGTTCATATATGTAGTCCAATACAAATAGTCTAATACAAAAACAACTCAATACAAATAGTCCAATACAAATAAGTACTAATAGCTAATGAGAACCACGTTGCTCACGCAAACGTTCAGTGATACTTTCACGCAACCACCTCGAAAAAACGAGATTTTTGGCGCGAAAAGAGCTGTCGTCCCTTGCAAGGACTGCGTGAAGAGTCCTCTCGGTCTCACTAGCTACCGGTGCTGGATGAATAGAATTCCCGGTCTCACTAGCAACCGGTGCCACTTCCTCCTTAACTGTAGGAGGAGCCACCTCAGCATTCACTATTTTCCTCAAACGACGTGCCGCTCCTCGGGTCATGGGTGCCATCTGGTAAGATCTATAGTCACAAATAATATAATTGTAACATAAGCAAGCTAACTAAAGGAACCATCATGTAATTTGAGTACATTTTCGAAAGCCGATAAAGTATAAAAAATTCGATTTTTTGCCAAGTGTGAGAACGGATGGCTCAGAAGACAAACCAAGATTCATTCAAGCATACATTAGTGTGAATCATCTATGTTCTGTACATATGGTGTAGTATATGTTCTTATCGTATCTAGTATCTGAAGAACGTAACAGAATCAAGATGAACTCACATAATGTAATACTAAGACATCATCTACTACTATATAAGATATAGTGATAGGTTGTCGTATCATCATTGCCGAGGGATGAGGGTCGGAAGACAGTCAACTTTATCTACGGCTACATAGTTTCTGCCTCGCCAGTCGAATGGCTGCAAGTACTATGTCCTGATCACCATGTCGTACCGTAGATCAAATGGAGCTGGAATTGGAGCCAAAATACAGTACTACTTCACCATGTCGTACCATTTTACTCTCTCACTCTTCTTCCCCCCTTCCGGCGCTCTCACTCTCTCCGGCGCTGTCACACTACTAATTCCTATGCGTTTTAAGTGTGAGAACGGATGGCTCAGAACACAACCCAAGATTCATTCTAGCATACATTAGTGTGAATCATCTATATTCTGTATACATATCGTATAGTATATGTTAACCTTATCGTATCTAGTATCTGAAGGACGTACGTAACAGAATCAAGATGAACTCACTAATGTAATACTAAGACATCATCTACTACTATATAAGATATAGTGATAGGTTGCCGTATCATCATTGCCGAGGGATGAGGGTCGGAGGACAGGCAACTTTATCTACGGCAACATAGTTTCTGCTTCGCCAGTCGAATGGCTGCAGGGATAATGTCCTGATCACCATGTCGTACCGTAGATTAATGTAATTAATGGAGCTGAAAATATCCGTCGCTAACCGGTAACTAGTCCGTCACTAACTGAGATTGTCACATACACATATGTATATCACAGCTAGATGTATAGATATATACATCTATACAGAAGCACACAACTGATAGAACTCGCACTATCCTTGAGACAGTGAACATATATATACACCATGAATCCAAACCCCATATATATTCACATTTACTAATCCAAACACCACCAAACTAATGGAACACCCAATATGGATAATACATTATTTAGCCAATATATAAACTCAGATGAATTTGAGAAGCAAAGCCACCCGCCGCCCCCGACCAAAGCCCGCCGCCCCAAGCCCGTCGTCCAGTAGTTCGGTTGCATATATATATGAAGAGTGCTTATGGGTGTGCGTCGGTTGCAAATAGCCCCGACGCACCCGTCCCAAGCCAGCCGCCCAGCCCCCGACGCCGCCGCCCCAAGCCCACCGCCCAGCCCCCGACCCAAGCCAGCCGCCCAGCCCCCGACGCCGCCGCCCCAAGCCCACCGCCCAGACCCCGGCCCAAGCCAGCCGCCCAGACCCCGACGCCCCAACCCCAAGCCCACCTCCCAGACCCCGACGCCCCCGCCCCAAGCCCACCGCCCAGACCCCGACCCAAGCCAGCCGCCCATCCCCCGACGCCCCAACCCCAAGCCCGCCTCCCAGACCCCGACGTTCCCGCCCAGCCCCCGACGCTCCAACCCCAAGCCCGCCGCCCAGCCCCCGACGCCCCCGCCACAAGCCCACCGCCCAGCCCCCGACCCAAGCCAGCCGCCAAGCCCCGGACGGCCCAGCCCTAAGCGCGCCGCCCAGCCCCTATACCGCGAGAGAGAGAGAGAGAGAGAGAGATCGAGAGAGAGAGAGAGAGGGGGTTACCTTCGGAAGAGAGAGAGGAGAGGACACGCCGACGACGACACCGACGCCGATCACCGAAGCCGACACCGACGAGAGAGAGAGAGAGAAAGAGAGAGAGAGATATATAGAGGAAAGAGAGTGAATTTGGAGGGAATGCGAAAAGTTCCCCCCGTCGTTTCATTTAAAGTCTGGTACGTTTATATAGCGACGGACTAGCGACTGGTAAAAGACCGTCGCCTAGCTGTCGCCTATTTTGGTAAGTGCCGACTGAATATCCGTCGCTAAGTCGTCGAAAATATGTCCCACCAATTTTCTACACAATTTCCGCCAAATAATCGACTGTGTAGCGACGACGGAAACTCCGTCGCTACAACACCGACACTCTAGCGACGGATGTGCGACCTTTCCTCCCCCTAAAATTAAAATAAAAATGACAAAGGCTTGTAGTCGGTAATCAGTCGTTGAGCGGCCACGAAACCGTCGCTAATACCGACGAAATAATTCCGTCGCTAATAATCCGTCGCTAAATGAGCGTATTTTGGTAGTGAACATTCTGATCCCATCCAACAAGCCAACCAAATGCCTCGCGCGGAGCGGGGCATTACAACCCCTCCTTCACAGGTACTGGAGAAAGCTCGGACGCACCTCGCAATTAAAGCTTTTTGAACTGCTGTTTCCTTTCATGTTGTTTTTTCTAAGAGACGCACAAAGTATTGCGGAGATTTAAAAGATTGCTGCTTATATTTCAAAGTACTAAAGAGGCATGATGTATGGAACGAAAAGTTATTTCATGGCAGCCTATCAATTGTACTTTTTCATGAATTAATGTAGCCGAAAGGACATTCCAAATAGTACTGAAAAAAGTTGTATTCTGGCTACAATCATCAATAAAATGAATATTATTTTTTCTATTCCGCTTAAGTTTCCGCAATTGTGGCATGCTTTTAAATGTTTCGAAATGACATAAATATGCATGTTCTTGCCTTGTACAAGTGCAACTCCAGATTTGTACAGCATTACGTCTTAGCGAGGATGATCGATTCGGCGTGAATCGAAGCAAAGCGAGCGATTTTTCGAATTGGGGCGTGACTGACTTGGCACTTCTTGCAATGAATGCAATGACACTTCAGGCAAAGGTGGAAAGGTCGACATCAACATCGGAGACTCGAAGAGACGACGAGATGCATCGCACAATGAGTAACTCACTGAGACAATTGTAACAAAGCAGAATCTTGGTGACGGGAACTAGGTTTAAAGCCATTGAGTAGCTTCTGTGAGAACTGAGGATTGAAATGGTTTATGGAATGTTGGGCGTATGCGAAAGTGTTTGCCAATCTACCTGATCAAAACCAAACTCCGTTTAACGAACATCAAGTACAAGATGAAGACAAGTATATGACGGTGACGTACGTCACCTGGACAAATTCTAACTGTAACTCAGATGAAATTACAAGATTGACAGAACTCATGTTGAACCCTTTGTCCTAATAGGTTCAACCCCCTCACCACTCTCAAGAAAAAAATAGAAGATTACAATTGAGATCACTCACCAACCCGTAGCAATCTCCTTAACCGAAGTTGATGACTCCTCGATTAGATCTTTTTCTTCCTTCTGTCTTAGATGACGAAGTGCTAAGAGCAAAGTACGGACTTTTTCTTAGATTTTCTTGTGGACGAGCATTCCGAATCTCCACTTTTGTGCCTCCACCCTCACCCAATATATATAGAATGAGAAAATTATATTCTAGTCATAATATGATTTCCTAAATATGAATGAAATAATAATCATTTTATGCCTAAAATATTCCATCAATATCCTATTTTAGATCATAATACGATTTCCTAAAATAAGAATCATATTATATCTAAAATAGCACAACATCAATTATGGACATCTAAATCTAATCAAATTAAATATTTAAATAGATTTAGATTCCACAAATATGTTGTTATCAAATCCAGAGTAAACTCCAACAATCTCTTCCTCCAGTCTGATGAGAGGGTATTGACCCCATGAGTCCTCAACTAGACTCCATGCATGTCGTCCCGCGATAGAATTTTTGCTCTCCCATTTCACTGATCCCTAATTTTCGAGCTGCTTTGTATCTTCCTTTATCTCCAGCTCCTCGACTGTCACGTCGACGCTAGCTGCCATGCGTAGCACCTTCTGTACCACTGAGATCCTGTCGATATCAATGACACGACCAAGACCGAAGTTCATGACGATCAGCCTCACCGTAAGTCTCGGCGGCCTGTCCCCGACATCCGTACTAGGGATGGCAGCAAGGCGGGTAGGGACCGGGGACCATATCCCCCATCCCCATCCCCGAGTAGTATTTGAATTCCCATCCCCATCCCCGTTCCCCGTCGGGTTTAATTTTTTACCTCCATCCCCGTCCCCGCTAAACAATGCATTCCCCGTCCCTATCCCCGTGCCCGTCCCCGTCCTAGTCCCGTTAACACTTTCGGGGCCAAATTTTCTGGTCTCCGTCTCTCGTCTGTTAACAATTTTTATGTACATTATAAGCTTTAAAAAAAATTTTATTCCAAAAAAAAGTACAAGACATGTTAATAAAACATGATTTTTCATAAATATATACTAGATAGATCATGAATCATACCATTTCCAATGGGTTGCACATATGAATATGGGTATAAGTAATCGGGATCGGGGATTTACCAACGCGGGGAGTACTATATCCATACCTCCCCGAACCCGATCGGGAAATTATTTTAATCCCCATCCCCGCCCCCATCTCCGTTTTGAAATCCCCAAATCCGCCCCCATCGGATAAAAAAATCGGGTTCCCGTCGGATTCGGGGGGACATTGCCATCCATAATCCGTATGTTTTCCACCAGAAAGTGTTAACGTTCCGACGAGTTTCTTCACCCTTGGCTGGTCCAACCAAATGGACGGTGTGGTTCTCACGAGATTTGAACTCCTGAACCTGCCCATCTATGTGCCCGGACTTGAAGCTCCTCCATACACATGCGTCTTCGAGCCAAACATCACGCACTGTGCATGCCGTTGATGACCCACAGCTCTCCTTGAACTATGTAAATGATGATGATGCTCCCGCCTCATATTGAGTTTGCTGCAAAGCTTGATCTTCTTCCTGGATTCGAACTGCTGAAACCGATGTCGCTCTATGAAGCTTTGACAAACCACCTGTCGCCAAAACTGGATCCGTAGAGCAACTCCCACCTGGAGACTGACTAGCTATCATGGGACCGACAGACTAACCATCAATCTTTGACTCATCATCATCCGTCGCTTTGTCTCGACAAACCGAATCCTCTATATCCCTCAAAAGCATCTAGAAGTCCCCTCCTCATCAAGTTCTCGACGATCCACCTCCTGTCAAACACCCTTCGAGCCTCCATCCGGTGTCTGTGGTCTGTCTGTACAGCTCAGCGGCTTGAGCCTGTATAGGATGAGTAAATCATATTCTAGTCATAATAGGATTTCCTAAATAAGAATGAAATATGAATCATATTATGCCGAAAATATTCTTTCAATATCCTATTTTAGATCATAATATGATTTCCTAAAATAAGAATCATATTATATCTAAAATAGCACAACATCAATTATGGACATCCAAATCTAATTAAATCAAATATTTAACTATATTTGGTTTCCAAAAATATGTTGTTACCAAATCCAGACTGAACTCCAACATGGAAGAGTCTAATGACAAGGTATTTTTAAAGTAGATTGGGATTTAGGTGTTCATGTGACTAGGCTTCCAAGTTAGTTGGTGGTTTGCTTTCATGATTTCATTTTGGGCCAAAAAAAGTGCTACGGTGGTACTTATTCTACATCCGACGTACCCAATGTTTGTTCACCTCTTTATCAGTGTTTGATACCCATGCTACTGTTATATAGACAAATTAAGAATATACATGAAGTGAAGAGCTAAAGCATGCATATATTAAGATTTCTGTGGAGTTCACTCTATTAATTAAATAAAGGAGAGGATTCAATTAAATTGCACTTGATAACATGAGAGCCCTTTAAGATGACATCAAAAGTAATTGGTAACAAAATATGCGTGCTCTTTAAGGAGCCTACAGTTGATAAGTGTGAAGTCTGGTTTAGGTCATCAACGAGGATTCATTTTCTCAACCATTGCTGGCCATTGCCCACACATGAACCTTCCTCCAAGAGAATAGTAACTAAAACCATTAATTGCTTTACCAACTATCTATAGTTAATATGTACTCAAATTTCCTCTGACTACACGATCATTGTGTGTTTTGATACGTTATACTAATTTTATGGTTCATCGCTAGTTCTGAACTTTATTAGCAGCCTATCTTCCCCATAAAATCAAAAGGTGGTGAGCTAATAACATCTCGCGTCACCGTTGTATTTTTCAAACCAACCTGAAAAAAATCACTCTCATGCAAGCCAACTACCAAACTACCACCGATCCGAGTCACGACACACCCATAAGCAAGCAAATGAGTTTATAAATAGCAAAGCGTTAGCCTCTTTCCTTCATCACTCACATACTCGTTGAACGCCATGTCCTCAACCTCTACTTTCTTCACTATGAGCATCCTTCTTGCTTTCATCTTCCTGACCAGTTCCTGCAGTGCCGCTCGCCTCCTGCTAGAGTCTCCACCAGTGATCCCGACCATCCCGACACTGCCAAAACCCACCTTACCTCCATTGCCTGAAGTGCCTACTCTAACCAAGCCGACATTGCCGCCCTTGCCTGAGATCCCGGGCATTCCTAAAGTTGAGCTGCCACCCTTGCCCGAGGTGCCAGCATTGCCTAAGGTTGACTTGCCTCAGTTACCGAAGATACCAACCGAGACGAAGGATGGGCTGCCACCTCTGCCGAAGGTTGAACTTCCACCGCTACCCAAGGTTGAGCTTCCGCCGCTGCCTGAGGAGTCCTCTTTGCCTAAGGTTGACCTACCACCGTTAAAGGTTCCCACCTTGACTAAGGTTGAGTTGCCACCCCTACCTGAAGTACCAATTACTCCTAAAGTTGAGCTACCCCCCTTGCCTGAGGTTCCAGTCATCCCTAAGGTTGAGTTGCCACCGGTACTACCTGAGGTGCCAACGATTCCAAAGGTTGAGCTTCCTCCTCTACCAAAGTTCGAGCTGCCACCACTGCCTGAGATGCCGACCCTACCTAAATTTGAGCTACCACCTGTGCCAAAGATAACAACCTTGACCAAGGATGAGGTAGAACCAACACCTGAGGAGCCGACACCTGAGGAACCAACTCCGGAGGAGCCGACACCTGAGGAACCAACTCCCGAGGAGCCAACTCCCGAAGAACCAACTCCGGAGGATCCGACACCTGAGGAACCAACTCCCGAGGAACCAACTCCGGAGGAGCCGACACCTGAGGAACCAACTCCTGAAATCCCTTTCATTCCAGGGTTCCCGTCCACTCACTCCGTTCCAACCACCACCAAGAGCCCATAAAGCAAAGCTTACAGAAACATGACGTACGGGTAGTCATGCCCTATATCATACGATCTTCCTTCGTCATTCATTCCTTGTATGATTGTTATGGTTTGTACGTGAGCCTTATTGCTTTGTGACTTGCATTTAGTCTATGAAATTATGTCACTTATATTTTATTAGCTGTGCTCCATGTATGTGTTTATGCGATGGTCACGTCTTCTTTGTTGCTATGACGATGATCCTCAACATGTACATGATCCAAATTCTACAACTGCAGTCTTCAAATTGTCTCGCTCATGGCCGAATGCATATGCTGTTGTAGTACGAAAGAGTTGTTGGGAAGTTCATCTAGTTACATTTCATTTGATGGCCTTGGCCAGTTCTTGGAGAATCGGCAGAGTTGTTATTTGGACATAGCTCTTCGGATACTTGAGATACATCAAGAGGCCTTCCGGTAACAGCCTTTTATACCAACTCCATGGACATCTCAAAACTGAATCATACTATGTTGTTGACTGTGCTAGATCGAATAGTGATTGACGATCAACATTGGAATATTGTACTAATGTTGGAGGAAACTTTATTATTTGGAGCAGTACTAAGAAAAAATTGTCACTAGATCTAGTTAGTCAAAGCATTGAGCTATGTCTCACACTATTTGTTAGATGATGTGCAGGATCTGATGGCGGATCTTGGTGTCAAGTACACTGTGTCATTACCTATGCATTGTGATATTCAGGTCGCTGGCAATCCGGCCTTTTATGAGAGGACCAAACACATTGAGGTGGACTATCATTTTGTTCGCAGTACTGTTATGACCAAGCAGATCTCCACTCCATTCATTTGCTCAAAGGATCAGATTGCCGACCTATTTATCAAGCCACTTTCACCTACTAGTTTCACAACTTTTTTTGTACTTGCATGACATGAGAGGAGGTGTTAAGTTTAAATAACCCGGTCAAGTAGTTGGACTTGACCTCTCTCTCTATCGACTTACTATTACCTTTGTATTATGTACTCCATGTGATGGGTGAATAAAATCGAGGTTGGATAGTTCCCAATTTTCACAGCCATATAAACAAGTGAGCTTTCCGAGGTCCAGTTGCCAAGAAACCCTAATCTTTTATTTTGCAAACAAGAACATCAATTACCAATAAACCAATCATGTAGCACACATTCATACAACCCCTCAGTGACAGGGCCGGCTTGGGGGTTGGATTGCTCTATCAGGAAGAAATTTTGGTTGTCTCTTGATCTTTATTGTGGACTGGTCCTAGGGTATCATCAGGGGCGGAGCCAAGCTTGGCTTGGGGTGGGCTGGGGCCCACCCCCAAAATATTTTTTTACTCTTTTTTTCATGTATTTTTTTTTTTGATTTTTTTTATATGGATTAAACCACTTTCAGCCCACCCAAACTTTTGGTAGCCTACCCTAGCTATTGTTTCTGGATCCGCCCCTGGGTATCATCTGCGACCCCAACCCCTTGTAGAGCCAATGCTAAGTCTAGAGGATTGTCCTGGCAGAGGAGGTTGCCCTAACCCGAAGTCTTGTCTAGCTTACCCTTGGGCTGGCTCTGCTCGATCATCTTCGATACTCCAGGCCTAACACTCCCACTCAAAACATATATAAAAAAATAACACCATCTTAGACGTTCCTCGTACAAGAGAGGAACAAATACAAAATCCAATAACCATACTTGGTTTAATCAGCATTATAATCAACATATGCTCTCCACAGAGTTCGGGTTTTCTAGTTCAGTTTCGGCAGTCAGTGTAATGCCCCGCTCCCGTAGGAGCGATCGTCCTCGCTAAGGCGTGATACCGCACGAGTCTAGATTGCGCTCGTGCAAGGCAGTTTCATAACGGCCGATTACATCGATGGCGACGGGGTCGTCGCACAGAAGTCCCAAGCAAAAATATTGAAACATGCAGCGAAAATTTTGAGCAAGCACACATGAACACAAGTCATTCAAAAGAAGCTATTTATTGATATTGAATACAAGATTACATTTGTGGGCGCAAGGCCAAAGTCTCTCATGCTCACTTTTCTCTCATTTACAAGTCACTCTGCTCTCTCTCATCTCTCGATACAATACTTGAATCTAGCGGAAGCTTCGGAAGGCGATATCCACACATTATGTCCTGTATAAGTCTTCAATACACACGGCCGCACGCTTCGAATCGCCAAGGAACTCCGTGCCTCGACGCATCCAAGCGAGCTCCGCGCCACGAGCTTTTACCTGTGCCTGCACATGAACACTGTGTGGGTGTCAGTACTCAACTGTACTGGTGGAGTGAGCTCCTCGCCCACCCATACAAAACTGACACGTTCATTTACTTTGTGCAGCTTACAAGTCCCTTTACGATTGTCTTTCTATTCTTGCTTTATGATCAATTTTAAGACTTGATGTCTAACCAACTCGTTATGCGACGACATAGTCGTGCTATCATGTCAACGTGTATTTTGATCGAGGCAGTGCCTCAACACCTAGAAACTTGACCAAACTTCAACTCGGGACGGCAGGGTCGTGCCGTATTCTATTCGTAACTTAACGTATTCGAGACAGTGATTCGCCGAGGAGCAACTTATGCGAGCTCGGCCGTGCCAAGGCATCAAGGGGTTGACTCGTGTAGGGCGTGCCCTTAGACTTTGCTTGCTTCAAGATGAGGTAGTGCCTAACGACTCCCTGACTTAGACAAGTTTCACATTACGATCCTTTTGACTTAAAGTGATGGCACTCGACTTAACTTATGCAAACTTAGGCCAACAATGCCGATACGCGAAAGCCAATACTTGATACGCGGAAGCCAATACGCGAATGCCAATATTTGATACGCGAAAGCATTGGTTTGTGCCGAAGCACGTATCTTGCTAACTTGATACATGTCGTGCTAGACTATCTCATGATTCGATCGACACCATGCTAGTACTCGACGCTATCCAAAGGCAAACATGAGGATTGCCGCTCTTGCCGACACATCTACATGAGTGGTCACTAGCAATGTCAAGCTATCTTGGACATGACTCGGCGGGGGTATCGGGCCGCCCTTCCAATGGGTAGCTAGCCCGGAAGCGCCGATACTCCCATACGGTTATCCTGCATCCTGCTTTAAGCCGCAACTCGCTTCCCCCGGACGAATGATCCCGGCGCCTTGGCAATCATTCGAGAAGACTACACATTATCGACAAGTTGTCCAATGACCATGCAAGTCTCAACTCGATCTATCCAGTCCTTCCTTAACATGACCATACTTTCCTTCTATATGTCGAGACTCCCAAGCCGCGGGACCGATCTCGTGTGTTTCCTTTCAAGACATAGCGGGACTCCCAAGTAGCGGGACCAATCTCGTGTGTAGGACTTATCAAGACTTAGCGAGACTCCCAAGTAGCGGGACCGATCTCGTGTACGGGACTTATCAAGACTAAGCGAGACTCCCAAGTAGCGGGACCGATCTCGGCGACAACCAGTCGCGTGGACTTCCTTTATTTGTGGCAAACTTTTCACTAAACTGACCGTAGCTCGTGCCTTAGACAGACCTGGTTCTCTAGACGACGCTATCGCTCAAGTCATATAGTTTATACGAAGAGCCTTGTTCTCAAGGGACTACGCGACTTGACAACCGCAGATAGAGCATGACAGTGCTAGAATTGGCTTCGATAGCCCAGCACAACTCTTGTCTACTTATTCGGGCAACGAGTCGACGAGCAAGGGCTACGTCGAGCTACGCATCGAGGGAACATGCTATGCACGGGGTCGACTTGAACAACCAAGTTCGTGCCTAGACTTAAGCCAACAGCCGTGCAAGACGACTTAACTTGCGGGACGTGCGAAGGCTATGCCAAGCCTTGTGGTACAGGACTGTGCATACTTTATTAAGCATTCATGCGGACGACGCCTTTGACTTAGGCTGATTCGAGTGTTGGAACAAAACGACGGGACCGTGCATGCTTTGTCAAGCATACACGCAGGCGACGCCTATGACTTAGGCTATTTCAAGTGTCGGGACAACTTAGCAGCTTAAGCCAACTTCCTTCTTCCAAGCCACGGGATCGAAGGATCGAGTGTCATTTGAAAGCACGCTGAACCGACTTCTATGAAGATCGTGGGACCATTTTTCATGTTCTAAGACATTCCGACGGGTCGGGATTATTTCCTTAGCTATGTGCGTTCGTAGCTTTTATATTAGCGTACTTGTGCAAGTTAAAAACATTGCGAGTTATTATATGAAGGCTAAGATGAGGCAAGTTCACCGAAACTACCCCCTGAGCGATGCCTTCGAGTCGCCATTGCGATGGCCAAGACCGAACGCCGTCGACGTTTCGATTCCTCCGATTGACTTTGCGGGATGGGGCACTACAACATACACCACTCAGAATAAGTCTCGTCCTCGAGACTTTCCTGAAGGCAAGCCATCCTACCATTTCTATGGCCAAGACTTAATCGTACCCACTCCGCCTACGCATTTCCTTCAATTTCGAGCCACGCTCGTACTACTATCATTCTTTCCTTTAGCACGATTTCAAGTTCTCGACACTCTTCCATTTCTCAAGTCAAGCTTGAACTCAACGTATCACTTGGCTGGATCGTGCACACATTCCAGGCGTCCCCAAAATACATGCATTCAGCCAAGCCGTATGATATAGAATTTGTCGTTCTCACTCGAGTCGTATCGTGCACATACTCAGGCGTCCCTGAAATATATACATGTTAGCCGAATCTTGTGAGCAGGGTTTCCTATTCTTGATTTACTCTTTTAATCCATGCCAATCCTCCAGATCAATACTTCGATTGCTAACACTTGAAATAGGGCATCTCGCCTATCCGTTAGGCTATTTCTCAAGGCTAAGTCAATGTCAGGATTGGAATCATAGTTCCCCAACAATAATGCCAACACTGACCCTAATCCTAGGATCAAACCAAAGTCGATAGTACGAAATTTTTCTATCCAAGCTCGCGTCACTCAGATTTCTAAACATCGAGCACGATCACCTAGTACGCATCAATGCATTTGTTACGCGTATTCGAATCCATTCAAATCACCACTTCTAACCAAATTCATGTATTCGATCACAAGGTCATCTAGCTCTGACAATACGTTGCGCCCCAATCTCACGTGAGTTCGATTATACATGGTGGTTCATGAATCACCATGCAACGCACCCGCGGAATAATCATTCTCATCGGAGCGTAACTCTTGTTTAAGTCCAGACTAAGTCATTCTCGATACGCGGATTGGACCTATGCAGTCCTCAAATTCAATCATCAAGCACACTGAGTCATTCTCAAGTTCACCTTCGCGTCAAACCACATGTCGATGCATACAAATTGCCACGCCATGCTAGTTCAATCAACCCCGCTGTATGAATCACCATACCAGCGCTCACGCGGAGTGGTCATCCTAATCGGCGTGACGCATGTGCGAGGGTGGAGTTGCGCTCGCATAAGACAAGAACATCAACGTTGTGGTTGTCAACGAAGCAAATCCAAACATTTTATTTCATCCAATCCAAGTTCGATAGTCCGATCATCATTCGTTCAACTAGAAAATCCTCGAGCCAAGTCTATATTTTCCTCCACACGTTTCAATATCCCGAGTGTAGCATCCATCGGAACAACGACATTTGCACGGTCGTCATTCGCCGAGTCAGAGTACCCCCGAGTTATCGCATATCGATCTTTGATACGCCTCAATACCATCGACGATATGCGTAACCTGACGATCTTCCTTTGCAACCAATTTCGAGTCGTACGACTGATGCTATTGTCCGAACTGGATATACCACAATTCCTCGGTATTCAAGATCAAGTTCGTTCGATATTCCTCAAGCTAGTTTCAAGATCGTTGTCCAAAACTTAAGTCACATTTCATTTGACTCAATCTGAAATCGTACGCACGATCCTCTAAGTTTCCTCGATCAAGACATAGATTTTTATTCATCGTTCCAAGTCATTTTCTAACTTGCGTTGCCCATTTATAAGTTGTCCGAACGAGATGCTCGTTCGGGACATTCGAAGTCACGAACAACTAAGCATGATGCGTTCTAAGGCTTTGCGCGATCGCATCGCCTCGTCGACATACTCGTAATCCTCAATATTTGTTCGAATGATTTCCAAGACAAACCATACACCACTCGGATTCGAGCCATCCGATCTAGTCCTCAATCACGTTCACTTCGTTCACTAAGACATCCTTCAGATTCGTTCGACGAATCTCTAGCGTAATCGCTTGCGTCGTATCGACGCACTAAGTCGTTCGCACTAATCCTCAAAATCCAAATCAATCTTTCGTGTACGCCTAAGTGTTAGTTCGATAGCGTTCCTATCGATACACACTCTAAGTGTATTTTTATTTGTGAAACCCAGTTTTTGATTTGTAATTTATTATTATTATAATATTATTGCTATTATTATTATTATATTGTGGGTTCAAAATTAATTTCAAATTAATAATCTGGATTTTTGGTTGCTGACCTGACCTGAGCCTGGACCAGTTCGAACCCAGCTTCCCGAAACCCAATCCCGATCTGAACCCATTCCCTTTTATTTGAAATCCTGATTTCTATTTATTAAAAAAATATATTTCTTAACCTATTGGCCTGGTCACCCACGACCAGGCCAAACTACCTACTCTACTGCCCTCTCCTTATTTTACTCCCCATTGTTTCACTCCTCTCCACACGTTGCTCACTACTCCTCTCCTTAAGACTACACTTTTTCCCCCACAAAACCACTCCAGCCCCTCTCCTTCCTCTCACTCTTCCAACCCAAGCCACTCCTACCTCAACTCCAGAGCACCCTTCCCCAACCCCCGAGCTCCAGCGCCGTTCTCCGGCGCTCCACCCCCTCAGCCCGCGCGGACCTTCCCGAGCCGACCTTCGCGAGCGCGCCGCCCGCGGCTCCGCCCACGGCTCCGCCAACCTCCGGCACCCCGCCGGCCTGTCCGGTCGAGCCCCGCCGTCCAGACCGCCACCTCCTCCCGCACGGTCTCCCCGACGCCGCCCCGCGGCCACTCCTCTCGGCCCGCACTCCAACGCTGACCCCGACCAGCCGGCAGCGCCTCCCCGTGCGCGCCCTGGGCAGCCCACGCCGGCCGCCCCGAACCCTTCCGGCCCTTTTCGGCCAGCAGCCCACCGGTTTCCCCACGCCGGCGCCCATCTCCGGCGAGCTTCCGTGCGCGACCGTTGTCCGATCCCGAGCTTCGGTTACTCTTACGCAGCCGTACCCCGACGAGGCGTGTCCCGAGTCCGAGGCAACCCTTCGGATTCCGTCGATTTGGGTAATTTCTGAATAATCACAGTAGTTCGTCCCTCCCGTAATTGTCTGTGATGAATTTGGTCCTCGAATTCTCTTCGGGAATTCGATTTTCTGTTACGTTATGGTTTTCGGGAATTTCGGAACCATTTTTGACATTTTTTTTCTGTGGTTTTAGTTGCTGTTGATTTCGGGTTTTTCCCGAGAACTCTTCGAAAAGAGTTCTGATGGTTGGGATTATTTCAGGATTTTTCCGAACCTTCTTCGGAAACATCCTGGATTTTATTTTGGACGTTTTTGTGGATTGGTTTTTGGATTTCGGAATTTCGGGATTTTTGATTTATTTTGGGTTTTCTGATTAGGCTTCGGGAATGATTTCTGTGATTATATTTTCTATAAAAAATGGGTTCTCCCTGGTTTGGGATATTTGTTGGAATTGTTGGCACATTTTCCCAGTTTTGGGTTGTCCCGAATATAGTAGAAATGCTGCCCAAATTTTTATAAAATTTTATAATATAATTTTAAAATTATTTTTCGGAAAAGAATATTATTTTGGATTTTTTGGGCGACGACCGTATTGGTCAATGGGCCCTGGCTAAGTGCAAACGAAACCGGCTTCGCCTGGACGTTGAGGCATTAGCCTATATGACGATTGGACCAATATCTGAGACTCACTATTAAATTTATTTTAATTATTAGTTTTATTTATAATTAAATTGTAGGAGAGATTTCAGGACTAACCCAGGTCTATTTCTTATTTAAATTCAATAATTTGTAAGGGCATAAGCCCAGCTTTTCTATTTTCTTTCTCTGTGGCCTGTAATTATTGTAGCGTAGTTTTCTTTCATTTTCTGGTTTTGCTGGTTTTTAGCGTAAACACGTAAAGCTAAAATAAATATTATTTTGATATAGAAAAATTAATGAGATTTTTTCTCACATTAAAATTTACAAGTTTGTCATATTTAAACAAAGATCATGTTTTCTCATTAAACAAGAAATTTAGTTTTATATGTATAATTACGAAAAATATAAAGTTTTAACCAATTAAATTGGTAACTACGAGCTTTCCCAAAATAAAAAGTTTAATTGATCTTTCCCTCGTAATTAATTACAACGCACCCGATAATCGAGATTTGTTGTGATAGCGTAATCCAAGATTAAAATTGATTAGGACAAAACTTAGAGATTGCAACTAGCATAGTTAGCATGGTAACTCTGGAATCTGAGCCAAACTTCTCGAATGTAGGATTTCGAGGACCATGCTAATTTCAATCCTGAAGTCTCAACCCTTCAAGTCCAGTCCAATTTGAGACAAGTACATTTTGTGTTAGTTTACAATTATTTAATAATCGTTTTATTGCAAGTTTAAACCACGATACAACACGAAACTCTCTCTGAGAGCACTGACTGTAACTACTGTAACTACTGTAACTGTTTGGAGACTGGAGAAATAGTGTAATGAGTATGACCACATCCAAAGTAATAATTTAGAACTATATTAGCTTACCCCTCATACACACGGGGATAAGCCATATCATTCACTGTACAACCCAAGCCGGTCATATTCATTCCCTATTCACATCATAATGTTTTAACTGCTGGAGAACTGTTTATTTTCGAATTATTTAAAAGTGCATGATTCTATTATTATTTCAATTGTTAGATTATTATGAATTGTACTTTGCTCCCTCATGACTGGAGATAACATTTTTAGGGGATTTTGAGGATGCTGAGCTGTTATACAATAGTTATTATGACCCGGTTCTGTACCCTGCAGTGTTGCCAGAGTCCCCTTTGGAGGACGCAGGACCTGAGGCCGATGAGCCGAACGCTTAGCTAGATTTTTTCTGTTTTCAGTTTTGTTGTTTTCAAATTTTGTTATTTGAATTTCAGCATTTTATTTCAGTCTTTCTAATTCCAGTGTACTTTTCTAATGTTTAATAAAGTTTTAAATTCCCGAATATTGAGTTGTGACAAATGTATATAGATGTTGTTGTGAATTCCTACTAATGGAACAGCTTACTGCCGCCGTCTCAACAACGGTGCAGGCTGGGCATGATCCGGTTCGACCCAATTATTTGGGATCGGGTCGTGACATGTTTTTAGTGGTGGCCCATACAGGTCCGCAATAACTTAGGAAAACATACCTAGAAACAATTAGTACACTAGAACATTGATTTGTCACAACATAGGTCCGAATTATATACATACATATTTTTGTTTGATTATAGACTGGTAGGATACCTTGCTTATGTTTGCATCCTAAACCTTCCAGAGAATGGCCATTGACAAGACCAATCCTGTTGGCGATGAGGTGTCGTCTCCGGATCATACCCTATCTCCTCAACCAAGTCCAGGGTTTATTCCCTCGCAGCTGATTGACCGTCCCCATAATGCATCCAGTGAAGTTTTCACTACACTGGTGATTCTTACCTCTTCTCAAACTGAGTTGCATTTCCTTGGTGAAGTACCCATTCATGTTGCTCCACCAGTACCAGCAAATACCTCCTAAATGGTTGCCCTATTTCAAGAAATCCTGGAGTTCCAGAAGGCTCAAGCTGAAGCCCAGCAGGAACAGATGAATATCACGAGAGAAGTCATGAAGAATGTCAATGATGTAGCCTTAGCTATCTTAAACCAAGTTGGAGCGGAACCTCGTCCTAGGAGGGATACACCTGAATCTAGAAGATATTTGAGCCCTATCCGGCAGTCATATCGTAAGAAGCTATTGGTTTGTGACTACTGTAAAAGGGCTTGGTCACCAAGCCAATATTTGTCGCAAGAGATTAGGGAAATATTTGGCATGTGGATCTGCTGAACATCGGTTAAAGGACTGCTCCTTATCTTTCCATCAAACCAGAGCACATATCCCAGCAACACCTGTTAGGCCACAACCTAGGGACTCTCTTCCTATCCAGCAGACCTTGCCTCCTACAATAAGGCATGATGCAGACTTAAGGTTCATAGAAGATGAAGCAGTTGGAGACTGCTCATGCAAGAGCTAGAACCATGAAGAATAGTACCTAGGACTGCTGAATAGCATTATCTATTGTTATAAGAAGTTGTAACAGGATGTCCTTAGATCAATCATGAGAGTTTTTCTGTAATTTTCCACATAAATAAAATTCTTAGTTACACCTTTATGGTAGATGTCTTCCCGGATTACCCTCCAGATCGAGACCTAGAGTTCACCATTGACCTAGTCTCCGGCTCTCCCCCTATTTCTAAGGGATGCTACAGAGTCAACCCGAAGGAGGCCAAGGAGATGAAGGACCAGATTAATGAACTGAAGGCTCTGGGATTCATTCGAGACGGAGCTTCACCCTGGGGAGCACCTGTCTTGTTTGTGCCTAAGAAGGACAAAACAGTACGGATGTGCATCGACTACCGGGCGCTGAACAATATCACCATCAAGAACAAGTACCCTCTGTCCCGGATCGATGACCTATTTGATCAATTGAGCGGAGCCAAGGTATTTTCGAAGATTGATCTTAGATCTGGCTACCATCAGATCAGGGTCAGGAAGAAAGATATTCCCAAGACGACATTCAACACCAAGTATGGGCAGTTTGAATTTTTGGTCATGCCGTTTGGACTGACGAATGCTCCTGCGGGGTTCATGAACCTTATGAACAAGGTTTTCCATGAATACCTAGATCAATTGTCGTTGTCTTCATCGATGACATTCTGATCTATTCAAAGACGGAAGAGGAGCACGAAGAGCACCTCAGGAAAGTTCTGGAAACTTTGAGGAAGGAGAAGCTGTATGGTAAGCTTTCCAAATGTGAATTCTTTCTAGACAAGGTGAATTTCCTTGGCCATGTTGTCACAGGAGAAGGAATTTCGGTGGATCCGAAGAAGATAGCCGCTGTTGAGAAGTGGTCTACCCCAAGCTCAGTTGCTAAAATCAGGAGTTTCTTGGGCTTGGCTGGCTACTACCGGAAGTTCGTGAAGGATTTTGCCAGAATTGCTGAGCCGATGACGAAGCTCACTCGGAAGAATGAAGATTTCATCTGGACGGAAGATTGCCAGGCATCATTTGAGGAGCTGAAGAAGAGACTTACCACTGCACCAATCCTTGTGCTACCCGCAAGAACTGGTGGTTTCTCAATCTACAGTGATGCCTCAGGTAAAGGACTGGGTTGCATTCTTCAACAACATGGAAAAGTGATTGCTTATGCATCTAGGTAATTACGGACTCATGAGAAGAACTATCCCACACATGATCTGGAGCTTGCGGCAGTCATCTTTGCTTTGAAGCTATGGAAGCATTATCTATATGGAGAGAGAGTGGAAATATATACAGACCATAAAAGTCTGAAGTATGTTTTCACTCAGAAGGAGCTGAACATGAGGCAAAGAAGATGGCTGGAGCTGATGAAGGATTTTGACATCGATCTACAGTACCACCCGGGTAAGGCTAATGTGGTCGCAGATGCACTTAGTCGATACCCTATGACGATGTTTTTGACCAAGGAGCGGCACCTGCTAGAGGACATGGAAAAGCTTAGACTGGAAATAGTACTGCCTGAAGAAGAAATGAAGAAACTGGAAAGAGAAGCCATTGTACCAGAAGCTGATTCATCATTGATGCAGTTGCAAGTGCGTTCAAGTCTTATGGACAGAGTCAAGGAAGCACAATTCCAAGACGAGACGCTTTGCAAACTCAGAGATCAAGTGCTGGCAGAAACACTTGAGGGATTCTCAATCGTCAGCGACGGGACACTGAAGAATGGTACGAGGCTTTGCGTACCAACTGGCGAACTGAGGAACGAGCTGATGCAAGAAGCGCACCAGGCACAGTATTCCATACATCCAGGAGCCAACAAAATGTACCGAGATATGCGTACTATAGTATGGTGGTACGTAATGAAGAAGGACGTATCCAGGAATGTGGCTAGATGTTTAATTTGTCAACATATAAAAGCTAGCAGACAGAGACCAGCAGGACTATTGCAGCCGTTTGACATCCCGGAGTGGAAATAGGAGCACATAATGATGGATTTTGTGTCGGGACTGCCTCGATCCCAAGGAAGGAAGGATGCCATTTGGGTTATCGTGGACCGACTGACGAAGTCAGCTCATTTTATCCCCTTCAAAGTTGGTTTATCCACCGAGAAGTTGGCGGTACTATACATGTGGCACATCTACCGGATTCATGGAGTTCCGGTAAGTATTGTGTCTGACAGAGATACTAGATTTACCTCTCACTTTTGAAAGAGTTTGCATGACAGTTTGGGAACACAACTGAAGTTCAGCACCGCCTACCATCCCCAGACTGACGGACAATCAGAGAGAACAATCCAGACGCTAGAAGACATGCTGAGGTCCTGCGTCTTAAAATTCGGAGGATCTTGGAAAGACCATTTGCACTTGGTAGAGTTCTCTTACAATAACAGCTACCAAGCTAGCATCGGTATGACACCGTTCGAGGCACTCTATGGACGTCGTTGCCGCACTCCACTTGCATGGGACGACGTAGGAGAAAGAGTACTGCAGGGTGCAGAGATGGTGACAGATGCAGTAGAGAAGGTGAATGTAAGCTCAGGATTGCCCAAGACAAACAGAAGCATTAGGTTGATAGTAGTCGTCGACCAGTAGAGTTTGAAGAAGGAGATAGCATTTTTGTGAAGTTTTCTCCTACCAGAGGAACGATCAGTTTTGACGGAGCTGGAAAATTGAGGCCAGGTACATCAGGCCATTTGAAGTTTTAAGACGAGTTGGAAAAGTAGCGTACCGGTTAGCTCTACCAGCTAATCTTGAGAGTGTGCACAACGTCTTCTATGTATCACAGCTCAGACGCTATATTTCGGATCCGAGTCACATTTTGGATAATTCAGAGCTGAAGATTGGACTCAACCTTTCAGCGCCAGAGAAACCAGTAGCAAGCGTAGTCAGAGGTGAGAAGAAGATCAGAAAATTGAGCCATCACATAACTCCTATTACTTATCTTTTCCTTCTAAACTTGACTGATGCTGCTAAGTTAGCCTAGTTTTGCAAGCTATTTCTTTATCAAGCTTGATCATGACAGTATTTTATTGGGTGCACCCACTAATATATTATCTAATCAGGACCGGTACATGATGGTCTGATCAACCTCGTGTACTTTGGTTCGCTTTTGTATTTTTTCTGCATGGATGATATCATAAATGAAACTTGTCCCTAAACTGTCTCATCCACGACTGCTTTGGAAATTCTTATTGTTGGACCTGAGTTACGGACGTAGTACCCGTACCTGTTTGATTTAAGTTTACCCCTAACCCTGCCTTTAATTTCGAGGACGAAATTTTCTAAGGAGGGAAGATTGTGAAACCCAGTTTCTGATTTGTAATTTATTATTATTATAATATTATTACTATTATTATTATTATATTGTGGGTTCAAAATTAATTTCAAATTAATCATTTGGATTTTTGGTTGCTGACCTGACCCGAGCCTGGACCAGTTCGAACCCAGCTTTCCGAAACCCAATCCCGATCTGAACCCATTCCCTTTTATTTGAAATCCTGATTTCTATTTATTAAAAAAAAATTTCTTAACCTATTGGCCTTGTCACCCACGACCAGGCCAAACTACCTACTCTACTGCCCTCTCCTTATTTTACTCCCCATTGTTTCACTCTTCTCCACACGTTGCTCACTACTCCTCTCCTTAAGACCACACTTTTTCCCCCACAAAACCACTCCAGCCCCTCTCCTTCCTCTCACTCTCCCAACCCAAGCCACTCCCACCTCAACTCCAGAGCACCCTTCCCCAACCCCCGAGCTCCAGCGCCGTTCTCCGGCGCTCCACCCCCTCAGCCCGCGCGGACCTTCCCGAGCCGACCTTCGCGAGCGCGCCGCCCGCGGCTCCGCCCACGGCTCCGCCCACCTCCGGCACCCCGCCGGCCTGTCCAGTCGTAAACAAAGGCAAGTACATTTTGTATTAGTTTACAATTATTTAATAATCATTTTATTGTAAATTTAAACCACGATGCAACACGGAACTCTCTCTGAGAGCACTGACTGTAACTACTGTAACTGTTTGGGGACTGGGGGAGTAGTGTAATGAGTATGACCAAATCCAAAGTAATAATTTAGAACTGTATTAGCTTACCCCTCATACACACGGGAATAAGCCATATCATTCACTGTACAACCCAAGCCGGTCATATTCATTGTCTATTCACATCACAATGTTTTAACTGCTGGAGAACTGTTTATTTTCAAATTGTTTAAAAGTGCATAATTCTATTATTATTATTTCAATTGTTAGATTATCACGAATTGTACTTTGCTTCCTCCTGACTGGAGATAACATTTTTAGAGGATTTTGAGGATGCTGAGCTGTTATACAACAGCTATTATGACCCAGTTCTGTACCCTGTGGTGTTGCCAGAGTCCCATTTGGAGGACGCAGGACCTGAGGCCGATGAGCCGAACGCTTAGCTAGATTTTTCGTTTCCAGATTGATTATTTTAGAATTTTGATAATTTGAATTCAGTATTTTATTTCAGTCTTTCTATTCCGGTTGTACTTTTCAAATGTTGAATAAAGTTTTAAATTCCCGAATATTGAGTTGTGACAAATATTTAGATGTTGTTGTGATTACCTGCAATAGTGGATACAGTACTGCCGCCGTCTCAACAACGGTGCAGGCTGGGCATGATCCGGTTCGACCCAATTATTTGGAATCGGGTCGTGACATATTTTTTTGGAACCCCAGGATTTCTTGAAATAGGACAACCATTTGGGAGGTGTTTGCTGGTACTGGTGGAGCAACAGGAATGGGCACTTCACCAAGGAAAAGTAACTCAGTTTGAGAAGAGGTAGGAATCGCCAGTGTAGTAAAAACTTCACTGAATGCATTATGGGGACGGTCAATCAGCTGCGAGAGAATAAACCGTGGACTTGGTTGAGGAGATGGGGTATGATCCGGAGATGACACCTCATCGCCAGCAGGATTGGTCTTGTCAATGGCCATTCTATGGAAGGTTTAGGATGCAAACATAAGCAAGGTATCCTACCAGTCTATAATCAAACAAAAATATTTATGTATATAATTCGGACCTATGTTGTGACAAATCATTGTTCTAGTGTTCTAATTGTTTCTAGGTATGTTTTCCTAAGTTGTTGAGACCTGCATGGGCCACCACTAAAAACATGTCACGACCCGATCCCAAATAATTAGGTCGAACCGGATCATGCCCAGCCTGCACCGTTGTTGAGATGGCGGCAGTAAGCTGTATCCACTATTGCAGGTAATCACAACATCTAAATATTTGTCACAATTCAATATTCAGGAATTTAAAACTTTATTCAACATTTGAAAAGTACAACTGGAATTAGAAAGACTGAATTAAAATGCAGAATTCAAATTAACAAAATTCTAAAACAACCAATCTGGAAACAGAAAATCTAGCTAAGCGTTCGGCTCATCGGCCTCAGGTCCTGCGTCCTCCAAAGGGGACTCTGGCAACACCACAGGTTACAACTAATCTATTATTATTTTAAGTTTTGTTGTTTTGAAATTTTTCTATAAATGACTGCATGGGCTACCACTAAAAACATGTCACGACCCGATCCCAAATAATTGGGTCGAACCGGATCATGCCCAGCCTACACCGTTGTTAAGACGGAGGCAGTAAGCTGTATCCACTATTGCAGGTAATCACAACAACATCTAAATATTTGTCACAACTCAATATTCGGGAATTTAAAACTTTATTCAACATTTGAAAAGGACAACCGGAATAGAAAGACTGAAATAAAATGCTGAATTCAAATTATCAAAAATCTAAAACAATCAATCTGGAAACGGAAAATCTAGCTAAGCGTTCGGCTCATCGGCCTCAGGTCCTGCGTCCTCCAATGGGGACTCTGGCAATACCACAGGGTACAGAACCAGGTCATAATAACTGTTGTATAACAGCTCAGCATCCTCAAAATCCCCTAAAAATGTTATCTTCAGTCAGGAGAAAGCAAAGTACAATTCATTATAATCAAACAATTAAAATAATAATAGAGTTATGCACTTTTAAATAATTTGAAATAAACAGTTCTCCAGCAGTTAAAACATTGTGATGTGAATAGGCAATGAATATGACCGGCTTGGGTTATACAGTGAATGATATGGCTTATCTCCGTGTGTATGAGGGGTAAGCTAATACAGTTCTAAATTATTACTTTGGATGTGGTCATACTCTTTACACTACTCTCCCAGTCCCCAAACAGTTACAGTAGTTACTGTAGGAACGATATAGTAAAGCGTAATACTCTAGAGGGGGGTAAATAGAGTTGGCAGCGGAATAATGCTAATTAAAAAATGTTAGCAACACAATCACAGTATATAATCACAGTTGAAATAATGTAAAGGCAGAGTTCAGAAAGCAAACGCAAAGACAGCAATGTATACTGGTATCCCTCTGTTGAGGACTAATCCAGTCGGTAGAACTCTTGCTACCAGTTGAATCCACTATAGGAAAAACCGCAAGTTTTCTTACGAAGTCCTTGAAACTTCTACAACGCGAGCTTTGATACGAAGAACTCGTCCAACTTCAAATATGAAGAGGTATTCTTCAATCAAGCCTTCTGATTACAATCTCTCAGAAACTTCTAGACCGTACCGCACTGGCAAATCGACTAGAGGATTGTAACTGGCTTGGGATCTGAAAATGAAAGCTCTAGAAAACTCTTTGGAAGGCAGAAAGCTTTTTAGATAGAGAGAAGATTGAAAGTGAATAAGTGAATTGAAATGATCGAAATCCATCTCTATTTATAGGAATTCCAAAGGGAGAACTCTGTCAGAATTCGGACAGAATTTGGGCAGAATTCGGGCAGAACTCGATGAGCAAATCTCGGTCAAATCCGCAACTGCAGGAGGACCAAGTTCCAGAGAATTCAAAAATTAAACGGCCACCAACCGAACTCTGGCCGAACTCTGGCCGAGTTCTGTCAGGGTTAGGTTAGGGTTTTAAAATAGATTTTTGGTGATTTTTGAAAACTTTTTTGAAAACCTTTTTGTAAACATTTTGATAGGTCATTTTAAAAACATTTTGAACTATTTTGGGGATAGCCTATTTGCCAGTATGACTCGGTGTACAACGTATTTCTAGACTCAAATAAAGTGAAAAATTACATTGCATAGGAAGTACAGACTCAAGTAGGCAAACAGATCTTCAGTCTTGAACGGAGTGAATATCCAATCTTGCTTATGTCCAAGAAGCTGAGATGTCCCAACAAGCTTCGTATATCCAGACAGTGTTTTGATCAATTATTAAAATCAGGTTGACCATATGACCAATGGGCCAACAATCTCCCCCATTTTGATAATTGACAAACTATGAATGATATAACATTAAGCTTGTTCAAAAAGATCAAAAAGATCAAAAAGTAGAAATTGTTCATAACCTGTATTTAACTTAAAAAAAATGTTAGATCATTTTTAATTTTCTCCCCCTTTGTCACTTAGCAAAATAATTGCACAAGAGAAGGCTCCCCCGCATTAAATGCAGAAGACTCCCCCGCAATCAATGCATAAGTAACAAATAGCGAGAAAACAAATAAAATAAATATAGTATAAGAATTAGAGATATAGCATCACAGGCATGTAATGTTTCTACAAATTATCATCACAGGCATGTATTGCTTCAAAAACATAAAAAAATCTCAGGCATGCTATTTCACAGGCAGTTTAAAATGGAGAAGCAGTATAAAGAGATAGTGCTTAAACAAAATGCTGAAATAAACTGAGATGTCATAAATGAAACATCAAAAACATATCCATGAAGATAAAAAGTACTGATAGCAAACTACAAAGTACTGATAAAAAGTAAATAATAAAAACTTGGAATATCGGAGCATTTCCAAGTATACAATAGAATATCACTAATAATTAAATCAGATCTCATCATCACTATCCTCATCAATATCATCAGCAGCGTGGCCAGCATGACCGGAAGTACCAGCACCAGAAGTACCAGCGCCAGTAGGATGAGTAGGGGCGCCAGCATAGAACTCACCAACGTAATCTCGAGGTGCACGATACCAGTCATAGGCGTTACCTGGCTGGAAGTAGGCATGAACAGCCTCATCCTCACAGCGATAACCCGAAAAAGCTGGATCTCGAGGGATGGAACCGGCTGAATAACCAGTCTGAGGGAATCGAAGATCAGCCAAGGAGTTTGCCATCGCCTGATGACGGGTGACATCGCGGAACTCACGCTCGCGAGCCATGTCCGTCATCGAGACGTGCAAAGATGATAAATGTTGATGTATGCCCTCAAAAGTTATGGCATACGGCTGATATGGTGAAGATGTTGCAGTAGGAGGAGCAGGAGGTGGAGCTGAAGCAGTCCGGCTGCGACGAGAAAGCTGGAGTAACTTGGGCTTAGAGTCCTGAGTACAAGTCGATAGATCGATCTCGAATCGCTGAAAGATACGAGGGAGAATCATCGCGTAAGAGATATTTCGATCTCTAGCACGACAACGTCCCATCATCTGAATAATAATCTTAGGGGCGGAAAAAGGAATCCCCTTGATAAGATGGTACATGGCGGACAGCTCAAGCGAAGTCACATTATCCTTGGAAGTGGATTTTGGAAGAAGAGTAGAGTAGATGATGCGATGCAATTCGTAGTTAAACAAGTTCAGGTTGTTAGCCTTGAACTTTCCAGAACGTACTCTGTCAGGTGCACAGAGTTCCATTTTGAAACTCGTGAGTGTAGTGCCTTCGGGAAAATCGAATTCCGTGATATCAACTAGCGGTTCACCTTCATTAGGAATACCAAGAATCTCTGCTAGGAGGACATCATTGAACTCAATGTCTATGCCTCCAACACGTGTGCTCACGTCAAAAGTGTTAACTACGAGATTGCAATAGAACAATCTAATGGCATTAGTAGCTATTGGGAAGCACAGTTTAACAAGTAAGTGTAACCCTAATGCCTCAAATAAGTGACGATGATCAGGGAATACCGTCCATTTAACCGGAGCGCCGCTACATATGGATCGGGTGGAAAAGTCACCGTACCATAATAAAGCTTGATCGAGGGTTTGAAAGAAGAACCCATCGAAAGCGCCGTCGCTCTTTTGGACCGGCGAAAACAAAGAATCCGTGTGAGGATTCGAAGAGGACCCTTCCTCACTAGGAGTGGTCTTCTTCCTCTTAGACGGATTAAATCTAGGTGCCATTGAAATAAAAAGCACTAATTTGAAAGGTGGAGAGAGAGGGAGTTATACCTCACGAAAATTGGATATGTTGTAGAGAAGAACGATCTCCGCACGATTCCAAAATTTGGAAGGATTTCACCAAGTAGATAGGAAGCAATGGGTTGGTGAATACCTAGGGTTTGGAGGAGTTTCGGGCGGCTGGAGCTGCTGTTTGAAAGTTTGGAAGCAATGGAAGAGAAGAAGCTCTCGGGTTCTGTATATATACACATACACCCTCAACCGAACTGGGGCCGAATTCGGTCAGAGCTCTGGCCGAATTCGCCTAGGGTTCTTTCAGGTTGATTTTTGCTACTTCTTTTTCATTGACTCGTTGTAAATATTTAATTCAAAGATTAGTTATTTTAGTCTTCAAATAACATAATTAATAATATTTTATGAATTAAATGTCATTATACAGTGACTGTCTCAGATTAGCTGTAGGAGTACTGTCCCAGCTGGCGGAGGTTCCCCGGGGAACTCTTAAGTACCGCTTCGCTTCAACCGTAGTTGTGGTGACATACAGACTCTTTATTAGCTTGTTTCTAACACAGTTTTTGCATAATGATATATAATCATAAAATAAAATCAATTAATATTATTGACGTCCAAAATTCCTAATTCTTGACGTAAATAATTGAAACGATCTTCCGCTAGAGGTTTAGTGAAGATGTCAGCTAATTGATTTTCAGTATCTATGTACACAAGGTTTATATCTCCATTTTGATGATGATCTCTAAGAAAATGATGTCTAATCTCGATATGTTTAGTACGAGAATGACATACAGGATTCTTAGTCAAATTAATGGTGCTCGTGTTATCACAGAAAATGGGAATATGTGTGAAAAATAAATCAAAGTCTTCTAGGGTTTGTTTCATCCACAAAATCTGAGCGCAATAACGTCCTGCGGCGATATACTCAGCCTCTGTTGTTGATAAGGCTACAGAATTTTGCTTTTTACTAAACCAAGAGACTAGAGCCTTGCCTAAGAAATGACATGTACCGCTAGTACTTTTTCTATCAACCTTGTATCCAGCAAAATCTGCATCCGAATAACCAATAAGGTCAAAGGATTTAGTTTTGGGAATACCACAAGCCGACAGAAGAAGTGCCCTTAAGGTATCGGAAGATACGCTTAACTGCGGTCAGATGTGATTTCTTTGGGTTAGCTTGAAAACGTGCACACAGGCAAACACTAAACATTATATCTGGACGACTAGTAGTTAAGTAAAGTAAACTACCAATCATACCTCGATACTTACGTGTGTCGACTGGCTTACCTTGTTCGTCAGAATCAAGCTTTGTTGAAGTTGCCATCGGAGTGCCAATAGGTTTGACATTGTCCAGATCGAACTTTTTTAGCAAATCTTTTGTTTACTTGGCTTGATTAATGAACGTCCTATTGTCGGTTTGTTTGATTTGCAATCCGAGAAAGAACTTCAGCTCTCCCATCATGCTCATCTCAAACTCATTCTGCATACACTTAGAAAATTCTTGACAAAGAGATTCATCAGTGGATCCAAATATGATATCATCAACATAGATTTGAATTAAAAGCAGCTTGCCATTAAAAGATTTAATAAAAAGTGTACCTTTTCTTTTAAAAAACCGTTGTCAAGTAGAAAAGAGCTTAGACGGTCATACCAAGCACGAGGGGCTTGTTTCAAACCATATAAGGCTTTCTTCAACTTGAAAACATGGTCAGGATTTTTGAAATCCGTGAAACCCGGAGGTTGTGCTACAAAAACTTCTTCTTTTATAAAGCCATTTTGAAAAGCACTTTTTATATCCATTTGAAAAAGTTTGAAATCATGAAAACATGCAAATGCACATAACATACGAATGGATTCTAATCTCGCAACTGGGGCATAAGTCTCATCGTAGTCGATACCCTCTTCTTGATTGTATCCTTGAGCTACGAGTCGAGCCTTGTTACGAGTTACTAAACCATCCTCATTCAGTTTGTTTCGGAATACCCAACGGGTGCCAATGACCGGATGATCAATAGGCTTGGAAATAAGTTCCCAAACTTGATTCCGTTCGAATTGGTTCAATTCCTCTTGCATAGCATCTATCCAGAAACTATCACTACATGCTTCATCAATAGATTTAGGTTCTAGCTGTGAAATAAATGTAACACTAGAAACAATATCTCTACTGGATGATCGAGTACTTACTCCTTTGGTAATGTCACCAATTACCAAATCTTGTGGATGATCAGCTGTGAATTTTAACCTCTTCGGTAGACTCTGCAGGTAGCTGGTTCCTGGATCTCCTCTAGGGGTTCAGCTAATGCAGAGCTTGGTTCAGGTTCAGCTGATGTTGAACTTGATATAGGCAGATCTTTATCACTATCATCGTGAGTCATTTGGTTCATTTCATCAAAAGTGACGTTGATTGATTCTTCGATGATCATGGTACGTTTGTTGAAGACTCTATACCCTTTGCTCTTGGCCGCATAACCTAGAAATATACCTTCATCGGCCTTTTCGTCAAACTTTTCCAAGTTGTCTTTAGTATTAAGAATAAAGCACTTACAGCCAAAAATCTTAAAGTATGAAATTGAAGGAATTCTATCAAACCATAACTCAAATGGAGTCTTCTTCGATTTGGGTCGAATTAGAACTCTATTGAGCACAAAGCAAGCTGTATTGACAGCTTCAGCCCAGAAGTATTTGGGTAGGCTAAATTGATTTAACATCACTCTGGCCATTTCGGTTAGAGTTCTGTTCTTACGTTCCACAACTCCATTTTGTTGTGGAGTTCTAGGGCAGAAGAACTCGTGTATGAAACCGTGTGTGTTACAAAATTGCTCGAAATCAGCATTCTCGAATTCGCCTCCATGATCGCTTCTAATTCGAGTGATCATGTAACCTTTTTCATTTTGTACTTTCTTGCAAAAGGCGACAAATTCGGATAATGCGTCATTCTTGCATGTCAAGAAATATACCCACGTGTATCTAGAAAAATTATCTATAATAACAAATGCATATAATTTACCTCCGAGGCTAGCAACTCTGCTAGGACCGAATAAATCCATGTGTAGCAATTGTAGAGGTCTAGTAGTACATACTGCGTTTACAGACTTGAATGTGGATCTGGTAGCCTTGTTCTTTTCACATTGGCTGCATACCGAATCCTTCTTGAATGTTATGTCTGGTAAACCGCGTGCTATCTTCTTTGTGGATAATCTTGAAATTGTATCCATGTTTGCATGACCGAGTCTCATGTGCCATAGATGACTCTCATCACTTTTGGTCATTAAGCATCTACCTGAAATGTTAGCTTCTTCCAGCAGATAGAAAACATATATATTGTCTTCCCTGATTCCTTCAAAGATAGTACTACCAGTTGAGCTATCAACTATAGTATATTTGTCTTTGCCAAAGTTGATACCATAACTATGATCAGCTAGATGACTTATGCTGAGAAGATTATGTTTCAACTCGGTAACCAGACAGACATCTTTAATCACTGGATAGGGAGACTTACCAACATCACCGATACCAATAATATACCCTTTCAAATTATTACCGAAGAAAACATAACCTTCCTTCTTCTTCTTCGACAGTGTTGCAAATAGGGTAGCGTCACCGGTCATATGCCGTGAGCAACCGCTGTCGAGGATCCATTTGCTTTTAGCATGTGAAGGGTGTTCCACCTACAAAACAGTTTGCAGATGAAATCTTTGGTACCCATTTCTTGTAGGGTCCTGAATTGTTAGCTTTAGGTATCCAAGCATAAACATTTAAATCTACAAGCTTTCTCATTCTACATGCAGATGATATATGACCAATGAGGCTACAATAATGACATTGTGCATGTCGAGTGTTGAAAGCTGAGTGGTGTGCATGGTTGGTAGGTTTGGGTTTTCTAGTATAGAAGAATGCATACCTATGATCATGTTTGGGCTTAACCTTTTGGGGTAAAGGTTTTATATGGTTTGGTCTGACAGTGTTTGGCTTGGGAATGTTCCGAATTCTCGGTAAGTGACACGTGTTAGGATAGGAAGCAGCAGGCTCAGACTGTTTTTCTAACCTAATTTCCAACCTTTTGGAAGTGTCATATAACTTAGTATAATCAGAAGTGAGTGATTCCATTCTGATTTGTGCAGATTGAAGACTTTTCTTTTCTCTAGAAAGATCTTCTCTCAATTGGTCTATAATCTTGTCTTTCTCTTCGGATGACTGTTTAGTCTCGTGTAATAAGAGCTTTATAGAGGAAAGCTCACCAGACTCACTAACATTAGCTCTAACCTCAGCTAGTAGGTCGGTAAGTCTTCCTATTTCTCCTTTATACTCTTTGAGTACCTTCTTAGCGGTCTGATATTTACTACGCAGTTTCCTGTAGTCAAGCATCAGGTCACTGAAGGTATCTCCTAATTGCTCAAAGGTGAAGTCATCATATGTTTCTACAGGTTCAGTAGGTACCTGATCGATTGCCATGAAGCAGATGTTTGCAGCGTCCTCTGAATGTTCATCTTCTGAGTCGCTAGCTTCACTCTCATGCCATATGCTAGTGTTGGCATATTTCCGAGACGTTGATCTTTTCAGGTTGCCTTTTTCATACCTGTTGTTCTTCTTGCTCGATGATGAGTTGATGGGACAGTCCTTCTTCATATGTCCCTTCTTCTTACAGCCATAGCAGATAGCATCTTCTTGATACCAGTTGTTGCTGTTGTTCTCTTTGACTCTCTTCTCATGTCTCATGAATCTTTTGAACTTCCTTGCTAGGAGAGCTTGATCTTCAGCGTCAGATCCACTACTGTCTGAGTCATCTTCAGCAGCTTTTCTATGCTGAGCCTTGAGGGCGATAGTCTTCTCCTTTGGAGCAGGCTCTTCAAAATCTTGTAGCTCCAGTTCATGAGTGAGTAGTTTACCCATGAGTACTTCAAGTGATATTGTGGTGAGGTCGTTTCCTTCAATGATAGCTGTAGCCTTTGGAATCCAGTTCTTGGTGAGAGCTCGCAGGAGTTTGCGAATCTTTTCGTGGTTACTGTAATCTTTGCCTAAGGAGGACAAAGGGTTTACAATATCCAAGAACCTCTCGAACATTTGTGTGACTGTTTCATTTGGCTTCATTTTGAACGCCTCGTACTCTTGAGTAAGTCTGCTGACTTTTGACTCCTTGACTTGAGTCGTGCCTTCATATGTAACTTCGAGAAGCTTCCACACACCATTTGCCGTTGTGCATGTAGATACCCTGTTAAATTCTGTTCTGTCTAAGGCACAAAAAAGAGCATTAATGGCACGTGCGTCAAGACTGGCCTTTTTCTTTTCTTCCTCTGTATAACTGCTTTGGGGTTTTTCAACCAAAACTCCCTCGACATTTATACGAGGTGGCTTCTGATAGCCATCAAGAATAATAGCCCATAAGTCAAAATCAAGAGATTTCAAGAAGAAACTCATCCGTGTTTTCCAATAAGTGTAGTTAGTACCATCAAACAGTGGGGGTCTGTTTGTGGCCTGACCTTCACTTGTGAATTTCATAGTAGCTAGGTGATGTGCTGTGATCTAATAAATAATGAATAAATAATAGCACTGTTACCTCGCTTTACCTGTAACACCTGCTCTGATACCAATTGTAGGAACGATATAGTAAAGCGTAATACTCTAGAGGGGGGTGAATAGAGTTGGCAGCGGAATAATGCTAATTAAAAAATGTTAGCAACACAATCATAGTATATAATCACAGTTGAAATAATGTAAAGACAGAGTTCAGAAAGCAAACGCAAAGACAGCGATGTATACTGGTATCCCTCTGTTGAGGACTAATCCAGTCGGTAGAACTCTTGCTACCAGTTGAATCCACTATAGGAAAAACCGCAAGTTTTCTTACGAAGTCCTTGCAACTTCTACAACGCGAGCTTTGATACGAAGAACTCGTCCAACTTCAAATGTGAAGAGGTATGCTTCAATCAAGCCTTCTGATTACAATCTCTCAGAAATTTCTAGACCGTACCGCACTGGCAAATCGACTAGAGGATTGTAACTGGCTTGGGATCTGAAAATGAAAGCTCTAGAAAACTCTTTGGAAGGCAGAAAGCTTTTTAGATAGAGAGAAGATTGAAAGTGAATGAGTGAATTGAAATGATCGAAATCTATCTCTATTTATAGGAATTCCAAAGGAAGAACTCTGTCAGAATTCGGGCAGAACTCGATGAGCAAATCTCGGTTAAATCCGCAACTACAGGAGGAACAAGTTCCAGAGAATTCAAAAATCAAACGGCCACCAACCGAACTCTGGCCGAACTCTGGCCGAGTTCTGTCAGGGTTAGGTTAGGGTTTTAAAATAGATTTTTGGTGATTTTTGAAAACCTTTTTGAAAACCTTTTTGTAAGCATTTTGATAGGTCATTTTAAAAACATTTTGAACTATTTTGGGGATAGCCTATTTGCCAGTACGACTCGGTGTACAACGTATTCCTAGACTCAAATAAAGTGAAAAATTATATTGCATAGGAAGTACAGACTCAAGTAGGCAAACAGATCTTCAGTCTTGAACGGAGTGAATATCCAATCTTGCTTATGTCCAAGAAGCTGAGATGTCCCAACAAGCTTCGTATATCCAGACAGAGTTTTGATCAATTATTAAAATCAGGTTGACCATATGACCAATGGGCCAACAGTTACAGTAGTTACAGTCAGTGCTCTCAGAGAGAGTTCCGTGTTGCATCGTGGTTTAAACTTGCAATAAAACGATTATTAAATAATTGTAAACTAACACAAAATGTACTTGCCTTTGTTTACGACTGAAAACGGTGTTGGTTCCGGGAAGATGCTAGGTTCGTCTCCGAGACCCTATAGTTGGAGAACTTGACTTAGAACCTTTGTGAAACCAAGCTAGGTGTGCTAGTTGCAATCTCTAGTAGCCGGTCCTAGTCAGATTTTAATCTTGGATTACGCTATCACAACAAATCTCGATTATCGGGTGCGTTGTAATTAATTACGAGGGAAAGATCAATTTAACTTTTTATTTTGGAAAACTCGTAGTTACCAATTTAATTGGTTAAAACTTTGTATTTTTCGTAATTATACATATAAAACTAAATTTCTTGTTTAATGAGAAAACATGATCTTTGTTTAAATATTACAAACTTGTAAATTTTAATGTGAAAAAAACCTCATTAATTTATACAAAATATTTATCAGTCATTTTGTTATGAAGCGCCTATTTACGAAGAAGATAAACCAATCAGAAAATAAAAGAAAAATCAACCAAGAAAATAAATGAAAAACCTAGACTACGCAATACAGGGATACAGCTGACAGAATAGAAATCTGGGCTTATGCCCTTATAAACTTTACATAAATTAAAATAAGAGAAAATTAGTTAGCTCTGACTAATATCCCGTATTTTTAAATATCGAAAACAAAATTAAAAATAAAATAAATAAAATCTTAGGAGTCTCAGACTTGGTCCAATAGTCACTATTTGTTGCTAATGCCTCCACGTCCGGGTAAAACCGGTTTCGTTTGCATTTCGCTAGGGCCCACGGACAGGTATGGTCGTCGTCCAAAAATCCAAATAAATAATTTCCGAAAACCGATTGAAATTTATTTATAAAACTTTATAAAAATTTGGGCAGCATTTCCTCTATATTCGGGACAACCCAAAACTGGGAAAATAAAAGTCCCAAACCAGGGAACACCCAGAAATTAACTTCCAAACCATTTTACACCAAAATTAAATTCACAGAATAATTTCCGAAGCTTAATCGGAAATCCGAAATATAGTTTCGGGAATTTCCGAAATGAAATTGGAAACCACATCGCCCAAAATCCAGGAAACATATTTCGAAAAAATCCGAAATAAACACAGAACATCACAAAACGTCTCCGAAAAAATCCGAAGTCACTACGTCGACCTAAAACCGAATTTTCGGGAGGGAATCGGGGACCATTATCATCATCGAGTACCGAATAAATGGAACGGGACCGGAATTATACCTTGGGTTGCTCGGCTAGAGCTCTCAGATGAAAATTTTGGAAGAAAATCCAGTTCCCGCGGAATCGGAAAGTCCAAATACGCGGACAGCAAAGGACAGCTGCGGAACGGGAGATCGGGGTCTAGCCGAAAAGGTGCTGGCCAGCGACAACACGAAGGGGTTATGCTGGGGGCGGATCTGGCCGGTCGGGAGGTGCTGCGGCCTCGGGACAGCGCCGAGTGGAGCCGCGGAAGGCAGAGCGCCGGCTAGGGCACGACGGAAGTTGGGCGCGGCTGGGTCTAGCCGGTGCGGGAGATCGTCGGGGCGGGCGCGCCGGAGCTAGGGCAGCCCAGGGGCGCGCGGGTCCGGGGATCAAGGTTGGACGGGCCGGCGGCGGGCGGCCGCGGGGCTGGGCGCTGGTTCGACAGGAGATGTACGCCGGAGTGGGGCGGCGCCGGGGCCGGCTGGGCAGCGGGTTGCGGGTCCGGCAGGGGAGTTGGGGTTTGGGGGTACTTGGGAGGAAAAGTGAGAAAAGTGTGGGGAGTAAAAGAAGAGGAGGTGGTGGTGGTTTATGTGATGGTGGGGGAAAGTGAAGTAGGTGCTGGTAGTGGAAGGAGTGGTGGTAGGTTGTGCTTTAAGGAGTGGGGGAAAACTAACATGTGGAGAGGAGGTGAAGTAGGAAAGAGAGAGAGAGAGGCTGTAGAATAGGCACTTGGCCTGGTCGTGGGCCACCACTAAAAATATGTCACAACTAACCTTGGCCGTGACATATTTTTAGTGGTGACCCAATTATTTGGGATCGGGTCGTGACATATTTTTAGTAGTGGTCATAATATTTATTCCCGACCGAGCGATACTTGATATCACTCGCAATTCGTTTGCACCAATAAGTCGAGGTGCGCGACACGCGGACTAAGTTGTGCCGCATAACCATCCCGTACGAACTATACTTCGAGTTTGCACGCTCAACTGCTAGGTCGACGCAGGACTAGTTAGGCACGCACGCGACTTGCTAACTTTTAGCACGAGTTTTCTTATCAAGACAAGTTTGACACCGTTCGGCACAAAGGCCTACCGATGCATTCGGCGATAGCCTACCGATGCGTTCGAGTGAACACTTGTACGAGCTTTTGAAAATATTTTGACTTATTTTATGGACATCCCGTGGGACAATTGAGAGAGAGCGCACCAACGATATGGACTTGCGGAAGAAATACTTCAGAGTTTGCAAAAAAAAAAAACGGAGTTAAAAAATTCAATCGATAGTCCAAGGACGTAAAGCCGTGCTCTGATACCATTATGTCACGCCCCGCTCCCGTAGGAGCGATCGTCCTCGCTAAGGCGTGATGCCGCACAAGCCTAGATTGCGCTCGTGCAAGGCAGTTTCATAACGGCCGATTACATCGGCGGCGACGGGGTCGTCGTACAGAAGTCCGAAGCAGAAATATTGAAACATGCAACAAAAATTTTGAACAAGCACACATGAACCAAAGTCATTCAAAAGAAGCTCTTTATTGATATTGAATACAAGATTACATTTGTGGACGCAAGGCCAAAGTCTCTCGTGCTCACTTTTCTCTCATTTACAAGTCACTCTGCTCTCTCTCATCTCTCGATACAATACTTGAATCCAGCGGAAGCTTCGGAAGGCGATGTCCACACATTATGTCATGTATAAGTCTTCAATCCACACGGCCGTACGCTTCGAATCGCCAAGGAACTCCGTGTCTCGACGCATCCAAGCAAGCTCCGCGCCACGAGCTTCTACCTGTGCTTGCACATGAACACTGTGTGGGTGTCAGTACTCAACTGTACTGGTGGAGTGAGCTCCTCGCCCACCCATACAAAACTGACACGTTCATTTACTTTGTGCAGCTTACAAGTCCCTTTACGATTGTCTTTCTAGTCTTGCCTAAGTATCAATTTTAAGACTTGACGTCTAACCAACTCGTTATGCGACAACATAGTCGTGCTATCATGTCAACGTGTATTTCGATCGAGGCAGTGCCTCAACGCCTAGAAACTTGACCAAACTTTAACTCGGGACGGCATGGTCGTACCGTATTCTATTCGTAACTTAACGTATTCGAGACAATAATTCGCCGAGGAGCAACTTATGCGAGCTTGGCCGTGCCAAGGCATCAAGGGGTTGACTCGTGCAGGGCGTGCCCTTAGACTTTGCTTAGACTTGTCCGTGCTTCAAGATGAGGTCGTGCCTAACGACTCCCTGACTTAGACAAGTTTCACATTACGGTCCTTTTGACTTAAAGTGATGGCACTCGACTTAACTTATGCAAACTTAGGCCAACAATGCCGATACGCGAAAGCCAATACTTGATACGCGGAAGCCAATACGCGAATGCCAATATTTGATACGTGAAAGCCTTAGTTTGTGCCGAAGCACGTATCTTGCTAACTTGATACACGTCGTGCTAGACTGTCTCATGATTCGACCGACACCGTGCTAGTACTCGACGCTATCCAAAGGCAAACATGCGGATTGCCGCTCTTGCCGACACATCTACATGAGTGGTCACTAGCAATGTCAAGCTATCTTGGACACGGCTCGACGGGAGTATCAGGCCGCCCTTCCAATGGGTAGCTATCCCCGGAAGCGCCGATACTCCCATGCGGTTATCCTGCATCCTGCTTTGAGCCGCAACTCGCTTCCCCCGGACAAATGATCCCGGCGCCTTGGCAATCATTCGAGAAGACTACACCTTGTCGACAAGTTGTCCAATGACCATGCAAGTCTCAACTCGATCTATCCAGTCCTTCCTTAACATGACCATGCTTTCCTTCTATATGTCGAGAATCCCAAGCCGCGGGACCGATCTCGTGTGTTTTCTTTCAAGACATATCGAGACTCCCAAGTAGCGGGACCGATCTTGTGTGCGGGACTTATCAAGACTTAGCGAGACTCCCAAGTAGCGGGACCGATCTCGTGTGCGGGACTTATCAAGACTAAGCGAGACTCCCAAGTAGCGGGACCGATCTTGGCGACAACCAGTTGCGTAGACTTCCTTTATTTGTGGCAAGCTTTTCACTAAACTGACCGTAGCTCGTGCCTTAGACAGACCTGGTTCTCTAGGCGACGCTATCGCTCAAGTCATATAGTTTATAGGACGAGCATTGTTCTCAAGGGACTACGCGACTTGACAACCGCAGATAGAGCAGGACAGTGCTAGAATTGACTTCGATAGTCCAGCACAACTCTTATCTACTTATTCGGGCAACGAGTCGACGAGCAAAGGCTACGCCGAGCTACGCATCGAGGGAACATGCTATGCACGGGGTCGACTTGAACAACCAAGTTCGTGCCTAGACTTAAGCCAACAGCCGTGCAAGACGACTTAACTTGCGGGACGTGCGAAGGCTATGCCAAGCCTTGCGGGACAGGACTGTGCATGCTTTATTAAGCATTCATGCGGGCGACGCCTATGACTTAGGCTGATTCGAGTGTTGGGGCAAAACGACGGGACCGTGCATGCTTTGTCAAGCATACACGCAGACGACGTCTATGACTTAGGTTATTTCAAGTGTCGGGACAACTTAGCAGCTTAAGCCAACTTCCTTCTTCCAAGCCACGGGATCGAAGGATCGAGTGTCATTTGAAAGCACGCTGAGCCGACTTCTATGAAGACCGTGGGAACATTTTCCATGTTCTAAGACAATCCGACGGGTCGGGATTATTCCCTTAGCTATGTGCGTTCGTAGTTTTTATATTAGCCTACTTGTGCAAGTTGAAAACATTGCGAGTTATTATGTGAAGGCTAAGATGAGGTAAGTTCACCGAAACTATCCCACCTGAGCGATGTCTTCGAGTCGCCGTTGCGATGGTCAAGACCGAACGCCGTCGGCGTTTCGATTCCTCCGATTGACTTTGCGGGACGGGACACTACAGTCAGCAAGTCCATAACCGGAAATAGTTTCACGGATAGCAAGCACACACACGCGCGCACCATAGCATATAAAGATGGGGGCTCTTGGACGATTCATTAAAACAATATTTTGGTACAGTTTTGCTCGGACACATTAAACAAGAAACGAAGAGAAATTTAAATGCAAATAATCGGTGTTTAGTGATCCCATGTCGTACAGATAAAGTGAGAATATGCATGAAGTGAAGAGCTACAGCATGCATGCATGTAGTTTCATCAGAGAAAAATTGAGTCCATCGGATTTTCTAGTTATTGAAAACTACAATCTGTAACAATTACAACTTGCATATCAAAGTCCTAAAATGGAAAAAGAAAAAAGAAAAAAGAAAAAAGAAGCTAGTCAATGTTCCAGCCTTCGTGCTTTAGCATTGTTATAACATCCACAGTGGGGGAGTTCAATTGCTACATTTTAACTTTAGATAAATTTAATTTGTAGCACTTGAAGGCTGTAATGGACACTTATCCGTACTTGAAAATTACTAGAAAGCTAAAAGACACTCCAGATTTGGAGCGTGTCCTAACTCCGCTATATTAATTCCTGAGTCAGCCAAATTAACCGTTATTATCAAAAAGGGAAGGAAAACAAAGAGGAAAAAAAAGGGAGAAAAAATATTACCAAACATGCAAGGAAAAAAAGAGGAAGCATATTTATTTGGAGTATTTGTTTGGGGTGTACCATTGTGTACCAATATCAAAAAAACACTCCAAAAGTAATAATTGATACAATTTTTAATAATTTGAAATATATGTTTGGAGTGTATCCATTGCGGATGTTCTTAGATCTTTAGATGTAGTGAACTTTCATATTCGTCAAAGGCAAAACAGAAGCTAATATCTGTACTCAAATTCCCTCGAATGGTTTTATGGGTTCTTCGCTATCAAGAACTAAGCAAAATATATTACGTTTAAGAAGCAAGGAAGCCCTAGGGACCAATTTCGAATCAGACAGCGTCGGTGTTATTAACTCTTGCAACTCTTTTTATCCTTCCGAACCCTCAGAATCAAAGTTTTAAAACAAAGATCCGATTTATTGTATCTAGACTCTGAGAAAACATATACGTACCAACTGCGTTGTTTCCATAGTAGGCATACACAGGGCTGGTCTTGAGCTCATAGGTCCATAGTAGGCATACACAGGGTGGTCTTGAGCTCATAGTGACCCTGGATGAAGTTTTAAAATATGGCCTCGATATATAATGTAAATAATGCTATAAAAAAGTTACTACCAAGATTTGAACCAAGAAACTTTACTATACAAATTTAACTACGTCACAGTAGTTTTGCGTTAAAAGTGTCCATAAGACATACTAGTTCTGATTTTGATATAAAATTAGTAACATTTAAACTATTTTTTGGGGCCGTCATAATCCGTGGACCCTGAACGGTCGTCCTGGCATTCCTGGACCGGCGCCGGCCCTAGGCATACATTCTCATACTTATTGCAAGTTTCATATGCATCTACTTTTGTGCTTATTCCTCGAATTAGGAAAAAAAAAACCGGTGAAACCTACTGCTGCTTTTGGAGGGTGTGAGCAGGCGATCTTCCGACTGAATCTATGTACAAAACTAGAGATCGCTTATGCGAGTTTTCAATTTAGGAGCAGCTTGCCTTTCCCATAATTCAAAAGGTGAACCAATTAATAACGCGACAAATAACAAGAATCCTGCGTCACCGCTACATTTTTTTTCCAACCAAACCTGCAAAAAATCACTCTCATGCAAGCCAACTACCAAGCTACCACCGATCCGAGTCACGACACAGCCGTACGCAAGCAAATTGGCTTATAAATAGCAAAGCATTAGCCTCTTCCCTTCATCACTCACGTACTCGCTGAACACCATGGGCTCGAGCTCTAATTTCTTCACTATGAGCATCCTTCTTACTTTTATCTTGTTGACCAGCTCCTGCAATGCCGCTCGCCTTCTGCTGGAGTCTCCGGCTTCGATTCCGACGCCCCCAACACAGCCAAAGCCCACACTTCCTCCATTGCCTGAAGTGCCTACTCTACCCAAGCCGACACTACCGCGCTTGCCTGAGATCCCGGGCATTCCTAAAGTTGAGCTACCCCCCTTGCCAGAGGTGCCAATATTGCCTAAGGTTGACTTGCCTCAGTTCCCGAAGATACCAACCGAGCAGAAGGATGGGCTACCAAATCTGCCAAAGGTTGAACTTCCACTGCCACCTAAGGTCGAGCTTCCGCCGCTGCCTGAGGTGCCCACCTTGCCTAAGGTTGAGCTGCCACCCCTACCCGAAGTACCAACTTTTCCTAAAGTTGAGGTGCCCAAAGTTCCAAAGGTTGAGCTTCCGCATCTACCAAAGGTCGAGCTGCCACCACTGCCTGAGGTGCCGACTCTGCCTAAATTTGAGCTACCACCAGTGCCGAAGCTGCCAACCTTGACTAAGGATGAGGTAGAACCAACACCTGAGGAACCAACTCCAAAAGTCGAACTCCCACCCCTACCCGAGTTGTTAGTACCTTGACGAACAATCGATGGAAAAAACACGAATTTAGAAACAATTGTAAAGACAATGTTTCTGGCAACAACACCCTAAAGAAGGTGATGTTGTATTACGAGAATCTAAAAAGATTATTTCGTAATATTTCTAGAAGGCAACAGAACCGTATAACTTCTAAAGAGAAGCGACGGTATTCTCGAAGGCAACCGAACCGTGTAACTTCTAAAGAGAAGCGACGGTATTCTTGAAGGCAACAAGAGAAGATCAACAACAGTTGAGTCTCAGATTCTCGAAGGCAACAGAAAGAGGGAGGAAGAAGAAGAACGGATCTCGCTGGGGTGTAGAACACCGGCGCTCAAAGCTATACCCGCAGTACGGATAAGCTCCCAGGAACCAGCAAGTTCAGGAGAACTTCTGGAACGCTCGTAAGTCAATATTTGAGACTTGAACGGGCTTCCTGGACTTAACAGACTCCCTCAACTCTCTTCTTGGTGCATCTTTCAAAGGAGGCCAAGGGGCTCTATTTATAGAGTGGAGTTGAGACTTCACCTCTTCTCCTATCCGATGTGGGACTAAAATACCAATACTCAAAAACAGAGTTTGATATTTTAGATCATCCCACAATCAGCATAGAAGTGTGCCAGTCCACGCCTACCCCCCGAACACTCCCGTGCATGCACGAGACATCCTGGAGTCCGTGTCCGAGTCCGAGTCCGCACAACAAAAATTAACTTTCATCCTTGTTGGATTTAATCCTTTTTTCTTCTAGAAAATTACTTCCACATGGCACAAGCTTGTGTCCCACTACACCTCATGTGCACACCTCAACACAAGCAATGCATTATATTGAGATACTCAGCATTTGGTGTAGCCGATGTGGGACTATCTTTTCTAGTCCAAAGGCAAAAACACCAACAATCCCCCACATATCTCAATATATGGGTTGAGCGTTCCCCACAGTGATTGTCCATCATGCATTAGGAGAGATGTCGCTACGACTTGAATCTTCCCGCATAGGTTAAATAACAGCATGATACAAGAATGGACTAAGCCTTGAATTCTGCACCATAACTGCAATTCTTCCTACTCACATAATGACATCAACTGTGCTTCTGGCTGCACATTGAAGGCCTTGTGCCAGCCTGGTTTCAGTGTATAATTTTGGGCGTCTACAAGCTTACCCTCAAGAGACGGCCTGATATCTCTTTCCATACACTATAGGTGAGTTCTTTATAAAGAGTCATGGCATGAAGCATTGCGCTTCTTTGCGGTGCTACGCCGCTATGACATGGCTTAAAGCCGAGGCTTTACCCCACCTGGGTACCTCATCGTAGTGTCATACTACTGTAGCATGAGGTCACAAGCCCCTTTGTAGTGCCAAACTACCCAGCATGAAGCCTTGCGCTTCCGTGCGGTGTTACGCCGCTATGACATGGCTTGCGAAGCCGAGGCTTTACCCTACCTGGTACCTCTTCGTGGTGTCATGCCACTGTAACATGAGGACATCGTCCTCTTTGTAGTGCTGTCTACCTCTCTTTATTACGATTATCATACAGCATTAGGCTACCTGCCTATTTGCAGTGCTACTCCGCTGTGACTTAGCTTGCAAAGCCGAGGCATTATCCCTACTTGGAAACCTCATGGTGGAGTCACCCCACTGTAGCATGGAGTTTCACTCCTTGTAGTGCTGCTCTACCGTGCTTCCTGTAAAGCACACCAGGCATTCACTCTGCCTGAGAACTCATTAAGGCGTTTAAGCCAACCTTCCCACAGGATCCGTTTTCCGCAGAAAACAATAGTAGACAACAGTGGTTGTAGGTCCGTAACCTCTCCATGTCACATAGGACAAGTACCCACCGTTCCTGATATTCTTCTGGTTAATAGTCCTCCCTTGAACCAAAAGCTAGATGCCTAGTAGATTTCTCTTTGAACTAATAGCATAAAACTTTATGGTAGGAATGTAATAACACAATATCAGAATGCCTTCAAGCCCATTTTACAAGCTGTGTCATCGACCAGCTGGCGCTTGAGGCCCTTGGTGAACGGATCCGCCAGGTTCTCCTGACTCCGAACATCAATCACTGCAATGACGCCCCTTTTGATGAGATCGTTCACTGCTCTGTGCTTCAACCGCACAGTCCTCTTCTTCCCGTTGAAGAGTTCATTTGATGCCACTGCTGATGTCGCCTGGTTGTCACAGTATATCGGTATTGCCGGTATCTGAGCCCCAACCACCGGAAGATCATACATGAGCTCCCGAAGCCACTCTGCTTCATCTGCAGCAGCATCCAATGCAAAGAATTCAGATTCCATGGAGGAGCGAGATAACATAGTCTGCTTCTTCGACTTCCACGATATAGCAGCTCCGCCCATGGCGAATACGAATCCACCTGTGAAATACTCGCTCTCCATATCTGAACACCAGCTAGCATCACTGAAGCCTTCCACTACTAACGGATCTCCGCTGTAGAAAAGTGCATATGTCTGAGTTTTCTTGAGATATCTCATAACACGCTTCACAGCTTTCCAGTGCTCAACGCCTGGATTGCTAGTGAACCGACTCAGCATTCCCACTGCAAAAGCTATGTCAGGCCTTGTGGCAGTAGTAGCGTACATCAAGCTTCCGATGATGCTAGCGTACTCCAACTGCCTGACGCTTTCCCTCAAATCTGGCTCCAGCTTCTGATCACTCCGGTACGGTGTATCAATAAAAGGAAGATCTTGATACCCATAGCGAGTGAGCATTTTCTCAATATAATGAGATTGTGACAGCGCTATTCCAGTGCTTGTCCGGATGATCTTGAGCCCCAAGATTACGTCGGCATCCCCCAAGTCCTTCATACTGAACTTGGTCGAGAGGAATTTCTTTGTCTCTGTGATGCAGCTTAAATCCGTACCTAGGATTAGCATGTCGTCCACGTAAAGACAAACGATTACTCCTCTTCCGTCAGCAAACTTCGTATAGACATACTTGTCTGTTTTACTGACCCTGTAGCCATTTGACCTTATCACCTTGTCAAACTTCTCATGCCACATTTTGGGAGCTTATTTCAAACCATACAGAGACTTCATCAACTTGCAGACTTTGTCTTCCAGACCTCTGACGACAAAACCTTCTGGTTGTTGCATGTAGATCTCTTCGGTCAGCTCGCCATTAAGGAATGCCGTTTTCACATCCATCTGATGTATCACCAGCTTGTGTATTGCTGCTAAAGCAATTAACAATCTGATTGTTGTCATCCGAGCTACTGGAGCATAAGTGTCAAAGTAGTCGATCCCCTGCTTCTGAGCAAACCCCTTGGCCACTAGCCTGGCCTTAAACTTGACAATGGTTCCATCTGCTTTCATCTTCTTCTTGAAGATCCATTTGCATCCGATGGGTCTTGCTCCTTCTGGCAGGTCAACCAATACCCATGTGTTGTTGGAGGTGATTGAGTCAATCTCGTTGTCTATCGCCTCCTTCCAGAATACAGCATCTCTGGTCTTCATTGCCTCATCATAGGTAAGCGGATCTGCTTCCACATGATAGGTGACGAAGTCATCTCCGAAGTCTTTCGGCCTCCTCATTCGCTTAGTTGACGGCTCAGCGAGTTCTGGTTCAGCTGGTGTCTCCTTGACGACAGCTTCATCTTGGACTACTGGTTCATTAAAGACTTCTGTCTGCTTTGTACCCTCATCATTCTCTGGAAGATCCGCGAGAACAATATTCTTGTGTTTTACAAACTTGTCTTCAAAGTATTCAGCATCGCGAGATTCGATGATATGGTTTGACCCGATATCAAGGAATCTCCGAGCATCACTCTTTTCGGCATACCCCAAGAAGATCGCCTTCGTAGTCCTTGTCCCCAGCTTCTGAATCTTCAGATCCGGGAGCTTCACATAAGCCAGACACCCCCACACTCGAATGACATTCAAGTTAGGTCTGACTTTGAACCAGAGTTCTGAGGAGTTATGTCGGAAGTTGCATATGGCACTCTGTTCAGAATGAACGTTGCCGTTAGTGCAGCTTCTCCCCAGTAACACTTTGGAAGACCCGCAGTCAACAGCATGGAGTTCATCATCTCTGTCAACGTTCTGTTCTTCCTTTCTGCTACTCCGTTGGATTGTGGAGAATACGAAGCCGTCGTCTCATTGATGATTCCATGTTCTTTGCAGAATGATAAGAATTCATGAGACCGATACTCCCCGCCTCGATCACTCCTTAACCTCTTGAGTTGTTGTCCAGTTTGCCGCTCAACCTCGGCCCTGAACTCCTTGAACTTCTCGAATGCTTCGTCTTTAGACTTTAGCAAGTAGACGAAAGCATACTTTGAGAAGTCATCGATGAAAGTAATAAAATACTTCATCCCGGCCTTTGTAGAGAATTGTTTGAAGTCACAGATATCTGAGTGAACCAACTCCAGAAGATCTGTGCTTCGATGGACTCTGTGGAAGGGTTTCCTAGTGATCTTCGTCTGAGCACATACTTCGCATTTCTCTACCTTACCCCCACACTTGGAGATAAGTCCTAGACTAGACATTCTGTTAATTCTTTTACAATGAACATGTCCTAGCCTATTATGCCACAACTCAAGAGAATAATCAGAAAAAGTGATAGCATTTATATTATCATGCTGGATTACAACAAGCTGAATCTTGTACATTCCTTCAGTTTGGAAAGCTTTCCCGAAGAATGTACCCTTCTTGGACATCACCAACTGGCCAGCATTGATGTCCATCCTCAAGCCTGCGTTGCAGAGCAGGCTCCCAGAGATCAGGTTCTTTGCGATTGCAGGAACATGCTTCACACCTTGAAGCGTCAGAATGTTCCCCGAAGTAAGCTTCAGCTCCACCGTCCCGATCCCCAGTACTTCAGCTTGTGCCTGGTTCGCCATCATGACTTTCTCGGAAGTAGGCTCATAGGAGACGAACCAGTCCTTGTCTGAACAGACATGACATGTCGCGCCAGTGTCTATCCACCAGTCAAAGTCTGCCCCCACAGTTGCAACCTGTGCTATCATGGCAACCTGATTAGTAACCAAAGAAACCTTGTTAGGCTCACCTTGCTCTTTGGGCTTGGACTTGTATTCACTTTTATAGTGACCCTTCTTGCCACAGTTGAAGCAAGTCACATGGGACTTGGACTTCTGTTGCTTGAATCCTGGACCCTTCACTTTCAGATTCGAGAAGTCCTTCTTCTTGTGGTGAGAAGCCGCCTGCTTCCCTTTGTTCTCTCTGGTGGCTTGAACCAGATTCGCCGTTGCTAGTTGCTTGGACAGGGCGCCCAACTTCTGTTGAGAGCGCATTTCGTCCTCAACATGAATCTCACTGAGGAGATTATCCAGGCTAATCTCCATCTTCTTCCTATGCATCCTTGCATAGATGTTGCTCCATCCTGGAGGAAGTTTTGCCACGATCCCTCCAACGACGAACTTGTCGACGAGGGGCATGCTATCGTCCTCCAGTTTCTGGCACAGCTTCATGAACTCTTTCACTTGGGGCAGCATGGTCTTTTCGTCTTCAAAGACCCATTTGTGGTATTTTTCAACCATGAACGTCTTCGGCCGGGCCTCGTCATCGTCATACAGCTTCCCCACGGACTCCCAGATCTCTTTGGCAGAAGTCTTCTTTGTGTAGGACTCGGCCAGAGAGTCTTCCATGGAATTCAGGATCAGCAGCCTGCATATGCTGTTATCCTTTTTCCACTTCGTCTGCTTGCTCGTAGCAGCGGCCAGAACAGCAGCAGATCCTGTTGCTGGAACGATTGGTTCTTCCTCATCCAACACGTGATCAACATCCACGAGTTGAAGGTTCAGAGTCACCTTTCGCTTCCAGATCTGGAAGTGTTCACCGTCGAATTTCTCCAACTTGTTAAAGCCGGTATCGATAAGCGAAGCACGAGTGTTTTCCATCGAATCGTATAGCTTTGAGATTGTTAGTACCTTGACGAACAATCGATGGAAAAAACACGAATTTAGAAACAATTGTAAAGATAATGTTTCTGGCAACAACACCCTAAAGAAGGTGATGTTGTATTACGAGAATCTAAAAAGATTATTTCGTAATATTTCTAGAAGGCAACAGAACCGTATAACTTCTAAAGAGAAGCGACGGTATTCTCGAAGGCAACCGAACCGTGTAACTTCTAAAGAGAAGCGACGGTATTCTTGAAGGCAACAAGAGAAGATCAACAACAGTTGAGTCTCAGATTATCGAAGGCAACAGAAAGAGGGAGGAAGAAGAAGAACGGATCTCGCTGGGGTGTAGAACACCGGCGCTCAAAGCTATACCCGCAGTACGGATAAGCTCCCAGGAACCAGCAAGTTCATGAGAACTTCTGGAACGCTCGTAAGTCAATATTTGAGACTTGAACGGGCTTCCTGGACTTAACAGACTCCCTCAACTCTCTTCTTGGTGCATCTTTCAAAGGAGGCCAAGGGGCTCTATTTATAGAGTGGAGTTGAGACTTCACCTCTTCTCCTATCCGATGTGGGACTAAAATACCAATACTCAAAAACAGAGTTTGATATTTTAGATCATCCCACAATCAGCATAGAAGTGTGCCAGTCCACGCCTACCCCCCGAACACTCCCGTGCATGCACGAGACATCCTGGAGTCCGTGTCCGAGTCCGAGTCCGCACAACAAAAATTAACTTTCATCCTTGTTGGATTTAATCCTTTTTCCTTCTAGAAAATTACTTCCACATGGCACAAGCTTGTGTCCCACTACACCTCATGTGCACACCTCAACACAAGCAATGCATTATATTGAGATACTCAGCATTTGGTGTAGCCGATGTGGGACTATCTTTTCTAGTCCAAAGGCAAAAACACCAACACGAGTTCCCCTCCATCCCTGGGCTCACGTTGCCTCCATTGCCATCCTTTCCAAGAATCCCTTTCCTTCCACAGATCCCCTCCATTCCAGGTTTCCCGTCCACTCCAACCACCACCAACCCATAAACCAAGCTTACGGAGTTACCGTAACATGTACCGAACGATAGCCTTTCGTCTTTGTTTCCTTAGATGAGCTTGCATGATTGTTATGGTTAGTGCTTCTTTCCTACACGAGCTTGTATGATTGTTATGATACTGTGTACTTGAGCTTCACTGTTATGTGACTTACATTTATACCAGGCAGCTGAGGAGTTATTACAGTTATATATATTCTCTGCGCTCTGTGTATGTATAATATCCCATATTCATATCTTTAAACACTTTGTGTTTTGTTTTCTTTTCTCAGTCATCGATGTAATATGCTAATCTCAGACAAACAAAACAAAGAGATAAGAGAAGATCATAAACTTAAAATCTGATTTGAAGTACTTCCTAAGACTTATTTTTTCTCGGTATAAAGTCATAACTTGTAAGTGCTTGACATGGATGCATATCTTGATCGGCAAAAGATCACTAGGACCATTTGATCGACAATGAAAAGGTCCAAAGTTGCTAGAATTCTACAAGGTCCATACGATTTTACGTGGAAGGTGAAGGAAAATAAGGCAGGATTAAAGAAGATGAATCTCGTAACAGAATCAGGAAAACTAAGAAGGAAATCATCTTCCCTCAGTTATAAGTACTTATTGTTGGAGTGGGTGGGATTCCCAACCTATGTGGAGAAGACCCCGGAGTGCGACGAGCGCCGTTCGTGTGTCGAAGAAGCTCGGGGAGGAAGCGGGGCTGCTGATAGAGCTACAGGGAGTTGCTGGAAGCAGGGGGGCCGAGTGTAATGCCCCGCTCCGCATCGGTGCATTACGATGAGTCGTTGACTCGAAGAGTTGCGTTGACCCGATAAGGTATCGATGCGAATCGATGCAAGTGTTGCGTTGGCCAAAGGTAAGCTTTGAGTCGGTTGGAATCTATGAATCGAATCGATGCAAAGAGTAAGTCCCGCTTGAGCAAGTGCTGATTTTAGTTGATCTGGTGTGCAGGCTATGCTTCTACGCTGGACGATAAGAGGTCGGCATTTTGCCTTATGCAATGAAGTATCCGCGAAACCAGATCGAGGCCCTGCAACGGATTGTGGCATGGGCGCGATAGGCCAAATCAACCGAGTAGAGCAAAGGAATGGCTAAGTCCGGGAGTTAGCTATGCGATCGAGTTATGGAAGCGAGGCGCTTCAATCGGCGAAACGGCAAGGCGTATCGGCTTAAGGTGGACGGGTTCTTGACTCTCTCTCCCTATTCCTTCACGTCTAATAAAATATGTTATGGGGTGCGTAATATGTTATCGAGTTAGCGAGCGTGGCTCGGCGAGTAAGTGCCTAAGTATGTGTCGAACACTAAGATAGATCATTGAACAATTGAACAATTGAAGCGACGTGCATCGAGTGCACAGGTCGCGGTAGGGCAATGATGGTAGAACATTGAAAGATGATATTGAGATGTGCATCATGTGCACGGCTCCGAGAACATTGAACACTAGGCGTAGAACATTGAATACGGTGCTGAGCGTGCCCTCGGGCACTTATGCTATGAAATGACTAGGTAAATACGGAGTAGGCTATGCGAATAACATTATGAACGGGACGCGTGATTATGAGTACGAGACGACTAAGCCGTTGGGCGTCGTGCATCAATATGGATGTGTTGGGGCATAACGCCGACGGAGCTCCCCATATTTATGGTGGATTATGTTTATGGTACGGGAAACCGTTTATGTACGAAGACTATATTTATGGATTACGAGATCGGTTGGTATGCTATGGATTGTATGCTATGGAACGTATTGCATGGTCAATGGACTCGGATTGCCCGTGCACGGGTGCGGCTTCCCTCGAACGGTTACGCCGGGGCGCCGGGACCGTTCGGCCTAGGAGGGAATTATGTGTGGTATTTATGGTGCACAACATTCGGACGGATTGCGACCGTTCAGTGCTGTGATAAGCTATGATATCCGTAAGTTTGGGATCCTTCGGATACTGGGCTAGCAACCCGTATCGAAGCGATTGTAGGCTTACACGTATGAGATGCCAAGTCCATTACGGTGCGATACACCGTGACCTTCATATAGTTAGGGCCGGTGGACTGAGATGAGAGCTGGGTGCAGGCGTAGGGCCTGCTACCCATTATGCATATGTTTACGTTTATGATTGGTCTAAGTTTATGATTGGTCGCTTACGTAAATGAGATGATTTTATGTTAAGTTCTAACCACTGCAGGCTAAGGTAACGGGACGGAGATGAGCACGAACACTATGTTTATGTTTCATGTTATGGCTAACTGTGTCTGCTGCAGGAACACGGTACGGGACACATTTAAAATAAGTTGCTATGCATGAGTATTGCTATGAAACTGATCCTAAGGCTAAATAGAAAGACCACAAATTAAGATGCATGCTCACTAAATAAATAAGTGTTTGGTTTGGGTGTGAGCGGGTCTTGATCAGTGCGAAGCGAGGACGAAAGCACTAAGCCCCCACTAGTTTCTGTGCAGGCTCAGGTTATGATCAGCTCGGGGCGGAGCTTGGCTTGGACGTGCCGAGGCATGGAGTCCTTGGCGTTCAAGAGGAGCTTCCGCATTTGCGTTCGGACTTGAGACATGAAGATGTTCGGCCGAGGACTACTTGGTGGCTATAAAGAGGCATAATGTATGGAGCAATGTAATCCTTGTGAGCTAGAGAGATCATGAGCGTTGTAGCCAATTGGCATTTTATGTTGGGCTATTCAGAGCCTTTGTAACCTTCAGTTCAAATGAATAAAAGAGATTCTTATGTTATTCTTTGTTTTCTTCCGCTGCTTATGTTATCGATTTGAGATAGTTCTACGTGAACCTGTTATCTTGCCTTGCACGAGCGCAAATCCAGGCTCGTGCGGCATCACGCCCCAGCGAGGACGATGATTCGGGTTAAATCTAGCGAGGACGAGCGATTTCCCGGGTCGGGGCGTGACAAGTTGGTATCAGAGCGATTCCATCCTTTGGACCGTGCATGAATCTCTTTGACCCTCAGTTGCTTGCTATCGAATTCAGTTAAGACTCTAAGTTGTTTCCGCAACCGCATGGCTCATGGATCTGCTCGACGCTACATTGGATGTTCCATACAATAAGTCTATAATAAGTGCGTACGTCTGCCACAAGTATGTCGTGACTATTACGCTATCTCCGGGTGCCATCGGAGAGTGTTGGTTGCACGAAGTGCAACGAGTTATGGAATGATGGTCGCACAAAGTGCAACGAATATGTTGATGTTGGTTGCACGAAGTGCAATGATATATGTGTTGGTCGCACGCAGTGCGAGGAGTTATGTGTTGTTGGTTGCACGAAGTGCAACGAATCGATAGGTGAGGCGATGCGTATTATGTGACTACGGTAATGGTTATGTGTTGTCGGTTGCACGAAGTGCGGCAAGTCGTGAATCGTTTGTTGCATCGGCGCAACGAGTCGATACGGTATGATGTGCGTGTTGTATGGCTATGCGGATGGATAGCGATATGTTATGCGAGATTGAGTAAAGACCTTAAGTATCGAGACTAAGTTGTTGCACAAGCTGCAACGTGCGGGATTCGAAGATCGTGGATGCGATAATGACGAGTCGAGATGGTCGCTAAGTCGAGTTTGAGTTGGCGAACGTGTATGTTGGCCGTATGTCGCGTTGAGCTTTGAATAAGCGAATGTTACGGGTGGGATCGAGATGATCGCCATGGTACGGTTAGATTGAATGAGTTCCAAACTTAAGCTAACGTTAGAGCTGGGATCGGAAGGATCACCATACGGGACGGTTAAGTTGAGATAGAAGTCGGATCTATACGAAGTGTGATGTCGAGTAATGACTCGATTCCGAGTGGTATATGCAATACCAATTATGCGAGCAAGTATAGCGAAGTATTGTGTCGATAACGGTAGGCTCGATCCTGAGTGGTATATGGGATACCACTTAACGATAGCTATGTTAAGCCGCTCGGTGACTTGCGATAGGTTTCGTCGAAACGATTATGTGGTTACGATATGTTTGTCCGCAACGGATGGAATGGTACCGAGACTTGAGTGGAAATGATGCGATAGGAGTCGATATAAGTATGCTTTGGTGAATTAGTTAAATGAGTATGCGTGAAGTCGTGCCTACGGAGGATACGTCGGACGAGGATTCGCTAAGTATAAGTCGAACGATAGGCCGAGCATGGCGAACGAATGTTACGTTGAGGAAATAGTCGACGCGGTCGAACTTATGTTGAGTTAGTACGGAGACGTCTTCGGAACGTGTTGAGTAAGTACGGGGAAATTGTGCGAACGAATTTGGGTTAACGCGATGAATCGGTAGCACGATTTGGAGTGCGAGTTAGGAATATGAGAATGGATGTGTGCAAGACTTGATTCGTATTCGAGTTCGGATAAGGGCAATGATTGCAACGAGTTTGAGCTTATGAGAAAGGAAGATGTTCAAGTTATGCATATCGACGATGGTATTGAGGCGTATCAAAGACGATATGCAATAACTCGGGGATACTCTGATCGAATGAATGAAAATTATGTTGAGCATTGTTGTTGGACGAATAAGATGCAAGTTAAGTTGAAGGTAGTTGGATGATAACGGTAGGAACGCTTCGGAGAATTTGAGAGTGTATGGATGTTGCTCGGATGAAATCGAAAGTGTCTGGATTTCTTCGCGGATCACCACTATGTTGACATTCTTGTCTTGAGCGAGCGCAACACCAGCCTCGCACATGCGTCACGTCAAAATTAGAACGATCATTCCGCGTGAGCACTGGTATGGTGATTCATCCAGTGGGGATGATCGAACTTGCAAGGCGTGGCAATTTGGATATGGATTTGTGGTTTGATGCGAAGGTGGAATTGAGGATTGTGCGATATTGTCAACGGTAGTGCCTAAGTGATTCGAGTAGTAACGGCGCATCAGTTGCGCGGGAGTAAAGAAATTACGGATTGGTATGTCGGATTGGGTAAAGTCCCATAGGAAGTGTCGGAAATTGATTTGGCTCCGCGATAGGATATAGCATGGTTCGTTGTAACTGTCCCTCGTTGATGATCTTCAATTATCGAGCGTAGTTTCGGGGCAGATGACCCTAGAAGACTTGACCGCCAAATCAAGTAAATGTGGAAGTCCCATAGGATGACCCTAAAGAAGTCGTGTAAGGAATTTATCGAGGATAAGGAATGATCGAGTATATATCGAGGAACGTGCTTAGCGTAGTGACGCGGTAAGGAAATTGCAAGGATTTTGCAAGGCGCGAGAGGAACGAATAGTAGAACGACCCTAAGAGTTTTGTCATAGATCGGTTGAGTAACGGTTAGGCTATGTGTGTTGAACGCACCATCGATATTATGAAACGAACTAGTCGGGATTGAATCGGGGACTAAGTAAAGGATTCGTACTCGGTCGAGTATCGAGGATAGGCGTAACGTAAGAGACCTTGGGTTGGAAAGATTGTTGCCTTTGAGCATCATAGACTCAAGTTGACCTCTGTGTCGGGAGAGTGCGAGCATGATGTCTGGATAAGTTACCTAGCGGGGGTAGCCCCAGACGCAACGTATGGATAGAGCGAGAGAATGTGGATCACGTATGGATAGTTGCGTCGAGACTTAGTACGGATTGTAGACAAAGGAATTTGAGACATGTGGACGTAGTCCATGTCGTTATGGCCAAGTGTTATGAATGATTGGATAAAAGACTTAAGTTATGCGAGAGATAGGAAACGGTTGGGCGAATAGGCATTGTGGGAGCTCATTGCGATCGGATGCGCAATGACTTATGCAATGCATGCGTTAGGTGGCCGGCGAGAAACTTACGAGATCGAAGTTATGATTGAATTAAGTTATGTGCAAGGTGTTGGAAGATGATCGCATGTTATGGGAAAATGCATATGAGATATATTTTGGGAATAAGGTGCTAAGACATGACCAAGTCGAGTACAAAACGATGGATGCTTGAGGATCTAAGTTGAGCTTGTTAGTTTGTCCCGATATCCTACAACTGAGCTTGGCTGAAATGCATATATTGGTGGGACGCCTAAAATATGTGTATGATCCAAACTAAGTTGTATGATTCAACGATAGTAGCACGAGATCGTGAAGCGATCTGCGCGAGGCACTTGGATTAAGTGTTGGTTTCGGTTCGAGGACGAACCTGATTTTGAGTGGTATATTATGTAATGCCCCGCTCCGCATCGGTGCATTACGATGAGTCATTGACTCGAAGAGTTGCGTTGACCCGATAAGGTATCGATGCGAATCGATGCAAGTGTTGCGTTGGCCAAAGGTAAGCTTTGAGTCGATTGGAATCTATGAATCGAATCGATGCAAAGAGTAAGTTCCGCTTGAGCAAGTGCTGATTTTAGTTGATCTGGTGTGCAGGCTATGCTTCTACGCTGGACGATAAGAGGTCGGCATTTTGCCTTATGCAATGAAGTATCCGCGAAACCAGATCGAGGCCCTGCAACGGATTGTGGCATGGGCGCGATAGGCCAAATCAACCGAGTAGAGCAAAGGAATGGCTAAGTCCGGGAGTTAGCTATGCGATCGAGTTATGGAAGCGAGGCGCTTCAATCGGCGAAACGGCAAGGCGTATCGGCTTAAGGTGGACGGGTTCTTGACTCTCTCTCCCTATTCCTTCACGTCTAATAAAATATGTTATGGGGTGCGTAATATGTTATCGAGTTAGCGAGCGTGGCTCGGCGAGTAAGTGCCTAAGTATGTGTCGAACACTAAGATAGATCATTGAACAATTGAACAATTGAAGCGACGTGCATCGAGTGCACAGGTCGCGGTAGGGCAATGATGGTAGAACATTGAAAGATGATATTGAGATGTGCATCATGTGCACGGCTCCGAGAACATTGAACACTAGGCGTAGAACATTGAATACGGTGCTGAGCGTGCCCTCGGGCACTTATGCTATGAAATGACTAGGTAAATACGGAGTAGGCTATGCGAATAACATTATGAACGGGACGCGTGATTATGAGTACGAGACGACTAAGCCGTTGGGCGTCGTGCATCAATATGGATGTGTTGGGGCATAACGCCGACGGAGCTCCCCATATTTATGGTGGATTATGTTTATGGCACGGGAAACCGTTTATGTACGAAGACTATATTTATGGATTACGAGATCGGTTGGTATGCTATGGATTGTATGCTATGGAACGTATTGCATGGTCAATGGACTCGGATTGCCCGTGCACGGGTGCGGCTTCCCTCGAACGGTTACGCCGGGGCGCCGGGACCGTTCGGCCTAGGAGGGAATTATGTGTGGTATTTATGGTGCACAACATTCGGACGGATTGCGACCGTTCAGTGCTGTGATAAGCTATGATATCCGTAAGTTTGGGATCCTTCGGATACTGGGCTAGCAACCCGTATCGAAGCGATTGTAGGCTTACACGTATGAGATGCCAAGTCCATTACGGTGCGATACACCGTGACCTTCATATAGTTAGGGCCGGTGGACTGAGATGAGAGCTGGGTGCAGGCGTAGGGCCTGCTACCCATTATGCATATGTTTACGTTTATGATTGGTCTAAGTTTATGATTGGTCGCTTACGTAAATGAGATAATTTTATGTTAAGTTCTAACCACTGCAGGCTAAGGTAACGGGACGGAGATGAGCACGAACACTATGTTTATGTTTCATGTTATGGCTAACTGTGTCTGCTGCAGGAACACGGTACGGGACACATTTAAAATAAGTTGCTATGCATGAGTATTGCTATGAAACTGATCCTAAGGCTAAATAGAAAGACCACAAATTAAGATGCATGCTCACTAAATAAATAAGTGTTTGGTTTGGGTGTGAGCGGGTCTTGATCAGTGCGAAGCGAGGACGAAAGCACTAAGCCCCCACTAGTTTCTGTGCAGGCTCAGGTTATGATCAGCTCGGGGCGGAGCTTGGCTTGGACGTGCCGAGGCATGGAGTCCTTGGCGTTCAAGAGGAGCTTCCGCATTTGCGTTCGGACTTGAGACATGAAGATGTTCGGCCGAGGACTACTTGGTGGCTATAAAGAGGCATAATGTATGGAGCAATGTAATCCTTGTGAGCTAGAGAGATCATGAGCGTTGTAGCCAATTGGCATTTTATGTTGGGCTATTCAGAGCCTTTGTAACCTTCAGTTCAAATGAATAAAAGAGATTCTTATGTTATTCTTTGTTTTCTTCCGCTGCTTATGTTATCGATTTGAGATAGTTCTACGTGAACCTGTTATCTTGCCTTGCACGAGCGCAAATCCAGGCTCGTGCGGCATCACGCCCCAGCGAGGACGATGATTCGGGTTAAATCTAGCGAGGACGAGCGATTTCCCGGGTCGGGGCGTGACACCGAGTTCGGGCCGAACTCTGCCTCCCCATTCCAGAATGTGGTCGGCCAGTGCTGGTTGTCCGACACAGAGTTCTGGCCGAACTCTGTGTTGTCGGGGGCTGAAGCGGATTTTAGGGTGACTTTTCACCACTGGATCTAATCCAACGGTCCAGGTTGGCTGCGGGATTAGGGAGTTAAGTTGGGATTTCCAAACCCTAATTCATAACGCAACGTAACACAAGAAAAAAAGAGGAGAAGGAGGCAAGAGTGCCATTGCAACTTCGGAGAAGAAGACGGAGGATTGAAGGTCGCTATTCGAAGGAGATCGTGTTCGGGTAATCTCTACTCGTCGTTCTCGCTCTTCGTAGCCTTGTAATCATTGTTCTTATCTCTGAGTGTTGTGGGGATCCGATTTGGATCGGGAGGAGTTTGTAGAGGGTGTAATTCTTCTATTCCATTAGTGGAGGCTTCTCAGGGTTGGACTCCGATCGTCCCGTGGTTTTTTTTCCGCAAGAATTTTCCACGTCAAAAATTCTCTGTGTCTGCGTGGATTGTTTTGTGTGGTTGTTTTTGGGTTCGTGCGTTGTATTGCTCGGTCCTCTCGCAGGTACTATCCGGTTTGGAGAAAAGTTTTCGCGTTTCTTTCCTAACAGAGTGGTATCAAAGCCAGGTTCTGGAATTCAGAAGGAGTGTCAGTAGTTAACAGAGAAACCAGAGAGGAGAGATGGACGCGAAGCCGGTATGCATGGTGAATCTTAATGGCACAAACTATCATTATTGGCGGAGCAAGATGAAGGATTTGCTGTTTGTCAAGAAGCTGCATCTACCCGTGTTTGCATCCGAGAAGTCCAGTGATAAATCCGAGGAGGACTGGACATTCGAGCATATACAGGTGTGTGGGTACATACGGCAGTTTGTTGATGAGAACGTGTACAACCACGTTGCCAATATTGAGCACGCGAAGACGTTGTGGGATAAGCTGGAATCCTTGTATGCAAAGAAGACCGGGGTAAACAAGTTGTTCCTGATCCGGACGATGATGGGTCTGCGGTACAAGGATGGAGCGTCTATTTCGGATCACTTGAGTGAGTTCCAGGGCGTGGTTGACCAGCTATCTTCTATGGAAGTCAAGTTCGACGACGCAGTTCAGGGACTGTGGCTGCTGTGTACTTTGCCAGACTCGTGGGAGACCGTACGAGTATCTATGATCGCTTCTGCTCCAGAGGACGTGGTCAGTCTGGAGTTTGCCAAGAGCGGGGTGCTGAATGAAGAGATGCGGAGACGTTCTCAGGGCACTTCATCCACATTCCACCACTCAGAGGCACTTGTTTCAGAGAGCCGCGGAAGGGGCAAAAGCAGGGGTCCAGGTGGTGGCAGAGACAAGAGCAGGGGGAAGTCGAAGGGTCGTTACGAGGACTCAGAGTGTTACCATTATGGTAAGAAGGGCCATATCAAGCGGAATTGTTTCGCTTGGAAGAGAGAGAAGAAGGGCGACAAGGGGAAGCAAGAAGAGAACACTACAGCGGCGGCCTCGATGCATGGAGGCGATGTGATCGTCGTAGGTGATGAGGTCATTACTAACCTCGCCTGTGATGACAATTCTTGGCTGGTGGACTCAGGGGCTTCAGCACATGTATCTCACAACAGGGCACTATTTGCTACTTACACGACAGACGACTGTGACGTGTTGAAGATGGGCAACGGAGATGTGTCGAAGGCGGTTGCCGTTGGAGATGTGCATTTGAGATCGAAGACGGGTGCGGTTCTTGTTCTCAAAGATGTTCGTCATGTCCCTGATATCCGTTTCAACCTGGTGTCGGTTGGAAGGTTGGATGACGAGGGATTCTTCAGTCTCTTCAGGAACAGTCAGTAGAAGCTTTCCAGGGGTTCGATGGTGATTGCCAGAGGAAGCAAGAAGTTCGGTCTCTACTATATGGAGGGGAGCGCACAGGGGGCACAGGAGGTGAACGCAGTCAGTGATGCGTCTACCGAGTTGTGGCACAGGCGGCTCGGCCATATCAGCGAGAAGGGGATGAGCTACTTGGTGAACAGGAAGGTGATTCCGGGGCTCAAGTCTATAAAGTTGGAGAAGTGCACGCACTGTTTAGCTGGGAAGCAAAATAGGGTGTCTTTCCAAAGTCACCCAAGTTCGAGGAAGCCGGCGTTGCTCGAGTTGATTCACTCGGATGTCTGCGGTCCTACGAAGGTAAAATCTCTTGGTGGTGCTTCTTACTTTGTAACTTTTATTGATGACTGTTCCAGGAAGGTTTGGGTCTATGCCTTAAAGACCAAGGATCAGGTGCTGCCTACTTTCAAGGAGTTTCAGGCCTCTGTTGAAAAGGAGACGGGCAAGAAGTTATGTGTTCGGTCCGACAATGACGACGAATACATCGGTCCTTTGATGCGTATTGTAGAGAGCAGGGGATACGACACCAGAAGACTCCGCCAAAGACACCTCAGCTCAATGGTGTAGCGGAGCGCATGAACAGGACACTGATGGAGAGGGTGCGGTGTTTGCTGTCAGAAGCAAACTTGCCGGACAGTTATTGGGGTGAGGCTCTTCTCATAGCTGCTTATGTTATTAATTTGTCTCCTAGTGCTCCTTTGCAGGGTGATGTGCCTGACAAAGTATGGTACGACAAAGAGCCGTCATACAATCACCTGCGGGCGTTTGGTTGTAAGGCCTTTGTACATGTACCGAAGGACAAGAGGATCAAACTTGAGCCGAAGACGAGGCGATGCGTCTTTGTCGGCTAAGGTCGGGATGAGTTTGGCTATAGACTCTACGACCCAGTGGAAGGAAAGCTCTACAGAAGCAGGGACGTAGTGTTCGTCGAGGATCAGACCATGACCAACACTCAGGATTCCGAGATGCCTTCTGAGGCTGAAGAATTGCCTGAGTTAGAGTCATTTTGCTTCGAGCAGTTTCCAGAGGACATCGCAGAGGATCCAGTTATGGGGGAGCCAGTACATGGAGTTACTCCCAACCTTGATCATCAGCCTGCTGATGGTGGTCAGGGTGTCCCTCAGGAGGATGAGCATGCCGGGGAGGCAGTTCCTGAAGGGGAGGAGGCTGTCGGTATACAGCCAGCACCAGTGGTTCCTTTGAGAAGGAGTGACAGGGATCGTCGACCATCTACGAGATACTCACCAGATGAGTATGTGCTATTGACTGACGAGGGAGAGCCCGAAAGTTTTGCAGAGGCTATGGAAGACGAACACAGGCAGGAGTGGATGGAGGCTATGCAGGAGGAGATGAGTTCCTTGCACACCAATTCCACTTATGATCTGGTACGGTTGCCAAAGGGCAAGAAGGCTTTGAAGAATCGATGGGTGTTCAGAGTGAAGCAGACAGATGATGCTACTCGCCCTCGATACAAAGCGAGGCTGGTAGTTAAAGGCTACGGTCAGCGAATAGGCATGGATTATGATGAGATCTTTTTGCCTGTCGTCAAGCATTCGTCTATTCGGGTGGTGGTAGCATTAGCAGCCAGTCTCGACTTGGAGGTCGAGCAGATGGACGTGAAGACGGCATTCCTTCACGGTGATCTTGAGGAGGAGTTGTACATGGAGCAGCTAGAGGGATTCTGTGAGAAGGGCAAGTCACATTTGGTCTGCCGGTTGAGGAAGAGCTTGTATGGTCTGAAGCAGGCTCCGAGGCAGTGGTACAGAAAGTTCGAGTCGTTTATGGGGGAGCATGGTTATGCACGGACGACGTCAGACCATTGTGTATTTGTGAGATATTTTGCCGATGATAATTTTATCATTTTGTTGTTCTATGTTGATGATATGCTATTTGTGGGTCGGAATGCCACTAGGATAGTGGAGCTGAAGTGCCAACTGGGTGCGGCCTTCTCTATGAAGGATTTGGGCACAGCGAAGACTATTCTTGGGATGGAGATCAGCCGAGAGAGAGTCCAAGCTGCTACACTTGTCCCAAACGAAGTACATTCATCGGGTACTTCAGCGTTTCGGGATGGACGGATCGAAGAAAGTGAGTTCCCCTCTTGCGGCTCACTTTAAGCTCACTGAGGAGCAGTGTCCATCTACCGAGGACGAAAAGGAAGATATGGAGCGGATTCCATATGCCTCAGCTGTGGGAAGCCTTATGTATGCCATGGTGTGTACGAGGTCAGATATTGCTCATGCAGTTGGTACGGTTAGCAGGTATCTTTCAAATCCTGGAAGGGTACATTGGAGTGCGGTCAAGTGGATTCTACGTTATCTTCAGGACACTGCTGGTTGGAGACTTTCCTTTGGTGGTGACGAGCCGAAGCTGGTTGGGTATACCGACGCTGATATGGCTGGAGATGTAGACACGAGACGATCGACTTCGGGCTACGTGATGATGTTTGCGGGAGGAGCGGTGTCGTGGCAGTCGCGGTTGCAGAAATGTGTTGCCTTGTCGACGACAGAGGCAGAGTACATTGCGGCGACGGAGACTTGCAAGGAGCTGTTGTGGATGAAGAAGCTGTTGCAGGAAATGGGACTGAAGCAAGAGCAGTACACTTTGCTTTGCGACAGTCAGAGTGCTATCCATCTTGTGAAGAATCAGACGTTTCATAGCCGGTCCAAGCACATCGAGACTCGGTATCATTGGATACGGGATGTGGTTGAGAAGAAGGACGCGAAGCTTGAGAAGGTTCATACAGATGACAACGGAGCTGATATGTTCACGAAGATTCTAGCAAGGGAGAAGTTTGAGTACTGCAGGCAGATCGTCGGAATGACGACATCCTCCCCATAGTTGTGAAGGGAAAGATTTGTTGGAGTGGGTGGGGTTCCCAACCTATGTGGAGAAGACCCCGGAGTGTGACGAGCGCCGTTCGTGTGTCGAAGAAGCTCGGGGAGGAAGCGGGGCTGCTGATAGAGCTACAGGGAGCTGCTGGAAGCAGGGGGGCCGAGTTCGGGCCGAACTCTGCCCCAGGCAGAGTTCTGGCCGAACTCTGCCTCCCCATTCCAGAATGTGGTCGGCCAGTGCTGGTTGCCCGACACAGAGTTCTGGCCGAACTCTGTGTCGTCGGGGACTGAAGCGGATTTTAGGGTGACTTTTTACCACTGGATCTAATCCAACGGTCCAGGTTGGCTGCGGGATTAGGGAGTTAAGTTGGGATTTTCAAACCCTAATTCATAACGCAACGTAACACAAGAAAAAAAGAGGAGAAGGAGGCAAGAATGCCATTGCAACTTCGGAGAAGAAGACGGAGGATTGAAGGTCGCTATTCGAAGGAGATCGTGTTCGGGTAATCTCTACTCGTCGTTCTCGCTCTTCGTAGCCTTGTAATCATTGTTCTTATCTCTGAGTGTTGTGGGGATCCGATTTGGATCGGGAGGAGTTTGTAGAGGGTGTAATTCTTCTATTCCATTAGTGCAGGCTTCTCAGGGTTGGACTCCGATCGTCCCGTGGTTTTTTTTTCCGCAAGGATTTTCCACGTCAAAAATTCTCTGTGTCTGCGTGGATTGTTTTGTGTGGTTGTTTTTGGGTTCGTGCGTTGTATTGCTCGGTCCTCTCGCAGGTACTCTCCGGTTTGGGGAAAGGTTTCCGCGTTTCTTTCCCAACACTTATCTCCATTCCATGTTTCTCAACAATGATAGAGGGCTTGTTCAAGAAAGTCGAGCAAGGCGATCTCCTGTTCTTCTACCTCCTCTTGATAGGGGATGGAGTCTTCTCTAGGCTGGTCATCAAACTGCAGCTCCCATTCATTTCCGTTATTCTCGTAACGACTAACGGATTGTCCATACCTAAATGGTAGTGGCCTAGGGAGCACAATTGCTAGAGCACAGGAGAACGATTAGTAATGATACAAGGAAAAGCATCCAGATGGACTACTATAGCGAGTCTAGCGACTTAATGAGCATCCCAGATGGACTACTGTAGATGCACTTTCTAAGGTCTCGCCATGTTGCTGAAAACATTAGAATTCTTTTGTTACACTCACTCCTGAAGCAAGAGTCAAAATTTGAGATCCTACTATTCCAATCTCCTCAGCTTTCATGCTATTTCCAACAACCAGACTGTTTAGGGATCATCGGACTCCTCTGCTCAGTAAGGCTGAAAAGAGAACTGCAGGTCTCGAATTAGATCTGGATCTCTGCGGATGGTAAGTGGTTATCACAACCCACAAAAAAACTTATTGCAACCTCAGTAACTTGGCTTCTTGGGTTATAGCTCAAATACTAATACAGAATCTTAGCTTAATGTCTTCATCAATCTTTTCCCACCACAGATGCGCCAAGTTTTTTGACAAATTTCTTAATTGTGCATCATTATGAACCACAAAGCATGGTTGGTCTTACAAACTGTGTTACAGAAATTTTCTTTCAAATTTGAAGGGTACATACGATCACAAAACCACTAAACACTGCAGAATACTTCCAAGACAACCATCCCACTGTAGTTCCATATATATATATATATATATATATATATATATACTTTTTTCTCAAATTCGTATTCATAAATGATTAGCAAACTTTAGCGCTCTTAGGGCCTGTTTGGATCGCGGTAACCTCGCGAAAGTGTTAAAGTGGCACTTTCATGAAGGTGTAACTCATTTCACTTCCAATGCATTCCACTTTCCAGAAAGCGTTTGGATACAAAGGGTTTTGTCCCCCCGCAAGTGAAGGGTACTTTCAATGTACTTTGTTTGGATGACCAATTGAAAGTGTAGGTGGAAACTAAAATGCACACTTTCAATGTTTGGGTCACATCCCACAAGTGATATAATCACCAACCTATTAAATTAGGTAATGTTACCACTTATGAAACTTTAGAATATATAGCTGCCAAATACAACCAAGAACAGATATCAAAGAAAACTGATACTCAAATACGTACGATGCCTAATTTCCTGAATGTATCATACAAATGATACCAAAGAAAACTGATACTCAAATACGGATACTGATATCCTGAATGTATCATACAAAGAATAACAGAAAACTTATAACCATGATGCCTAATTTCCTGAATGTACCATACAAATGATACTCAAATGCAGATACTCATATCCTAATTGTATCATACAAATGATACCAAAGAAAACTCATAACCCTGGTACTCATATCCTGATACTCATATCTTGAATGGAGCATACTCAAAGAAGATTGGAACAATAAAGCCCAAAATTTTATTTATCCAAGTTGTTGTTAAAATTTGAAACGTAGCCCAGACTGTCACGCCCCGATTCCGTAGAATCGATAATCGTCTCCCGGACGTGATGCCGTGTGAACCTAAGTTGCGATCGCACAAGGCATAGTCATAAGGTTATCCGAAACACAACATAAAGTTAGAGTACGCAGAGAAATTGATTGACACCTTTGAAATAGAAGTAGAGTTTTTATTGATAATAAAGTTCATTTACATTGACTCCATTACATTCATTGTCGCGCGGGCTACAACATGACTCAACTTACAAAACGAACGCTGATGAGATAGTCGTTCCATACATTACATCCCTTCTACAAGCAAAAACCATTACACTTTCCACATGCTATCGAGGGAAGTCGAGTCGCCATCTTTTTTTCTTTTTGAACTGAGTGCGGAGTCTTCAAAAGGATTCAGAAACAAGCCTTCAAGACACGGACGCGGCTTCAAAAGTGTTCGCGCCGCCTTGAGCTTTAAGTGGCACGTCCTTCGTGGCTCGGGGTACCTGCGTGGAGAGCAAGGATCAGTACATTACACTTTGTACTGGTGCGTGGATATTTAAGTTCCAATCTCTCATTTGGTTGAAGAGTTTATATGACTTCGTGTATGAATGTTTCTAACCATCCTAATGAATTTCAAACAAGCATATGACAAGCATAATGTGAAATACGTTGGAACTTACCCACGGCGGTCCGCGCCGTGCATTTTGAGACTTACCATGTTCTTCCCTGTCAGTTATTATCATTTTCGTGTGCAATTTGTGTACGTGAAGGTCACTGGCACCACAAGCCATTTGGACTATAGCTGGCTTAAACGACGACCCTTTCAGCGCGGGTAGCGAGCCCCGCTGCAAGTTCTCCCGACTAACCATATTTTTGCTTTCGTCGAGTTCAGCTATCTTTTGCTTCCTCCTAGGCCGAAACGATCCCGTGTCTCGGGGTATCGCTCGAGGAAGCCGTACCTCGTGCACGAGTTGTCCAATGACCGTGCAAAGACAATTTTAGTTATTAAGATATAGCCTACATTCTCTTTGAAACTTGCTCATTTTATCGTGTCCGTGCCCTTGCATCCATTCTTTCATTCACAACAACATCATTGGTTTTCCTAAGAAGGGGTCGAGAAGAGAAAGGTCAGCCACTCACCTTGAGTTCACTTCAGGCGAGAGAACTTATTGGTCGCGCTAGACGTCGCCTACACGATTACCTGAAATCGCACAAGCAACTGATTAGAACACTGTTTTATTCAAGAAGTTCGATAGGAAATGCGAGTTCGAAACGCAAGCCATGAAAACTATCGAAAATATTCACGAAAACGCATTCAGAAAACCAAGCCAAAACCAACGTAAGCGACGTGAAAAACAGAGCAACGGGAGGTCTCTTCCGACTCAGCCGCAGATTCAATCCTTGAGGCGCAACCCGCTGAATATGAGACTTGGTTCCGAAGAAGCCATTCCATAACGGGGAATGGATCTTAATTCAACCATTCCCGTTCGATCGATTCGATTGATCCCGACCTATCGGTCCCGACCGAATCGATAGCGACAGTGATCCTTTCTCGTGCACCCCGTGGACGTAGAACGTGGCACGATGTAGGGACGGGGCACTATGCCGACATGTCCAATTGCCAAATTTTCATATGAAAACTATTGCATATGAAGAACATTCCCTCAAAAAACATGCTGCATATGAAGAACATACTCTCAAAGAACCTACTACATATGAAGAACATAACCCAAATATTGTATCAAAAAAACTGCTGCAATCTCAAAAATGTAGCATTCAAAAATTGTATCATATGAAAACTGTTGCATATGAAGAACATACCCCAAAACCTGTTGCATATGAAAAATGTAGCATTAGATTCACAACCACCAAATTGAAAGAGTATGTAGGGAATAACTGATACTCTAAAAAGAGTCAATGAGGACTCTGTGGGCTCAGAGCTTTAGCAGAAGCCTCTTCAAATAATATCTTTATTGAGCATATACTCACAAAATTGGACCAACATAGCCACAAAAGTGATATGAAGAACATACCCCAAATATTGTATCAAAAAACTGAGCTTATACTTTGTTGCTAACGCTATATGTAGCACCAAACTTTGCATTCACTAATTTGCATACAAGTATGTAGGAACTGTTTCTAAAGGCTTTGTCACATTTTTTCCCCTCTTCGGCCTCCCTAGCAAGAATCTTTAGAAGTTCATCTGTATGTTCATCCTCCCAACGTTTATTGGGCGTTCCTCTCCTTCCTTTTGAACATTCTTACCCGTACTATTCGATGACTTATTTGGTTTGCTCTTTTGAGGAGATTCAGCTTGGTCCTCATTATGTCCTTGTGGATTAGATCATTGGCTAACAACAAAGGAATACGAATCCATGAAATGGTCAATATTGCCTCCCCAATTTATGTCGGTCATTGGATTTACAATTGGACGGATTGGACTCGGTTGTGTCACCCTTTCTTGCCCCCCTTCTTGTCCAATTTCATGGCCTTGACTTCCTGTACTAGTACCAAGTGACCTCCTCTTTGATTGAGGAGGTACAAAAGGGGTGCCCGCATGTGATTGAAAGTGTCGGTAGTTTGGAAAGTTGTCTCACATCTCACCTGTTAACATTTAGAATAAAAATTGTTGCCAAAGACTACAAACTATGTATACTTTTAAGCTATTACAAAAAACTGCTACTAATACAACATATGCCAAGGATATCATACAAACTATTACAAAAAATGCTACTAATATGAATTCACACTAACAAAACAAACTTGGAATTTGCAATTCTTATACCCTACCATGTCCAGTACAGTAATCATGCCACATATGTTGTGCAATCTGATCATGCATGTCTTCCCAAGCTTTCTTCACATTTCGCTGGACTTGCGTACTATTTTGGAAGAACTGTTCATACTCGAACAAATTGTCTTTCATGACTTCTCCCTCACCGAAACACAGTTCATCCGCAACTAACTCGTCTTTAGGTTCAACTCCAAGTATGTAGTTGTGCAGCACACAACAAGCAAGTACAATATCAACTTGTGTAGGAAAGTCATGAAATTTTTTCTTTCCTATAATGCAGAACCGGTTCTTGAGGGTGGCAAATACGCATTCAATTTTACTACGCAACTTGGAATACCTATAATTAAATAGTTCCCTCGCAGTGGTAGGGTGTCGATCCTTCTTAGGATTGAAGTAGTACCTAACTCCACGATAAGGGACAATAAAACTCGGGCCAACATTAGCCAAATAATATTTTCCTATACGTGAAAAAATGACAAGCATAAAATTGTAAGATTATTTATTTCATATACGTGTGAAGGTACATGCATAAAAATGAAACTATAAAGTTAGAGTGATTCAAACTATTTACCTGCTATGACCTTCAGGCCATGTAGAGATGGCCTAGAAAGGGCATCCTTTAAAATTGTCATGTCATTAGCACAACCTTTCCACCCTGTCAGAACATACGTGACCTTCTTATTGGGAGTACAAGTTGCTAACACATTTTGTGTTACTTGTTTTCTACCCCTAAACCTTGCCACTATAGAGGCTGGGAGGGTAGCTTGGATATGGGTGCCATCTATCATCCTATACAATCCTACATTTCGACTAAATGCATCTTTAACATGTAATATTTGTAATACCCCACTCCGTACGGTGCATTATGCTGAGTCATTGACTCGAAGAGTTGCGTTGACCCGATTACGTATCGATGCGAATCGATACAAAGTGTTAAATTGTCCCGAGCAATGCATCGAACTAAGTCGATGCGAAGAGTTGCCTTATCCCAAAGAATGCATCGAGTGAATCGATGTGAAGCGCCGCGTTGCCTCGAAGGATAAGTGCGTTGAGATGGCTCAAAGATTCTAAGAAATCGAATCGACCAAGGCGCAAGTCCGAATCGATGCAAGTATTGATTTTAGTTGGTTTCATGTGCAGGCTATATGTTTACGCTTAAATGTTAGAGGTCGATCTTTTGCCTTATTCAGTAAGGGGTCCGCGAAAGCAAATCGTCGCCATACGACGGACTGAAGCGTTGGCACGGTAAGCCAAAACGGACGTATAATTCAATGAAGCAGGAAGTGCTCGAATGGCTAAGTCAGGAGAGTTGCCCGTACAACGAAGTTATGAAATCAAGCCGCAACGGCTCGGCAAAATGACAAGGCATATCGATTCAAGGTGGAGGGACATTGACTCTCTTTCCTACTCCGTCATGCTTAAGTAAAATACATATCATTGTATGCTGAGTTAACCTATCAATGCCACGGGCGTGGCTCGATAGAGAGATAAACATAGTGCGTGTCGAACACTAGATAGAACGATTGAAATGAATCGTACGGAAGACGTACGAGTCGCTATGGAACATTGAATATCGCAAAGGCGAGCGCCTCGGTACGCAAGCCATAAGAACATGGGATAACTGTATCGACGAGTGCCCCAGTACATAAGTCATTCCGTGCCCCGTGCACGAATTAGCATGCTAGAACATTGAAAGACTATATCGGTGCGAGTGCCTCAGAGCACGAGCGATAGAACATTGAATACCTTATCAAGGCGTGCCTCAGTTGCATGAGTCGGAAGGATGGAACATAAGTATAACGCGTTGAATGCTAAGGCGTAGAATACGGAAACACGGCTTCGAGGCGTACATTAAATGTACGATGCAAGGAAAGACGGCGAATGTGCGCAGCTGTACGATATTTATAAAAGATGGCGTCGTTGCGATGAGAATAACAGTTGTGGCATGGATGTGACATAACTGTCGATGCGGCATAGTGCCTTCGAAATGTTCGTGGCCTTCGGGCGTTCGTTGAGGACATTGGGGCGTTGTGCCAATTAAAATAGAGATAAGCGAACTTGCTTGGTTGTATGAAAGATAAGATTCGTTGCATGGTCAAATGGACTTAAAGATATAAAAGCCCGTGCATGGGTATTCCCTCGAACGTGGCGCACCAGGGCGCTGGGACCGTTCGGCCTAGGAGGGATTGCGTTTACGGTATTGTTGGTGTACTTCATTTAGACGGATAGCGACATTCTGGTGAATGTGATAAGCCACTTGCTACGATTATTTCGATGGCCTCTGATGTTGGTTAGCAACCGCATAGAGTTAACATCGTCTTATGTTTTGATTCGATAAATATAAGTCCATTCTAGCCCGGAAAGCTAGTGACCTTCATATAGTTAAGGGCGATGGGTTTGGAAGTGCAAGGTATACGTATATCCTGCATGGATGGATCCTGAATAGAGGGCACTTATAACATGACAGGGAAAACGGATAGACGTATTCACCTTGCGTCGGTACAAGGGCGAGTTCGTCGATCTTGGTAAGTCATGCCACGAAACAAACACGAGATTGCTTGCCTGTTTACTTATGCGAATTGAATAACATGCTTGCCATGCTTTACAGTCTTCGAATATGCCATGAACTCATCCTACGGAGAACATAGAAAGAGAACTAAATTGTATGTTTGCAGGAATCAATACAATACTAAATGTCAGTTTGTTAAGTGGGTTTTTGATCAGTACAGCGAGGATGAAAGTACTAATCCCCCACTAGTTTGCTAGCAGGTTCAGGGATTGGTCTGCTCGCGGCGGAGCTTCACTTGAACGCGTTGAGGCTTGGAATACTGAAGCTTATTGAGGAGTGCAATCGCATTGACGCTCGGACATGCAACAGTATTGATGCGGCCGAGATATAGAAGGCATGATGTATGGAACGGTGAAATCCTTTGTGGGCAAGAGAGAACCTGAGTGTTGTAGCCAATCTGGCAAATTACGTTGGGCTATCGAAAGCTTTTGTAATCTGATTTCGAATATCAATAAAGAGAATCGTTTCGTATACTCTGTTTTTCTTTTGTTGTTAATGTTCAACTCAAAGATAACCATTTGAGAACTTGTCATCTTGTCTTGCACGAGCGCAACTCTAGGCCCGTGCGGCATCACGCCCCATACGAGGACGATGATTCGGGTGATTCCGGGTCGGGGCGTGACAAATTGGTATCAGAGCTCTAGGCTCAATTTTCTCTGGACACTTGCTTCATTCCATTCCAAAGAGTTGCCCACCACCAATCGAAATCACTCTTGACTCTACTCGATGCCGTACTGGATGTTCCATACAATAAGTCTAATACAAATCATGTAATTTTGCTGTGTGTTATTTTGGAAATTACATGGTGTTGCTGGAAAAGTCGTGAAAGATTTGTTGCTGCAAGTACAACAAGTTGCGAGATGTGAATTCAAAGATTTGTCGCTGCGGATGCAATACGTCATGAATTAAAATTTGAGATGTTCGTTGGTTACAACGATCGATATGAGAAAAGTTCGTTTCATCAATACAATGAAAGTCGTGGAATGTTGCTGCAGCAATTGCCACACGTTGATTGTAAATGATGCGTTGAAAAAAAGAAGAAGTTGATATTGAATGTGTCGAACGGATTCACATATCGATTTCGAATGTACGTTGCGATGAAAAGCGATAAGTCAATATCGAATGTGTTGAACGGATTTGAGCATTGACTTTGAATGTCGGAAATAAAATGTTGCACGAGGTGCAACAGATGTCGAAAATAAATTGTTGCACGATGTGCAATGCGTATTGAAAGTAAATTGTTGCGCATGGAGCAACGCATATCAAAGTGAAATCGTTGTACGAAATACAACGGATATCGAGAATGAATTGTTGCACAAGATACAACGGAAGAAAACAAAAGTTATAAATCAAGAGACGAAATCGGTTCGATTGCGCACCGAGCTTGTGTTGGCAAATGAAAACATTTGGCCGAGTTGTGTCGGATTTTGATAGAATCAGAGTTACGGTTGTGATCAAGTACGATCACTGCGGAAATCGTGAGTCGGAAGAGATTGTTGGTTCGTAAAGAGTACGTTGCGACGGAAGTAACTTGATTTCTGGGTGGTATATGGCATACCACCGATGCAATGAATGGCTCAATTCCGAGTGGTATATGCAATACCACTTGTGCGATAAATTGCATCAACGTATTATGAGAATTGCGGAAGGTTTGTCCGCAACGGACGGAAAAGCACCGAGTCTCGAATGAGAATTTGTACGACAGCATGTTGATGCAAATGTTCTTCGATGATCGGTTAGAACGGTAAGACGGGACTTGTAACATTGAATGATACGTCGATTGAAAATTTATGTGTCGGTCAAATGACTGGAACTAGCGAAACGATTATGCCTTGAAGCAACAATCGGATCGACGGGATAGGAAACTCGAAACATTGAAATCGAACCGCACGACTTGCGAGCTCGATGAAAATGTTGGACGATACAAATTTTAATCGAATCGCACGACTTACAATTTCGATAGAAATGTTAGCCGATGCAAAGTGAAATCGAATCGTACGACTTACGATCTCGATAGAAATATTGGACGAGACGAAATATAATCGGATCGCACGATGTGCGACTTCGGCAAGAAAGTTGGTTGACGCGAGTAATCGTGCCTAAGAAATAGTTGGTTATGTTACGGCGAAACTCATTTGAGTACGACTGAAAAACACGCAAAACTTAGAGGGCGAGATCGTATGACTTGAGGATTCGATATTGGATAATCGGTAACTCAGTTACGTGATCAAAGTATAGCGGGATGTGGCAAATTGGAGAACGAGTTGATGCGTATGGAAAAGTTCGTTGCAAACTTGGATGTATGTGATGCGAGTTAAGTTGACGTTTGAAACGGATTCAAGTTGAACCTTACGTTATCGAAATGGATACAGCGTATCGAGATCGATACGTAAGGAAACGTAAACGATGTGAGAATACAAAATAGGGTGTGCCTCGTGCTATCAAATTTTGTAGATAACGATGCGAGAATGAACGAACTTGGTTGATCGTAAATTTTGTGATTTATCAGGGCGAGACTATAAGTCATCGACGATTGTTCGAAGCATATGGCATCTCGTGTGTCGACCGCTAAATAAGATAGACTCGAACTCGATACGAGTAGATGTTTCGTAAATTGCAAAATCATCGACGGCCGTGTATGACCTTACTCGGAGGATAGTTGCGCATCAGTTGCGTCGATTGAAATAGTTTTGTCCGAAATTGGGTAGTCGCATAGAATCGTCGGAACGTGATTTGGCTCCGAAATAAGATATAGCATGGTTCGTAGTAAACTGTCCTTCGGTGATGATCCACAATTATCGAGCATAGCTTCGGGGCAGCTGACCCTAGAAGACTTGACCGCCAAATCAAATTGAATGTTGCAGACCGTAAGATGACCCATGCGATATCGTATATGAGATTTGCGTCGATAACAAATACAGTGTGGTGCATGTTGACGATAAGTCTAGGCGATCGAGAATTATTGGAACAACTTTCGATTGAGAATGATATAGTTAGATTTGGGTATTCGTCGGATGAATACTTGAATGGATATGTTGGTCGATGAACGAACTAGAAATTTACCAACGAACTTGGTGATTCGAATAGGCGATTGCGAGAATCGTGCTATGCACAAGAGAGAACGATAAGAGAATGACTTACAGTTATGTCGTTAGATTTGATTCACCTTGCAATTGAGCTTACGTGAATCGAAATTATGTTCGATGTTGCGAGACGGATAAGTTGGGAATTTGGCTAGTGAATTTCTACTCGTTAGGAATCGAATGTAAGATGCGTCGTAAGGACCTTCATGTAAAAGACGATCGTTGTCTTGAGCACGGTCGCCTCGATGTAAACTGTCATGTCAGATAGATGGTGGCCTTTGTGCAATGTCAATTTAAAGTTGTGTCGGAAGGATTTGAACACGGTGTCTATGTAAGTCACCTAGCAGACGTAGTCCTGAATGTTGATACTTTTGCAAGTCAACAAAAGAGAATCATGTCGAAATAAGATACAAAGTGAAACATAAGAAATCGTTGGATAGTAACGTCGAACGCAAGGCGTTGTGGAGACTCGTTGTGATCGGATACGCGACGGCTTGACGCGACGCGTAGAATTGATAGTCCCGATGAAACATACAAAGTGAGAAATGCGATTTTTGAATCGTATCGTGTGCCTTGACTTTTGTTGGAGGATCACGTATGTATCAATATGCATATGTAATAGAATTGTGAGAACTTATGCTAGAGCCCAAGTCCGATCGAGAGTACGAGATGGCAAGTAATTGAGAATAAGAAGTTACATGTTAGCGTTGTTCCGATATCCTATAACTGAGCTTGGCTGAAATGCATATATTGGTGGAATGCCTAAAATATGTGTATGATTCCAAACTAAGTTGTACGATCCAAATGATAGTGAGACGAGATCGTGGAACGATCTAGTGAAACCCTTGGAAATTTAGTATTGGTTTCGGTTCGAGGACGAACCTTGTTTTGAGTGGTATATTATGTAATGCCCCGCTCCGCACAGTACATTATGCTGAGTCATTGACTCGAAGAGTTGAGTTGACCCGATTACGTATCGATACGAATCGATACAAAGTGTTAAATTGTCCCGAGCAATGCATCGAACTAAGTCGATCGATGCGAAGAGTTGCCTTATCCCAAAGAATGCATCTAGTGAATCGATGCGAAGCGCCGCGTTGCCTCGAAGGATAAGTGCGTTGAGACGGCTCAAAGATTCTAAGAAATCGAATCGACCAAGGCGCAAGTTCGAATCGATGTAAGTATTGATTTTAGTTAGTTTCATGTGTAGGCTATACGTTTACGCTGAAATATTAGAGGTCGATCTTTTGCCTTATTCAGTAAGGGGTCCGCGAAAGCAAATCGTCGCCATGCGACGGACTGAAGCGTTGGCACGATAAGCCAAAACGGACGTATAATTCAATAAAGTACGAAGTGCTCGAATGGCTAAGTCAGGAGAGTTGCCCGTGCAACGAAGTTATGAAATTAAGCCGTAACGGCTCGACGAAATGACAAGGCATATCGATTCAAGATGGGGGGACATTGACTCTCTTTCCTACTCTATCATGCTTAAGTAAAATACATATCATTGTATGCTGAGTTAACCTATCAACGCCACGGGCGTCGATAGAGAGATAAACATAGTGCGTGTCGAACACTAGATAAAACGATTGAAATGAATCGTATGGCAGACGTACGAGTCGCTATGGAACATTAAATATCGCAAAGGCGAGCGTCTCGGTGCGCAAGCCATAAGAACATGGAATAAATGTATCGACGAGTGCCCCAGTGCATAAGTCATTCCGTGTCCCGCGCACGAGTTAGCATGCTAGAACATTGAAAGACTATATCGGTGCGAGTGCCTCAAAGCACGAGCGATAGAACATTGAATACCTTATCGAGGCGTGCCTCAGTTGCACGAGTCGGAAGGATGGAACATAAGTATAACGCGTTGAATGCTAAGGCGTAGAATACGGAAACACGGCTTCGAGGCGTGCATTGAATGCACGATACAAGGAAAGACGGCGAATGTGCACAGCTGCACGATATTTACAAAAGATGGCATCGTTGTGACGAGGAGAACAGTTGTGGCATGGATGTGACATAACTGTCGATACGGCATGGTGCCTTCGAAATATTCGTGGCCTTCGGGCGTTCGTTGAGGACATTGGGGCGTTGTGCCAATTGAAATAGAGATAAGCGAACTTGCTTGGTTGTATGAAAGATAAGATTCGTTGCATGGTCAATTGGACTTAAAGATATAAAAGCTCGTGCATGGGTATTCCCTCGAACGTGGCGCACCAGGGCGCTGGGACCGTTTGGCCTAGGAGGGATTGCGTTTATGATATTATTGGTGCACTTCATTTAGACGGGTAGCGACCTTCTGGTGAATGTGATAAGCCACTTGCTGCGATTATTTTGGTGGCCTCTGATGTTGGTTAGCAGCTGCACAGAGTCAACATCGTCTTATGTTTCGATTCGATAAATATAAGTCCATTCTAGCCCGAAAAGCTAGTAACCTTCATATAGTTAAGGGCGATGGGTTTGGAAGTGCAATGTATACGTATATCCTGCATGGATGGATCCTGAATAGAGGCAGTTATAACATGACAGGGAAAACGGATAGGCGTATTCACCTTGCGTCGGTGCAAGGACGAGTACGTCGATATTGGTAAGTTATGCCACGAAACAAACACGAGATTGCTTACCTGTTTACTTATGCGAATTGAATAATATGCTTGCCATGCTTTACAGTCTTCAAATATGCCATGAACTCATCCTAAGGAGAACATAGAAAGAGAACTAAATTGTATGTTTGTATGAATCAATACAATACTAAATGTCGGTTTGTTAAGTGAGTTTTTGATCAGTACAGCGAGGACGAAAGTACTAATCCCCTGCTAGTTTGCTAGCAGGTTCAGAGATTGGTCTGTTCGCGGCGGTGCTTCGCTTGAACGCGTTGAGGCTTGGAATGCCGAAGCGTATTGAAGCGTGCAATCGCATTGACGCTCGAACATGCAACAGTATTGATGCGGCCGAGATATAGAAGGCATGATGTATAGAACGGTGAAATCCTTTGTGGGCAAGAGAGAACCTGAGTGTTGTAGCCAATCTGGCAAATTTCGTTGGGCTATCGAAAGCTTTTGTAATCTGATTTCGAATATCAATAAAGAGAATCATTTTGTATACTCTGTTTTCCTTTCGTTGTTAATGTTCAACTCAAAGATAACCATTTGAGAACTTGTCATCTTGCCTTACACGAGTGCAACTCCAGGCTCGTGCGGCATCATGCCCCATACGAGGACGATGATTCGGGTGATTCCGGGTCGGGGCGTGACAATATTAGTAGGTTATATAACATAAACTGAATTTATTTTAATTACCTTTACCTCATAATACAGAAACAATTATGCTGCATTCCTTATCTCCATCGGAGTTTCAGACCCTGGTTGCTGAACAGATTGCACCTAGGACTTTATTAAAATACCTAGAAACCGTTTCTCTGGATTGAATGAATTCAATACCTCATACTCGATTTTTTGCCTTACGTCCTAGCATGTAAAGGAATATGGCTAGTTGTTCTTCCACACTAATATATCGCGTAACATGGAGCGACCCATTCAAACGCAAAATATTTGCGAGACCGTAGAAAGCAGCACTACTCATTCTTAGATAATGGACACAATTATTTGGTCATGCCATCAAAATTCGATACATGTGTGCTTGCCTCCATTGTTCTCTATTTAGGGAGGGTTCCTTTGCAATGTCTTGTCAGTCATTGTCATCGTTCTCAATTAGAGTCAAAATTATAGTTATGACAGTAATTATACTAGCGACTGCGGCATTAAGTATCCATCTAAAAAAATAAAAATAAAGGATCGTAAACCTTACAGCTCCTATATCATGCGATTTTTCAACCATGATCTACATAAAAAATCCATTGTAATCATATATTATGTCAAAACATACATCATGTCCCGATGTACAAATTATAAATAATGGCAATTCCTATATCATGCACAGGAAAATTGAATTTTTTTCAATCCGAAAGTAGAAGTCATAGAAAATTTCCTCCTGTTTGAACAAAAAGTAGCACATATCTATTAATTTTTACCCATTTGCGAACCAAAACTAGCGCAGATCTACTATTTCTTTCCTTTTCCAACAAAAAAAAACACAAAACTACTATTTTTTTCCCCATTTTTGAACAAAAAAAAAACAAGATCTACTATTTTTTCCCCTTTTCGAACAAAAAAATAGCACAGATCTACTATTTTTTTTCCCATTTTTGAACAAAAAGTACCATAGATCTACTAATTATTTCTCCTTTTCTCGAACAAAAATTAGCAAAGATCTACTATTTTTTTCCATCTTCGAACAAAAAATTAGCATCAAAAAATTTATACAAGATTTGTGGTAGCGGAGAAGTGAAGAAGAAAGACTCACCTTGGCAGGAGAGGAAGAAGGTGACCAGAGACGAACGAGAAGGAAAGGGAGTTGCAAGCTTGGAACTGTGCCAGAATAAACCCTCTCTGCTGAGTTACTCCTGTTCGAGCCGGTAGGTGAGAAGGAGTGGAAAGAGGAAAAAAATCTCTGTCAGGATGGGACAGATGCAACCAAAAAGTCGCTGCCAACCAAACAAAGGAAAACCCCTTTTTCAACGGAGAGTTTCAACGAAAACTGCTTTTGAACCCACTTTCAAGCCACCCCAGGGCAACCAAACAGGCACTTAGGATTTCTTAGAGTTATGCTAGCCATAAATATGAACTATACTCTCATTTCTTTTTCTTCTTAACTTTTTTTACTTCTAAATATACATTCAATATATTATGCATCGTCCTACTAATTCTGAATCCTCTCGATTCAAAAGCTCCACATGTTTCTATAAGAAAAAACCATTCTCTAGTCTCATTAACTAACACAAGACATCAACAAACAATACTCACTATGGAACCTCAACCTAATTTACCTAGTAATGTATCCATAACTAATGCAAAGAGCTGGGCTAAATGGCCATCCTTACGTAAGCCTACAGAGATGCAATACGGAGGTAAATCTCTGATACTCCTCCAGTAGCAAAAAATAATCTGAACAAGTGCTACCAGACACTTGTTTTTCGAAGACCACTCAATAATCTTCACAAGGACCCTAAAAGTGCTGGAGTGAATTAGGATGGGCTAAGTGTGGACTAATTTACAGAAAACACACACACACACACACACACACACACACACACACACACACACACACACACAGATATATATATATATATATATATATATATATATATATATATATATATATATATATATATATATATATATATATATATATATATATATATGCAAATGACCTCCAGCCTAGTGGTTAAGATGCATGCGGCCCGAGTGGTCAGAAGTTCGAATTCCAATAGGATCGAATTCCAATAGGAGCGATTCCAGAAATAATTTACCTGGTTCCAAATATATATATATATATATATATATATATATATATATATATATATATATATATATATATATATATATATATATATATATATATATTCGATGAAAGCAAACGGGTTACAAAGCACTAATGACGAGCAAAAAGTCGTAATAATACGACCACCAACAGTGAAATAAAACAAGCAAAAGACCTGGATCCTAGGACCTGAGTTTGACTGATTTGGATCGGGAATAGGGAGGATGAAGAGTCATGAGTAACTGAGGAACAACTCTTTGAGAGTTTTTAGTCCTCCTGGACCTCGCGACATCTACTTTCTGCTTCCCAGACAACTGCAGATTGTTCTCATTGTTTGTAGGGGAAACATCTGGTCCATGATCCGCCAGTAAGTGGGATCGAATGACAGCTCGAGAGGAAGGGATCAGGTGATCCACTCCAGAATCGAGAATACTGATGACAGCTCGGGCGGCGGGATCCATCCCCTCCAAGCCTATGCTGAAACTGCTGACTTACGGAATAACACTACCCTCCTCACCATCCCCTGACTCGGAAGGCACTGGACCGCCCTTGGAAGACCTTGCACCCAAATCCATAGCCACATCCACCTCATCCGCCCAACTAAGGCGGCCACCATAACCCGTCATGGGAGAAACCGTACCGATCTCAGATGGATCAAAGGGACCGAGCACAGGGCAGCTTAGCAAACCAGATACGACGGGGGCAGGACCAGGCATCGCGCTGGAAGGGGGAGAATTGGCTTGGACATAGGAGGGGGTGGAGTTGGTGGTCAGAGTAGAAGGAGTAGGAAGAGCGAAGATATCCGGGAAGGGGATGGTCAGGGGGGGTAGAGGGAGGCGGATCGGGAGGGAGGGTCGTGTGATGAGATGGAGTAGGATTAGGGGTGGGGGGGGGGGGCGGGGGAGGGCAACCAGAGATCGGAGACACCATCCCCATGAGGGGGGAGGAGCCCGCTACCATCGAGGGGGAACCCCTCGGCTGATCATCCGCAGGTTGTGCCTTGGGGCACGCATCGACCTCATGCCCCCGATAAAGGCATCCGCTGCAAAAAAGTGGTAGATTCTCATAAACAATGTCCTGGCAGATGCTGAAGCCACCTGGAAGGTTGATTCTGATCTGAGACAGAGCATGAAGGCTGATGTCCACGTCCACAAGCACCCGCGTACAGCTCGGCCTGGCCATAGCCGCCGTGGCACGGTCGATAACAATCGGGGAATCGATGCATTGCACGAGGAGGAACAATTAGGTATCTTTCGCAAAAAGAATGTGGGGCAAACCCGGACATAAAAGCTAAATCGGGACAATCGAAGGCTCCTTGTGCATGTCAAAATCCGGAGACCATTTGACGACATGCATGGGAGCTTGAGCAACTCTCCACAGCTCCTTCGAGCGAATCCATAGGAAATCCTCCTCTTGAGAAGGACGGATGAGCAAATGCTTGGAATCAATCACTCCCACAGAAATCGGTCAAGCGAATCCCCCTCCAAAGGCCTGACTGTAACGCCCCAGTCCCAAAATACGTAGGACTAGGAACGTAGACATGCCAGCTGTATTCATACGAAGTATACTCCAATATATGGAAACCTCGTATGAGTACATAAGCTGTAAAATGTAGTATAACCATAACTAATCTCATCCACACAAAATAAATGAATAAAAGATATCATATAAAGAGAATGATTTGTCTTGATACAATATGTTGGGCGGAGACAAATCCACTACCAACAAAATAAGGAAAAGTACATAGAAAATGAAATGAGTGGCGAGCGAAGCGAAGACGATCCAAGCGTAATCATCCTCGAAGAAATAGAGATGGTCACGGCTAGAGCTAGAGCACCTGCGAAAGACCATAGCACACACCTGGAGAGATAACCAGGTCCTCAGAGGGACGTAACAAGACACATAATATCATGCCATATAAACTGAATAAATATTGCTCAAATAAATAAGTAAATCGAATTATAACATGGTCCAATACGTACCTACTGAACGAGCGTACCATCCCCCGACCAAACAAGGACAGGAGATGGTAAACTAATTCATGGCGACGTATCTTTCCATGCTATGAATCCAATATGGTATCCGGACCCCAACAAGGTTCAATACCTTCTCATCGAAGTAGTAAGTCACACCTACAACCAAACAAGGACAAGATGTGACAAACTAATCCGCGACAAGTTATTGTTCCAAGCCACGGTCAGATACAAGTACCCAAACCAAAAGTACTCGTACCTAACAGATAAGGTAGCCTACCGTTCTAAGTGATATGTAGTTAAGAACAATCCTTCCTACGCATGGGCCCTGGCTGAATAGGATCGACATAGTCCTCCTTGGGCACTAGAGGCCCCATCAGTAAGAGCATGACGTTCCGCAGAATCGTTAGTGGCCGTCAGTAATCATGGGTCATCAATCCCGTATCTCCAGCGGAGAGTCCGGGTCACAAGGGAAGTGCATCGAAGCCCATACGCTAAGGAATTGTCCTCCCCGTCCAATGCCTACTATGTTGTATCCACAACAATAACCTCTATTGTCACGTCCCGACCCGGAATTACCCGAATCATCGTCCTCGCAGGAGGCGTGATGCCGCACGAGCCTGGAGTTGCGCTCGTGTTAGGCAAGATAACAAGTTCTCAAATAGTTATCTTTTTGATTCGATATTTACAACGATAGGAAAACAGAGTATACGAAACAATTCTCTTTATTGGTATTCGAAACTGAGATTACAAAGGCTTTCGATAGCCTAACAATATATGCCAGATTGGCTACAACACTCAGGTTCTCTCTTGCCTATAAAGGATTTTACCGTTCCATACATCATGCCTTCTATATCTCGGTCGCATTAATCCAGCTGCGTAGTCCGAGCGTCAATGCGATCGCAAGCTTCAATGCGCTTCGGCATTCCAAGCCTTAACGCGTTCAAGCAACGCTTCGTCGCGAGCAATCCATTCCCTGCACCCTGCATGAAGCTGGTGGGGGATCAGTGAAGAACAGATGGCAACTCTAGAGGGTGGTGAATAGAGTTTATATAGAAAATAACCAATTAAAAATAACTCTTTCACGAATAATAAATAATCAGAGTAAAATGTGGAAAGTAAATGAAGAGCAAAAAAGCATACGCAAACACATCGATTTTAACCTGGTTTCCCTCGTGGAGGACTAGTCCAGGCCTGAGAACTCTAGCTCAGGATTAAATCCACTATTTGTGAAATAGTAGTTTACAACCCGTGCCTTTACTTCAGAAGAGCACGTCAACTTCTTACAGAGGATCGCAGTGGCGATTTGCTTGGAATTGTCCAAGCGACTTCTTCAACTCTTGCACAAGAATCCTAACTGAGAGATGCTGAGCACTCGAGACTTAGGAGGCTTGTGGCTAGTAGATGGGAAGGGTATGGCTTATTTGAGCTATAAGAGAGAAGAGAAGAGAAGATTGGATGATTTGAAATGAGAGAATTCATGGCCTATTTATAGTGTTTTTATAGGCAGAATTCGACCAGAATTCGGGTAGGAAAATTCAAATATTTGGCCGTTGGACAATTAGCAACCAGCTAACCCTAAAATTAGGGTTCCTGATTTCTAGGGGACAGAGTTCGGCCCGAACTCTGTGTGGAGGCATAGTTCGGCCCGAACTCTGTCTCCAGAGCACAAAGTGGTTCTAAGGGAACCATTGGGCAATTTCTGGTTTGGTGGAGCTTGGGATTATTGGGTAGGCTATAGTCTAAGTTTCAAGAGCTCAGCATGACTCAGATTACATTAGTCTAGACTCAAAGAAAGTGTAAAATACAGACTCGAATTCAACTGAGAAGCGAAGGCTGAGCTGTCGTCTGTCTTAAGCTTAATGCAGACGTCGTGTGTCGTATTGAATTATTACAGATATTATTTAGTCAATGTTGTCAATATTTGGTTGACTGTGACTTTGTGTCAACAATCTCTCCCATATTGATAATTGGCAAAATAATATATGTATATTCAACATTCATACCTGGACACAGTTGATTATAGCAACATAGCTCCCGCATAATCGATGCCGAAATAGAAATAATAGCTCCTCCGTAATCAGTGAACGGTGCTGAGCTAGAAGCAATAGCTCCCCCGTAAATAATGCATTGAACCTGTTGGCCTGATAAATAATATCTCCAAAAAGCACAAACAAGCACAGATATACGAAAGAAACAAAGATATCCAGAATATACATAGTTCTCCCCCTTTTGGCATTTAGCAATATAGACTGCAGATGAATGAATAGCATAGAAACTGCAGTATAGACAATTAATAGTGATGCAACCACACCAAGCAGAGAAGAAACAATATATGAATAATCAAAATGAGTCACTAGCATAAAATATAAAACTACGATAAGCATAAAATGTCATAACACAGAACCAAATGTCAAACACACAACTAGAGTTTTAGAACATCTAAGTACATAAATCCAAAAACAAACTAAATAACTAGAAATCAAAAAGCATCAACTAAGATCATCATCAGCAGCAGCAGCAGATAGTAGCCAATCTCCATCACGGAGCACGAGAAGGCCCAGCAGAGTCTGAGTGATCAGTGAATGAACGGCTGGGGTCCACAATAGCAGCATCCGGATCAAGGTAACGCATGACCCAGGGGTCGTCAATGCGATAACCATCGCGACCAGGATCCCGCTCCATGGGAATGGACATAGAGGGGTGACGAGACATGGAATACCGGATATCGTGTAGTGAGTTGCTGAGGGCACTCATCTGCAGGGTAGTCCGATAGTCCATCTGAGTCCAGCGATCGTCCTCAACGATCTCTCAGCATGGTCTGGATGGAGTCAAGAGTAGCAGGAGGAGGTGGCGCATCCTGTCCAAGTGGAGGGGCGTCGGCCTCCTCATCATCAGAATGCTCAGAAGGCTCAGGAGAAGCAACGACTGCCTGAAGACGTCGTGCCTTGGATAGGAATACAGGAGCAGGCAAGAAAGGACAATCATGGAGAGGGACAATGAACGCACGAAAAACCATAGGAATATACAAAAGATAAACCAGGGCTCGTGGTTTCTTCCTACAGTTAATCATCCAGTCCATCATGGTACGTGGAAGATTGAACGGAATGCGATAATGAAGATGATACAAAGCAGAGATCTCAAAATATGTAACTTTATCGGTGGAGCCAGCTTTTGGCAAAATAGTGTTAAAAATAATTCGATGAAGTTCATAGAAATACGGGTTGAGGTGCTTGGCCATAAGCTTGCGATGACTTATGTTAGGAGCACATAATTCCTCCTTAAAACTCTCAAGAGAAGTTTCACCAACAAATTGGAATTGGCGAGCTTCCACAAGCTTATCCCAAATATCGAGATCTTGGAGTGCAAGATACTCGCCCAACTCAGAAGCATCAAAAGCAATATCAATACCGGCAACCCGGGAATAGATGTGAGTGGCATCGTGAGTCAAGTTACAATAGAACATTTGTATGGCGCTACGATAATAACAAAGTTTGAAGCCACTAACTCATTTAAGCAAAGATCTTGAAACAAAGATTCAAATTGTGAGAAAATAGTAAAATTTATGGGATGTCCCGCGAAGACCGTACGAGTCCGAAAGTCACTAAACCACTCGTTGGAGGCGTCTAGCGACACAAACAATCGGTCGTCATAAGTATTAGGGTCGCGGGAAGGAAGTGGATTGAACAACGGATGAAGGGGTTGTTGTTGTTCAACGGGTTGCTCAATGGGAGGAGGAGGATTCGAAGAGGAAGCACCCTCGGTTCGGATCCTCTTCCCACGATTGGACAAGCGAGGAGCCATTTGCAAACAAATAGAGAACTTGAAATAGAGAGGGGGAAGGAGTTATACCTCAAATCAACAATGAACAGTGAAAGAGAATGAGGAAATAGCCCTTCTCCTTGATTTTGATGAGCAATGGAGCACTTTTGAGAGAAAACTAGGGTTAGGGTTTGTGAAAAAAAATGTTTGGAGAGGTGAAGGTGGTGGTAAGAATGAAGGAGAGAGATGAAAACCCGAATATAAGAGGGGGTTTGCTATGGTCGGAGCAGATCTGGACCATAGGATCACTATTGATCAAACGGCTGTGGCTGTCCCCGATTCTGGAATATGAGAACATAATTCGGCCCGAACTCTGTTGGGGACAGAGTTCGGCCCGAGTTCTGAATCCTTGTTCCAGAACTGAAAAACAGGACAGAAGATGGAAAAATGGCTAAGTATGGGAACCGAGGTAAGATAAGAAAGAAAAAGCTTGAAAGATGCAATCAATATGAAAGAAATAGCAGGATGAAATTGAAAAATAGTGAATCAGCAGTAAGAAATCAAAACGAACCATATAATAAATAAGGAAATATATCATAATTCAATAGTTTGAAGTTGCCATGGGTTAGCTGCAGGGGCCGGATCCCAGCTAGCGGTAGTCCTGTGGACTAGTGTATCGTGTCGCTTAGGCTTTTACGCCTTATTGTCAGAAGGGCCCTTTCGGCTTGTACCCATAGCAAGTTTATCGTATGAGAATCATAATATAATCGATATTTATGCAGGTGAGTTTTAATTTATGACAGCTTCATCTAAAATTTCAAGTTCACGACAAAGAAAATTGAAGCGCTCTTCGGATAATGGCTTAGTAGTCTGCTAGCTGATGATCAGTGTCAATAAACTCTAAGTTAATCGTACTATTTTGCTGATGATCATGCAAAAAGTGGTGTCTAATTTCAATGTGTTTTGTGCGTGAGTGACAGATAGGGTTCTTAGTCAAGTTAATAGCACTAGTATTGTCACAGAATATAGGAATGTGCATGAAAGATAGATTATAGTCTTCAAGGTTTGCTTCATCCACAGAATTTGTGCACAACAACGCCCAGCTGCGATGTATTCAGCTTCTGTTGTGGATAGTGCGACAGAATTCTGTTTCTTGCTAAACCAAGAGACTAAAGCCTTTCCTAATAAATGACACGTACCGCTTGTACTTTTACGGTCGACCTTGCATCCAACAAAATCAGCATCAGAGTAACCAATGAGGTCAAATGATGTTGACTTGGGATACCATAGGCCCATTGTAACCGTACCCTTAAGGTATCAAAAGATACGCTTAACAGCGGTCAAGTGTGATTCCTTAGGATTTGCTTGATATCTAGCACATAGGCAAACACTAAACATGATATCGGGGCGACTAGCAGTTAAATAAAGTAAGCTGCCTATCATACCTCGATACTTACGTTGATCAACGGGTTTGCCGCTCTCATCTGGTTCGAGTTTGGTTGAAGTAGCCATTGGAGTGCTGATTGTTTTGACGTTGTCAAGATCGAACTTTTTTAGCATGTCCTTTGTATACTTCAACTGACAGATAAAAGTTCCATTAGCCATTTGTTTCACTTGCAGACCAAGAAAGTAGTTGAGTTCTCCCATCATGCTCATCTCAAATTCTGTCTGCATACACTTGGCAAATTTTTGACAGAGGGTTTCATCAGTAGAACCAAAAATGATATCATCAACATAAATTTGAATTAACAGAATAGTGTCTTTAAAAGATTTTATAAAAAGTGTAGTGTCAATTTTCCCTTTTGAAAAACCTTTCTCAAGCAAGAAACTGCTTAGCCTTTCATACCAAGCTCTGGGGGCTTGTTTAAGGCCATATAGCGCTTTCTTTAGCTTGAACACGTGGTCGAGAAATTTGTGATTTTCAAAGCCATGGGGTTGTTTTACATAAACTTCCTCCTTAATAAAACCATTCAAGAAAGCACTTTTCACATCCATTTGAAATAATTTGAAATTTTGATAATTTGCAAATGCACAAAGCATCCGAATGGATTCTAGTCTAGCAACCGGAGTATACGTCTCATCGTAGTCGATACCTTCCTCTTGGTTGTATCCTTGAGCTACTAGACGAGCTTTGTTGCGTGTGACTGAACCATCTTCATTCACTTTGTTTCTAAACACCCATTTAGTACCAATTATCGAGTGATTAGCTGGTCTAGGAACTAGTTCCCACACTTGGCTCCTCTCGAATTGGTTGAGTTCTTCTTGCATAGCAGAAATCCAAAATTCATCATTAAAAGCTTCAGAAATATTTTTCGGCTCAACTTGTGAAATAAAGGCAGTGCTAGCAATAGAGTCTCTTAGTGATGATCTGGTAGTTACTCCACGTGAAACTTCATCTATCACTAAATTTTCTGGATGAGAAGGCTTGAAAGAGAATTTCTTTGGCAAGCCCTCCAGAGAATTTATTTCGGTAGGAGTATTCATTGGAGTAGAAGTTGATGGCTCAACGTCATCATCAAGAGTACTTGCTGCACTATTATCTTCATCAAAAGTCACATTTGTTGACTCTTCCACAATTAGTGAGCGTTTATTAAAGACTCTATATCCCTTACTCTTGGCGGCATAACCAAGAAAAATACCATCGTCAGCTTTTGGCATCAAATTTTCCTAAGTTGTCTTTGGTGTTACGGATAAAACATCTACATCCAAAAACTTTAAAATAAGAAACATTGGGGGTTCTCCCAAACCAAAGCTCATAGGATGTTTTCTTTGTAATGGGACGAATAAGCACCCTATTCAAAATGTGGCATGCTGTACTGACAGCTTCTGCCCAAAAATATTCTGGAAGAGAAAATTTATTCAACATGACTCTAGCCATATCGCCGAGAGTCCTATTCTTCTGCTCCACAACACCATTTTGTTGAGGAGTTCTTGGACAAGAAAATTCATGATCAAAACCATTAGAATCACAAAATTTTTCAAAATCAGAATTTTCGAATTTGCCTCCATGGTCACTTCGGATTCGAGTGATCATGTAGCCTTTTTCGTTTTGAACTTTCTTGACAAAAATCTTAAAAACTGAAATAGCATCACTTTTGTTTGTGAGAAAGAAAACCCAAGTAAATCTCTAAAAATCATCAACAATAACAAATATATAAAGTTTACCACCAGGACTAGCTACTCTACTAGGACCAAATAAATCCATATGGAGTAGTTGCAGGGGTCTAGAAGTACTTACAGAGTTGATGGAATGAAATGAGGATTTGGTTGCCTTGTTCAATTCACATTCGGCACATACCGTGTCCTTTTTGAATGTGATGTCGGGCAATCCTCTCACTAGCTTCTTGGTTGCTAACCTGGATATGGTATCCATATTGGCATGACCAAGACGCTGGTGCCAAAGTAATCGTTCATCTTTGTGGGCATATAAACATCTACCTGCATTGTTAGTATCTATAGAAAGATAGAAAATATAAATGTTATCCTCTCTTTTCCCTTCAAAAATAATGTCTCCCGTTGACCTATCATAAATGAGGCAATTATTTTGTCCAAAGTTAATATCATATCCATGATCAGCAAGATGACTAATGCTGAGCAGGTTATGCTTTAACTCGGTCACTAGGCAGACATCCTTTATTACAGGAGAGGGAGGATGACCAATAATACCATTACCTATTATGTGCCCTTTTAAATTGTTACCGAAGGATACGTATCCTTCTCTCTTCATCGATAGTGATGCGAAAAGATTTGCGTCTCCTGTCATATATCGCGAGCATCCACTATCGAGAATCCACTTACTTTCAGTTGAGGAGGGAAGGTCCACCTACATCAAGAGTAGATGTGACCTTTGGTACCCAAGTTCTTGAGGGTCCTGAAAAGTTAGTTTTCGGAAACCATGCATATATCTTTTTATCTACCAGTCTTTTAACTCTACATTGTGGTAAAATGTGTCCATGTGATCCACAGTAAGTACAGATAGCATTTTTATTTACACTAGGAGCATGAGAGTAATATCTATAGGCAGCATGATGTGGATGATGTGTAGAGTTTGTATGGTGATCATGGTGATGTTGTCTATGTGGCATGGCATGGTGATATTGTCTATGTGGCATGGCATGCTGATATTGTCTATGTGGCATAGTATGCTGATATTATCTATATGGCATAGTATGGTGATATGGCATGATATGATGATTTTGTCTATATGGCATGGCATGATGATCTTGTCTATATGGCATGGTATGGTGATGATTTCTATATGTAGAGTGATGTTGGTTGTGTCTTTGTGCAGCATGATGAGTATGAGATGTGTTCTTACGTGCACGTGGTTTTTGTGTTTTATGAAAGTTAGTGTATATAAAAGCATGGTTACGTGCTGTATGAGGATGATGTGGTTGACTAGCTTGAGTGGTGTTGTGCCCATGTGATTGGGTTTGAGGTTGAGCAACCTGTTTTCCTAATTTGGTTTCTAATCTCTTAGAAACAGCTTGCAGTTCATCAACCTTAATATTTAAGCATATATCTTAGTCATTGAAACCTTGTGTCTACTCTTTTCTTCAGCAAGCAACGTGTTGAGTGTTGTGATTTCTTGTGTCTGTTGCTTAATACGTGTTTCAGCATCATGTAAGCTTAATTTAAGCTTGGATACTTCATTAGTGTCATCAGTGGGTGTCGTGTCTCTAATGTTATCAAGTAATAGAGAAATTCTTTGTATTTCATCTTCAAGACTTTTGATTTTGTCCTTGGCATGTTTGTATTTACCGATGACCTTTTTGTGATCATTGAGTAAATCAGTGAAGGCATCGCCAAGTTCATCAAAAGAGAAGTTGTCTAGAGTTTCGTTAGATACCTTGTTGGAAGTTGCCATTAGGCACACATTTGCTTTATCTTGAGGAGAGTCCTTTTCTTCCTCGGAGTCACTCGCTTCACTTTCATGCCAAATGCTTGTGTTGGCATATTTCTTTGATGAGGTCTTCTTGTATGGCTTCTCATAGCGGTTGCTTTTCTTCAAGAATGGACAGTCTTTTCGAATGTGTCCAGTCTTCTTGTAACCATAGCAAGTTGGCTCTTCTTCATCGTCTTCTTATGGTTCCTTCTTTCTTCTATTGAAGCGAAGGAATTTCTTGAAGTTGCGAACCATGAGAGCTTGGTCTTCATCATCCGAGTTGTCGTCTTCAGTCTCATCGTGCTCAGCCCTTCGTCGATGAGCTTTGAGAGCGATCTCCTTAGTCTTCGGAGCAGGCTCTTCGAAGTCCTTGAGGTCAAGCTCGTGAGTCATGAGCTTATCCATCAAGGTCTCCATTGACATGGTTGTGAGATCGTTCCCTTCTATGATGGCTGTCACCTTAGGGTTCCAAATTTTTGGTAGCCCCCTAAGCAGCTTGTGAATCTTCTCATGATTTGAATATTGCTTTCCAAGTGAAGACAGGGGGTTGATGATGTCGAGGAATCTTGTGAACATCTGTGTGATCGTCTCGTTTGGCTTCATCTTGAATGCTTCGTATTCTTGCGTAAGACGACTGATTTTTGATTCCTTGACTTGGGTGGTTCCTTTATGCGTCACTTCTAGAAGCTTCCATACTTCATGAGATGTGGTGCATGTGGATACCCTGTTAAACTCATTCCTGTCTATAGCACAGAATAAAGCATTAATAGCTCTCGCGTCTAGACTTGCCTGTTTCTTCTCTTCGTCAGAATATTTGTCATGGGATTTCTCAATGAGATCACCGTTGACAACTATCCTGGCGGGCTTTTTGTAGCCGTCAGTGACGACTGTCCACAGGTCGAAGTCAAGAGACTTGAGATAAAAACTCATCCTTGTTTTCCAATACGTGTAGTTAGTTCCATCAAATAGGGGAGGCCTATGAGTGGACTGTCCTTCACCGTGATTGAAAATCAAGGAATGTGTGGTTGCCATGGATCAGCTCTAGGATGTAAATCCTTGTAAAGAGAACAGAGCTCTGATACCAATTGAAGAACAGATGGCAACTCTAGAGGGGGGTGAATAGAGTTTATATAGAAAATAACCAATTAAAAATAACTCTTTCACGAATAATAAATAATCAGAGTAAAATGCGGAAAGTAAATGAAGAGCAAGAAAGCATACGCAAACACAGCGATTTTAACCTGGTTTCCCTCGTGGAGGACTAGTCCAGGCCTGAGAACTCTAGCTCAGGATTAAATCCACTATTTGTGAAATAGTAGTTTATAACCCGTGCCTTTACTTCAGAAGAGCACGTCAATTTCTTACAGAGGATCGCAGTGGCGATTTGCTTGGAATTGTCCAAGCGACTTCTTCAACTCTTGCACAAGAATCCTAACTGAGAGATGCTGAGTACTCGAGACTTAGGAGGCTGGTGGCTAGTAGATGGGAAGGGTATGGCTTATTTGAGCTATAAGAGAGAAGAGAAGAGAAGATTGGATGATTTGAAATGAGAGAATTCATGGCCTATTTATAGTGTTTTTATAGGCAGAATTCGGGTAGAAAAATTCAAATATTTGACCGTTGGACAACTAGCAACCAGCTAACCCTAAAATTAGGGTTCCTAATTTCTAGGAACAGAGTTCGGCCCGAACTCTGTGTGGAGGCAGAGTTCGGCCCGAACTCTGTCTCCAGAGCACAGAGTGGTTCTAAGGGGACCATTGGGCAATTTCTGGTTTGGTGGAGCTTGGGATTATTGGGTAGGCTATAGTCTAAGTTTCAAGAGCTCAGTATGACTCAGATTACATTAGTCTAGACTCAAAAAAAGTGTAAAATACAGACTCGAATTCAACTGAGAAGCGGAGGCTGAGCTGTCGTCTGTCTTGAGCTTAATGCAGACGTCGTGTGTCGTATTGAATTATTACAGAAATTATTTAGTCAATGTTGTCAATATTTGGTTGACTGTGACTTTGTGGCAACAATCAGTACGTTTGTCCTCGCATGTACTGAAGCAAAGATCATCTTTCCAAACCGACATTTTAGTATTTATGTTGAATCATGCAACTTAGCTTATTATCTTGCTTTGTTCTCCTTAGGGTCAATTTTATGGCATCTTCGAAAGCGTAAAGCATGTTATCATAGCAGCATGTTATCGAATTGAATAGGCAAGCAAACAAGCAATCTCGTGTTTGATTCATGGCACGACTTACCAAGTCGACGCACTCGCCCTTGCACCGACGCAAGGTGAATACGCCTATCTGTTTTCCCTGTCATGTTATAAGTGCTCTCTATTCAGAATCCGTCCATGCAGGATATACGCATACCTTGTACTTCCAAACCCATCGCACTTATCTATATGAAGGTCACTAGCTTTTTGGGCTAGAATGGACTTATATTTATCGAATCGAAACATAAGACGATGTTAACTCTGTGCGGTTGCTAACCAACATTAGAGGCCATCGAAATAATCACAGCAAGTTGCTTAACACATTCACCATAAGGTCGCTACCCGTCTGGTCGAAGTGGCGCCAACAATACCGAAAACGAATCCCTCCTAGGCCGAACGGTCCCAGCGTCCTGGTGTGCCACGTTCGAGGGAATACCCATGCACGGGCTTTTATATCTTTAAGTCCATTTGACCATGCAACGAATCTTATATTTCATACAACCAAGCAAGTTCGCTTATCTCTATTTCAATTGGCACAACGCCCGAATGTTCTCATCGAACGCCCGAAGGCCGTGAACATTTCGAAGGGCACCATGCCGCATTATCATCTCATATTTCTTCGTTAACTTTCTATGTTCTTACGTTTCATTCTTCGTTTCAATGTTTCAATGGCATCATGCCTCAACTCAATGCTCGTCAACCGAACGACCCGAAGGTCTCGAACACCTTTCGAGGCATTATGTCATATCCGACAGTTCCGCCACATTCATGCCACAACTGTATTCTTTCGCAACGAAGCCATCTTTTATTATCTCGTGCACGTAGGCACATTTCGACCGTATTCCGATATTCTATGACTTAGCATTCAATGTCCGTGGCTTGCGCGCTAGAGCGCTCGCCTATTGTCTTTCAATGTTCTAGCCGTTCTAACTTGTACGCGAAGGCACGGTATGGTTCGTGCACTAAGGCACTCGCCGAGTACAGTTATCTCATGTTATTGCGGCTTGCGCACTGAGGCGCTCGCCTTTGCGATATTCAATGTTCCATAGCGACTCGTATGTTTGCCGTACGATTTATTTCAATTGTTCTATCTAGTGTTCGACATGTACTACATTTATCTCTCTATCGAGCCACGCCCGTGGCGTTGATAGGTTAACTCAGCATACAATGATATATTTGACTTATCGAATGAAGGAGTAAAAAGAAGTCAATCCTCCCACCTTGAGTCGATACGCCTTTCTCGTTTCGCCGAGCCGATGCGGCTCGATTCCCTAACTTCGTTGCACGGCCACTCTCCTGACTTAGCCATTCGAGCACTTCGTGCTTATTGAGTTTGTACGTCCGATTTGCCTTAGCGTGCCAACGCTTCCGTCCGTCGCAAGGCGACGATTTGCTTTCGCGGACCCCTTACTGAATAAGGCAAAAGATCAACCTCTAACATTTCAGCGTAAACGTATAGCCTGCATATGAAACCAACTAAAATCAATACTTGCATCGATTCGGACTTGCGCCTTGGTCGATTCGATTTCTTAGAATCTTTGAGCCGTCTCAACGCACTTATCCTTCGAGGCAACGTGGCACTTTGCATCGATTCACTCGATGCATTCTTTGGGACAAGGCAACTCTTCGCATCGACTTAGTTCGATGCATTGCTCGGGACAACTCAACACTTTGTATCGATTCACATCGATACGTAATCGGGTCAACGCAACTCTTCGAGTCAATGACTCAGCATAATGTACCGTACGGAGCGGGGCATTACAGAATATACCACTCAAAACAAGGTTCGTCCCGAACCGAAACCAATAGTAAATTTCCAAGGGTTTCATTAGATCGCTCCACGATCTCGTCTCACTATCGTTTGGATCGTACAACTTAGTTTGGAATCATACACATATTTTAGGCATCCCACCAATATATGCATTTCAGCCAAGCTCAGTTGTAAGATATCGGAACAACGCTAACATGTAATTTCTCATTCTCAATCACTTACCATCTCGTATTCTCAATCGGACTTGGCTCTATTACTTGTTCTCGCAATTCTAGCGCACATGCATATTGATATATGCGTGATCGTCCAACAAAATCAAGGCACATGATGCGATTCAAAAATCGCATTTCTCACTTTGTATGTTTCATCGGGACTATCAATTCTATGCGTCGCGTCAAGCCGTCGCGCATCCGATCACAACGAGTCTCCGCAACGCCGTGTGTTCGGCGTCACTATCCAACGATTTCTGATGTTTTCCTTCGTATCCTATCTCGACATGGTTCTCTTTTGTTGACTTGCAAAAGCATCAACATTCGAACTGCGTTCGCTAGGTGACTTACCTAGACACCGTGCTCAAATCCTTCTGACGCAAGTTTAAATTGACATTGCACAAAGGCCACAATCTATCTGACATAACAGTTTACATCGAGGCGACGGTGCTCAAGACAATGATCGCCTTGATACGAAGGTCTTTACGACGTGCCTTTATGTTTCGATTCCTAACGAGTAGGAATTTACTAGCCAAATTCCCAACTTATCCGTCTCGCAACATCGAACATAATTTTGATTCACGCAAGCTCAATTGCAAGGTGAATCCGAATCTAACGGTACAACTCGTAAGTCATTTCCTTACCGTTCCCTCTCGTGCATAGCACGATTCTCGCCATCGCCTATCCGAATCACCAAGTTCGCGGGTGAATTTCAAGTTCTATCGTCGACCAACATAACCATTCAAGTATTCATCCGACGAATACTCAAAATCTAACTATATCATTCTCAATCGAAAGTTGTTCCATCAATTCTCGATCGCCTAGACTTATCGTCAACATGCATCGCGTTAATTTGTTATCGATGCAATCCCATATGCGATATCGCATGGGTCATCTTACGGTCTGCAGCATTCAATTTGATTTGGCGGTCAAGTCTTCTAGGGTCAGCTGCCCCGAAGCTACGCTCGATAATTGTGGATCATCACCGAAGGACAGTTTACTATGAACCATGCTATATCTTATTTCGGAGCCAAATCATGTTCCGACGATTCTATGCGACTATCCAAATTTCCGAACAAAACCATTTCTATCGGCGCAATCTTAGCGCAACTATCCTCCGAGTAGGGTCATGCACTCCGTCGATAATTCTGCTATTCACGACACGTCTACTCGTATTGAGTTCGAGTCTATCTTATTTCGCGGTCGACACACGAGATGCTATACGCATCGAGCAATCGTCGATGACTTATAGTCTCGCCCTGATCAATCACAAAATTTATGATCAACCAAGTTCGTTCATTCTCGTATCGTTACTTACAAAATTTCATAGCGCGAGGCACACTCTATTTTGTATTCTCACATCGTTTACGTTTCCTTACGTATCGATCTCGATACGCCGTATCCATTTCGGTAACGTAAGGGTCAACTTTGAATCTGTTTCAACGTCAACTTAGCTCGCATCGCATACATTCAAGTTCACAACAAACTTTTCTATACACATCGACTCGTTCTCCGATTTAACGCATCCTGCTATACTTTGATCGTGTAACTGAGTTACTGATTATCCAACATCGAACCCTCAAGTCATACGATCTCGCCCTCTAAGTTTCGCGTGCTTTCAGTCGTACTCAAATGAGTTTTGCCGTAACGTAACCGACTATTTCTTAGGCACGATTACTCGCGTCAACCAACTTTCTTACCGAAGTCGCACATTGTGCGATTCGATTGAAATTCGCATCGCCTAACATTTCTATCAAAATCGTAAGTCGTGCGATTCGATTCGCCTCGCCCAACATTTCAATCGGGATCGCAAGTCGTACGATTCGATTATAATTCGTATCGTCGAACATTTTCTTCGAGCTCACAAGTCATGCGGTTCGATTTCAACGTTTCGAGTTTCCTATCCCGTCGATCCGATTGTTGCCTGAAGGCATAATCGTTTCGCTAGTTCCCGTCATTCGACCGACACATAAATTTTCAATCGACCTATCATTCAATGATATAAGTCCCGCCTTACCGTTCTAACCGATCATCGAAGAACACTTGCATCAACATGCCGTCATACAAATTCTCAATCGAGTCTCGGTGCTATCCCGTCCGTTGCGGACAAACCTTCCGTAATTCTCACAAAACGTCGATGCAATTTATCGCACAAGTGGTATTGCATATACCACTCGGAATCGAGCCATTCATTGCATCGGTGGTATGCCATATACCACCCGAAAATCAAGTTACTTCCATCGCAACGTACTCTTTACGAACCAACGATCTCTTTCGACTCACGATTTTTGCAGTGATCGTGCTTGATCACAATCGTAACTTTGATTTATTCAAATCCGAAACAACTCGGTGAATGTTTTCATTTGCCAACACAAGCTCGGTGCGCAACCGAACCGATTTTCGTTTCTCGATTTATAACGTTTATTTTCTTCCGTTGCATCTTGTGCAAAAATTCATTCTCGATATCCGTTGTACTTCGTGCAGCGATTACTTTGATACGCGTTGCACCACATGCAATAATTTTATTTTTCGACATGCGTTGCACCACGTGCAACATTTTTATTCTCGATACGCATTGCACATCGTGCAACATTTTATTTTTGACATTCAAAGTCAATGCACAATTCTGTTTTAACACATTCGATATTGACTTATCGCTTTTTATCGCAAACGCACATTCGAAATCGATATGTGAATCCGTTCGACACATTCAATATCAACTTTAATTTCCTTTTTAACGCATCATTTACAATCAACGCGTGGCAAGTGCTGCAGCAACATTCCACGAATTTCATTGTATCGATGCAACCAATATTTCTCGTATCGTTCGTTGCAACCAACGAATATCTCGAATTACAATTCACGACGTGTTGCATCCCGCGGCAACAAATCTTTGAATTTACATCTCGCAACTTGTTGCACTTACAACAACAAATATTTCCCGACTTTTCCCACGAACACCATGTAATTTTCAAACAACACGCGACAAAATTACATGGTTTATATTAGACTTATTGTATGGAACATCCAGTGCGGCATCGAGTAGAGTCAAGAGTGATTTCGATTGGTGGTGGGCAACTTTTAGAACTGAAATGAAGCAAGCGTCCAGAGGAAATTGAGCCTAGAGCTCTGATACCAATTTGTCACGCCCCGACCCGGAATCACCCGAATTATCGACCTCGCAGGGGGCGTGATGCCGCACGAGCCTGGAGTTGCGCTCGTGTTAGGCAAGATGACAAGTTCTCAAATGGTTATTTTTTTGATTCGATATTTACAATGATAGGAAAACAGAGTATATGAAACAATCCTCTTTATTGGTATTCGAAACTGAGATTACAAAGGCTTTCGATAGCCTAACAATATATGCCAGATTGGCTACAACACTCAGGTTCTCTCTTGCCCACAAAGGATTTCACCGTTCCATACATCATGCCTTCTATATCTCGGCCGCATCAATCCAGCTGCGTAGTCCGAGCGTCAATGCGATCGCAAGCTTCAATGCGCTTCGGCATTCCAAGCCTTAACGCGTTCAAGCAACGCTTCGCCGCGAGCAATCCATTCCCTGCACCCTGCATGAAGCTGGTGGGGGATCGGTACGTTCGTCCTCGTATGTACTGAAGCAAAGATCATCTTTCCAAACCGATATTTTAGTATTTATGTTGAATCATGCAACTTAGCTTATGATCTTGCTATGTTCTCCTTAGGGTCAATTTCATGGCATCTTCGAAAGCGTAAAGCATGTTATCATAGCAGCATGTTATCGAATTGAATAGGCAAGCAAACAAGCAATCTCGTGTTTGATTCGTGGCGCGACTTACCAAGTCGACGCACTCGCCCTTGCACCGACGCAAGGTGAATACGTCTATCTGTTTTCCCTGTCATGTTATAAGTGCTCTCTATTCAGAATCTGTCCATGCAGGATATACGCATACCTTGCACTTCCAAACCCATCGCCCTTATCTATATGAAGGTCACTAGCTTTTCGGGCTAGAATGTGTCACGCCCCGATTCATAGAGTCATTTATTCACATATTTTATCTCTTGGAATCGATCGTCCTCGCTTGGGCGTGATGCCGTACAAGTCTGGTATTGCACTTGTACAAGGCAAAGATGGTACATACTCGATTATTCTTCAAATAGGAACACATCGCAGCGGCAGAAGCAGATAAATTGAATTTAGTGAGGACAATCTTTCTCATTGAATAGAAGTACATCACTTCTTTATAGCAGCGGAGAAAAAGAGTAACTTAAAGCCACACAGAGATATATAGAACTTTATTCTCTTTATTGATAGTTGAAGAAGAGTACAAGACTTGTATTGAAGTACAATGATTACAACACATCTCTCTTTACATTGGAAACCAACTGAACAATGCTATACAGCTTACATTTGATATTTGGATACAATGGATGACAACTCGATATACCGGCTTGGCTCACAATCTCACTGGTACACTGATTACAATGTTCCATACATTATGCCTTTTATAAACAGAAGACATCATCTTGTACAAGGAGAGCTTCTGTATGCCCAACAAATCTTCGATGCCGCGGAACCAATCAAGCCAATCTTCGTGTGTAGAATATTCCAAGCAAGAGCACCTGCCCACAAAACGTGGGTCAGCACATCATCTATGTACTGGCGAGTAGAATCCAACCCACTCGCATAAACCAACATTTAAAGTGATCATTTAAGCAAATATTTATTAGAATGGTCTTTCTACTTGGGGCCTAGCATCAGTTTACAGTTCATGGGCAATAATCAGAGTGAAGCATGTAAACATATTCTTTGTAGCATTCATGTGGACATATCTTTTTAACATTCTCGGTATTATCATGCAAGGCATCATTGAGGCATACTAGGTATTATCATGAAAAGGCATCATTGAGGCATCGTTAACATTAACATCTTAAACATTATGACAGTTCTCACTTCAAGCATCACTTAGCATGTATGTTGTGTTTGAGCAATGATTAGCAAGGCATCTTTCTTAGCATACTGAACTTAACATGTTAAGCAGGATCTCATACTGAAAGGCTACATACAGCATCATCAAACTTATTTGGAACGTAAGCATGCAAGTTAAACCAACACATATATTGAATTATCACATTTAAGTGATTTCTTACCGATAGCCGACTCCCTCATACCTGCATCAAATACAGGTTAGCAGATATACTTACTCTGCCTGCATAAGACATTCATTAGCATGCATCCTGACTACATGGTCACTGGTGTTTAACCATACGGACGTTGCCATATAGGTCTTCGTTGGTAATGCGATGACTCCAGAGAAGGTAGCTAGCCCCAAAGGATGCCTCGCAGAACCCGTGCCCCTACTGGCACGCTAATGTTTTCTCCTAGGCCGGATCGGTCGCCCTAACGTCCCGGGGTACCGTCCGAGAAAACATATCCCCATCACTTATGCATAAGTTGTCCTATGACCATGCGAATGCGTGTCCGACTCAATCGTGAACATAAAACGCATGGTGAAATATTGAAGTAAAGACAACAGTGCATCATCATTCATCTCATTCAAGTCATGTTCAATGACTTATTCATTCCCAACATTACCATCATTTTATTTGGTGATCTCAATGATCCCAAGCCTCATCAATTCTCATTCATTGCTTCATTACAACATTTCTCATTATGTTCCTTCTAAGGAGGAACAACAGCATTCATTCATTTCAAAGGGACCTGTAGCATTTCATTCATTTTATAGGGACAATAGCATATTCAATTCTTTTCTCATGTATCATTCACGCAGCATCTCATTATTCAAGTGATTCATTCATTTGATCAATCTTAAGCATCAGGGACATTATCGATTCAATCTCAGGCATCATGTTACATTAGTGGTTCGAGTGTGATTCGTTCAGCAATTCAAAGTTCATGTGTTATTCATTCAATGATTTCCAGCATATGAATCTCTATCAATTTAGCAACTAAAGCATCACATCACAATTATTCAACATTCAAGGTAAGAGACATTAGGGACATATTCATAGCATCACATTATTCCATTTATTAAGCATGCGGGAATAAGGAGGAAGGAGAAAAGTTCCACTTGCCTTATATAACGGTCTTCCTGCTCTAATCCCACTAAGTGTAGCTCCACCAGCGAGCCACATTCTAATACCCATTCCGTCTAGCCAGCTAAGAAAGACTACATCAGTCTCAAATCTTCTGATCTCCAACATAAGTCACGGTCCAACATTCTGATCCAATCCAACAAGCCAACTAAATGCCTCGTGCAGAGCGGGGCATTACATAATATACCACTCAGAAAAAGTTTCGTCCTCGAAACTTAAGAAAACAACTCATCTACTAGATTCACTTAATCACAATGAGTTACTCATTAAGCTTCAATTCAATATTCATTTCAGCCCACTCGGTCATTTCAAAATAGCTGTCCAACAGTATCACTTTAATCAATCAACGATTCAATCCATCTATCTCTTTTTCCAAATACTTGCAACTTCTCATTGATTCACCAATATTTTTCTTGCATTCTATCTTGGTCGCAACATATCACTTCATTTGGATCCATACACATATTTCAGGCGTCCCTAAAATATATGCATTTCAGCCAAAGTCTGCGCTAGTGCGATAAATTCTTTCAACAACATTATCTCAGTCGCAACCTATCACTTCGGCTGTATCCATACACATATTTTAGGCGTCCCCAAAACATATGTACTTCAACCAACTTCCATGATAGTATAATTCGATCAGCCACGATAACTCTCTTTTCCAATCAGACTTAGTATCCTTTCAATTGACTTATCACTTTATTCACTTTGCCACAATCACTATTTTCCAGGCCACCACTTAACATCAGGGACAATCTCCATCCAAGCATAACATTTCTAACATTCGATCAAGGGGCTAACTTAGAGCCAATCATATCAAGGTTTCACAACAACAATCATTTTCCTTCCCAAATCCAACAACATTTTTCACCGAGGCAATTCATCTTTTCTAAAAGATACAATCCAACATCACCAGCTATCGATTATCCGAGTCAGGGTATAATTCTATGCAACAGTCAAGGTTAACCCAGCTACCCGACTATAGATACTTATCCAACATTTCCGTCATAAGCAGTCAATTCCATCTCATATAATAATTCACTATTCGATACATACAAATCAAGTCTCATCCCACGATTCCATTTCCCGCTATAGGCCGACACATAATTCTCAAGAGTCAAACATCTCTAAGGTTCATATTGGAGCATATACTTACAACTTATCATTCTTAGATCATACTCATCACCATCTCTTGTTCAATGCCACAAGGTCATTCTATGGGTCGCCAACGGCCATCTATTATTCGGTCCAGTCTCAATGGTTAGCTATACCGACAGCTATACCTAATTATTCAGGTGACTCCCCTAGAGTGGACGGCTACTAGGGTTATACTAGTTTCTGTTTCTTAGGGCCAACAAGCAACCGGCAGTTCTAAGGAACTCTACCCAAACCTATGGGTATCAATTCAGTCTGAATAATGAATCGCCAATTGGGCTAAGCCAGCAATTGGTAATTCATCAACTGGTCGCTAGGGTCAAGTCTATCTATTCAGGGTCTTCCTCAAGGAAATAATTCCCACAGAGGCTCATTCTAGACTTACCCAACAATCGACTAAAATCGATCTATCAACATTACGGTCAATTCCAAATCCGACATACGAGTTTTAATAATCCATCAAGTAAATTTCCAATGATTCAATTTCTGGTCTAATTCCTTCGTACCCACATAAACCCATAACCAAGGTTAACTATTCAAGGGTCATCGATTCCGATAGTTTTAATATAACTATAGAATCATACTATTCGGTCTGTATGACAAGGTTGCACCACTAAGTCATAAGCCAACAATCTATATCCCAACTAACAATCACCTATACCGACATTATCCAACACATTTGAAATTTCTTGTTCCCATTCATTTCTCAATCATTAAACTCTCTTACGGCATTCTTAAATTTTGTTCCTTTTTCCAGCCGTCAAAATCTTATATGGACATTCTTAAAATTCTCTACCTCAAGGGTCGAGTAGTTCATTCCATTCAATCTGATAATTCATGTATCAATTAACCATCCTCTATGCAACACAAGGATTCAGGGTTGCTACTTGTCACTTTTCTGGTACAATTTAATTCTTGAGCATATATGCGCATAAGCAACGAATATCCTTTGGTGATCTAGATGGGTTAACATCTATTACACCTTAGGGTCAAGGCATAAATCTCTAATATTCCTTTGGTCACCGACAACTTTTTCCAAAACTTTCATCTTAGCAATCAACATTGTATTAGCCACATTTAATTTGCATCCAACCATTCAAAATTAACATTCAAATATTTTAAGCCACAACATTCTCTAGCCAAATCCATTTACCCATAGCATACTAACTGTCTTACTAGTCTGAGTCATCACTCGACTAAACAATTTCTAACCAAAGCCACCTGTTATAATTTTCGAAAATCTCGCTACCCAATATAACATCACCGTCAAGGGACACTCGAGTCATCTAGCAACAATACAAGACTCCCAGCTATGTCTCGGCACTACCCAGTACCCACAGATAGTCTCATTGCTATCCTATGGAAAGGGTCAAAATACATCTAGTTCTGAGGTGGTAGAGGCAATATACCACTCAGAAACGAAGCCATCCTTAAACAATACCAACTCAATTCTATTCCGGACTTACATGATCTATAACGATCACAACACTTAGCCAACATCTTAGGGTCTCAATAGTATAAGCCAACATTCTTAGCGTCTCTAAAGCACTTAGCAACACACATGAGTCAATTTACCAGTTCTGTCAAACTCATCCATCAATTATTTCATTCATAATTCTTTTCCAACATCACATGCAATTCTCATCTTGTTGCAGCATACATAGCCACCTTTCTTTTATTCCCACATTTCCAAACAGCATTCACAATATAGCATACTATGGCATCGAGTCATCGTTGGGTTATTTGTGTCCAAACCAACAACAATCATTCATTTAGGGGCATCACAATGTATATAGACTTATTGTATGGAACATCCAGTGAGCAGCCAAGAGGGTCAACGAACTTTCAAGCACAGATAACATAAGGATGATTACCGAACAACAATAGCATAATCGCGGAAGCAATCTTTGATTTAATCGCGGAAGCAACGTTGAGTTATCGCGGAAGCAACTTTAGTTAATCATCGATGCAACTTTGATTTGAAATGAATCAAAGAAGAGACCAAGGACGTAAAGCCGTGCTCTGATACCAATTTGTCACGCCCCGATTCATCGATTCATTTATTCACATATTTTATCTCTTGGAATCGATCGTCCTCGCTTGGACGTGATGCCGTACAAGTCTGGTATTGCACTTGTACAAGGCAAAGATGGTACATACTCGATTATTCTTCAAATAGGAACACATCGCAGCGGCAGAAGCAGATAAATTGAATTTAGTGAGGACAATCTTTCTCATTGAATAGAAGTACATCACTTCTTTATAGCAGCGGAGAAAAAGAGTAACTTAAAGCCACACAGAGATATATAGAACTTTATTCTCTTTATTGATAGTTGAAGAAGAGTACAAGACTTGTATTGAAGTACAATGATTACAACACATCTCTCTTTACATTGGAAACCAACTGAACAATGCTATACAGCTTACATTTGATATTTGGATACAATGGATGACAACTCGATATACCGGCTTGGCTCACAATCTCACTGGTACACTGATTACAATGTTCCATACATTATGCCCTTTATAAACAGAAGACATCATCTTGTACAAGGAGAGCTTCTGTATGCCCAACAAATCTTCGATGCCGCGGAACCAATCAAGCCAATCTTCGTGTGTAGAATATTCCAAGCAAGAGCACCTGCCCACAAAACGTGGGTCAGCACATCATCTATGTACTGGCGAGTAGAATCCAACCCACTCGCATAAACCAACATTTAAAGTGATCATTTAAGCAAATATTTATTAGAATGGTCTTTCTACTTGGGGCCTAGCATCAGTTTACAGTTCATGGACAATAATCAGAGTGAAGCATGTAAACATATTCTTTGTAGCATTCATGTGGACATATCTTTTTAACATTCTCGGTATTATCATGCAAGGCATCATTGAGGCATACTAGGTATTATCATGAAAAGGCATCATTGAGGCATCGTTAACATTAACATCTTAAACATTATGACAGTTCTCACTTCAAGCATCACTTAGCATGTATGTTGTGTTTGAGCAATGATTAGCAAGGCATCTTTCTTAGCATACTGAACTTAACATGTTAAGCAGGATCTCATACTGAAAGGCTACATACAGCATCATCAAACTTATTTGGAATGTAAGCATGCAAGTTAAACCAACACATATATTGAATTATCACATTTAAGTGATTTCTTACCGATAGCCGACTCCCTCATACCTGCATCAAATACATGTTAGCAGATATACTTACTCTGCCTGCATAAGACATTCATTAGCATGCATCATGACTACATGGTCACTGGTGTTTAACCATACGGACGTTGCCATATAGGTCTTCGTTGGTAATGCGATGACTCCAGAGAAGGTAGCTAGCCCCAAAGGATGCCTCGCAGAACCCGTGCCCCTACTGGCACGCCAATGTTTTCTCCTAGGCCGGATCGGTCGCCCTAACGTCCCGAGGTACCGTCCGAGAAAACATATCTCCATCACTTATGCATAAGTTGTCCTATGACCATGCGAATGCGTGTCCGACTCAATCGTGAACATAAAACGCATGGTGAAATATTGAAGTAAAGACAACAGTGCATCATCATTCATCTCATTCAAGTCATGTTCAATGACTTATTCATTCCCAACATTACCATCATTTTATTTGGTGATCTCAATGATCCCAAGCCTCATCAATTCTCATTCATTGCTTCATTACAACATTTCTCATTATGTTCCTTCTAAGGAGGAACAACAGCATTCATTCATTTCAAAGGGACCTGTAGCATTTCATTCATTTTATAGGGACAATAGCATATTCAATTCTTTTCTCATGTATCATTCACGCAGCATCTCATTATTCAAGTGATTCATTCATTTGATCAATCTTAAGCATCAGGGACATTATCGATTCAATCTCAGGCATCATGTTACATTAGTGGTTCGAGTGTGATTCGTTCAGCAATTCAAAGTTCATGTGTTATTCATTCAATGATTTCCAGCATATGAATCTCTATCAATTTAGCAACTAAAGTATCACATCACAATTATTCAACATTCAAGGTAAGAGATATTAGGGACATATTCATAGCATCACATTATTTCATTTATTAAGCATACGGGAATAAGGAGGAAGGAGGACAGTTCCACTTGCCTTATATAACGGTCTTCCTGCTCTAATCCCACTAAGTGTAGCTCCACCAGCGAGCCACATTCTAATACCCATTCCGTCTAGCCAGCTAAGAAAGACTACATCAGTCTCAAATCTTCTGATCTCCAACATAAGTCACGGTCCAACATTCTGATCCAATCCAACAAGCCAACTAAATGCCTCGTGCAGAGCGGGGCATTACAGAATGGACTTATATTTATCGAATCAAAACATAAGACGATGTTAACTCTGTGCGGTTGCTAACCAACATCAGAGGCCATCGAAATAATCGCAGCAAGTTGCTTAACACATTCACCATAAGGTCGCTACCCGTCTGGTCGAAGTGGCGCCAACAATACCGAAAATGAATCCCTCCTAGGCCGAACGGTCCCAGCGCCCTGGTGCACCGCGTTCGAGGGAATACCCATGCACGTGCTTTTATATCTTTAAGTCCATTTGACCATGCAACGAATCTTATATTTTATACAACCAAGCAAGTTCGCTTATCTCTATTTCAATTGGCACAACGCCCGAATGTTCTCATCGAACGCCCGAAGGCCGTGAACATTTCGAAGGGCACTATGCCGCATTATCATCTCATATTTCTTCGTTAACTTTCTATGTTCTTACGTTTCATTCTTCGTTTCAATGTTTCAATGGCATCATACCTCAACTCAATGCTCGTCAACCGAACGATCCGAAGGTCTCGAACACCTTTCGAGGCATTATGTCATATCCGACAGTTCCGCCACATTCATGCCACAACTGTATTCTTTCGCAACGAAGCCATCTTTTATTATCCCGTGTACGTAGGCACGTTCCGACCGTATTCCGATATTCTATGACTTAGCATTCAATGTCCGTGGCTTGCGCGGTAGAGCGCTCGCCTATTGTCTTTCAATGTTCTAGCCGTTCTAACTCGTGCGCGAAGGCACGGTATGGTTCGTGCACTAAGGCACTCGCCGAGTACAGTTATCCTATGTTATTGCGGCTTGCGCACCGAGGCGCTCGCCTTTGCGATATCCAATATTCCATAGCGACTCGTATGTTTGCCGTACGATTCATTTCAATTGTTCTATCTAGTGTTCGACACGCACTACGTTTATCTCTCTATCGAGCCACGCCCGTGGCATTGATAGGTTAACTCAGCATACAATGATATATTTGACTTATCGAATGAAGGAGTAAAAAGAAGTCAATCCTCCCACTTTGAGTCGATACGCCTTTCTCGTTTCGTCGTGCCGATGCGGCTCGATTCCCTAACTTTGTTGCACGGCCACTCTCCTGACTTAGCCATTCGAGCACTTCGTGCTTATTGAGTTTGTACGTCCGATTTGCCTTAGCGTGCCAACGCTTCCGTCCGTCGCAAGGCGACGATTTGCTTTCGCGGGCCCCTTACTGAATAAGACAAAAGATCAACCTCTAACATTTCAGCGTAAACGTATAGCCTGCACATGAAACCAACTAAAATCAATACTTGCATCGATTCGGACTTGCGCCTTGGTCAATTCGATTTCTTAGAATCTTCGAGCCGTCTCAACGCACTTATCCTTCGAGGCAACGTGGCGCTTCGCATCGATTCACTCGATGCATTCTTTGGGACAAGGCAACTCTTCGCATCGACTTAGTTCGATGCATTGCTCGGGATAACTCAACACTTTGTATCGATTCGCATCGATACGTAATCGGGTCAACGCAACTCTTCGAGTCAATGACTCAGCATAATACACCGTGCGGAGCGGGGCATTACATCTATAACCGCTAAGTCATACTAGCATGCAACCTCTATTAGCGGTTATTCCTATCGCACGGCTTGTACGTACTGGTGGCCAGCCAATCATGCACTTCCGTGTTCTACATGCGACACACAACTTCGTGGTATAACGTGTCAAGGCCAATGAATGCAACACACAAGGTGGTCCCTTAAATCTAGGTTTAATTTGTAAGAAAAATAATACACAGCAGGAAATATAAATGAACAGTAAGTTCTAACAGATTATGCCATGTATCACAGTTTATTTTCCATAAAGAAAATAAATAATGCATAAAATATGAGCTAAAATAAATAAACAGCAAATGGCAAGGTGTCTTGCCTGGCAGAGCGCCTGGTGTGCTGCGATAATCATGGTGGCATGAACTGCGACTTTGGTGTAACAACTACACAAGGGGGCCTCTGTTGATGGCACGGACAGTTCCATTGGGTCCAGAAGGGTCAAATTAGTTAGGGTGGACATAAGGTAGTCTCGAAATGGGCGAAGGAATAGGAAAGATTGGGATTGGTCACGGTCGAAAGAATAGAAGAAAATTTGATCAATAATAAATATATATGTTTTTAGAAAGTACTTATAGATATATTTACTAGTAAAACAATTTTGATAAATACTCGAAAACAGAGGAATAAATAGATTTAGGCTAAAACCCAAAGTTTGTAAAAATAAAATTTTGGTAAACTGTTACTAGAAAATCGAGGAATATTTATAACTATTTGGAAAAAGTACTTATAGTATTTGAAACTATTTATATATATATATATATATATATATATACATATATATATTCTAGCCCAAAATACTTTAGATAATTATATGAAAATTCTAGAAAAACATTTTTAGGAATAAAATTAAAGTTGACCAAATACCCTTTTGAGGTCAAAGCTATATTTGAAATTCTATGTAGAGAACACAAAACTATACTTTTGCTTAAAAAAATATTTTCTGGAAAAATATACCTTAATGAAAACAATTTAAAATAATACTAATAGTTTTATTAATAAATATAATAATAATAATAATAATAATAATATCAGTATAATAATAATACTAATAATATTAATAATAATAATAATAATAGAATACACTAAGCTGCTCTCCTTTAACTTCAAATATGGGAGAAAGAGAGAGTAACATAAAATAAATGCAGAGAGAAGGGGAAAAAAAGTTCGAGAGAGAGATGGGGAAGGGTCGGTGGTCCGGTGGCGATCGGGCGCCGACGGGGAGAGGCGGAGGAGAGAGGGGACGCGCGGCGGTTCGAGATCGACGGTGAGAGGGAAGGGCGACTAGGGGCGGCGCCGTGGAGGACAGAGCGGCGGCGACGCTGGGCTGAGCTAGGTCGGCGAGGACAGGCGGTGGCGGAGTTCACCGGGGAGGAGCGGAGGAAGGGAGAGGGAAGTCGGAGAGAGGCGGAGTTCGGTGGTCCGACGGATCTGTCGGGAGAAACGGCGGTAGTGGACAGCAGAGGTGAGGGCGAAGGACTCGGCGAGGGGTGTGTGGAGCTTGGGCGGCGCGCTCGGACACGGGGACGTACGGCCGGCGGCGTGCTGGGCCCGCTGACAGCGAAAAGAGGTGGGGAGCGGCTGTGGAGGTTCGGGCTCACGGAGGCTACCGTCGTGCGCGACGGAGCGCCGCTCTCGCGGATGCTGAGCTCACCACGGCTAGGCGCGGCTCGCCGCGGGCCTAGGTCAGCGGATCGCAGACACCGACGTTCGCGAGGCTCGACTGGGCTCGAGGCGGAGGAAGAGACGCGCGGTACGGAGGAACGTGGTGGAGGTTGTGGGGGTCGTGCGGCGCGGGCCGCGCGCTGCGGAGGTCAGGGCTGGCCAGATCAGGCATTTTGGGGCGGAGGCTGCCGTTCGCCGGCGGGATAAGTTTTAGGGTTAGGGTTTGGTTTTCTTTCCTTTTTGTGTGATGGGTTTTTGATGGTGGTAAGGTGCATGGTCGGCCGAAGCTTGGCCGGGCTAGGCTCGACCGGGGGTTGTGGCTCTGGTGGCGACGTGGTCGCAGGCGCGGATGGCGGATGTAGACTAGGATTGGGTGTGTGTCTGGGTAGTTTTTTTCGTGTCGGGTGTGTACGACACAACAGAGGAGGGGCTGGAAGAAGTGTCCTGCGAGACACGGGATGGGTTGGCGTCCGGGGTTGTCGGACGCGGAAATTTATGTACTTGTACAAGAAGATAAATAGTGGATGGGGTAGGGGACACGGACACGATGCACTGCACGTTTGTGGTGGAAAATTTTGGAGAAATAATGAATGAGGAAAATTGGAGGAGTACCTCCCTATTTATAGGATGTGGAAATTCCCAATTGGATAGGAATTAGGAATATTTAAAACCCAAAGTAGATAATTCTCTACTTAATTTAAAACAATGAAATCAAATCCAAATCCAATACAAATCTAATTTAAATCTAATTAAATTCTTGGTTTAAAAATCAAATGGGATAAATCAAATTTCAATTATTTAACTAATTAAATAAATACATAAATTTAAATCAAGATTTAAATTGCCATAATAATTTTGAAATATATTTTCCAAAAATACTAATAATAATAATTTTAAAAATTACATTAATATTTAAAATAACTAATAAATAATTGCTAAATATATATGTTTGTACAAATAATGTTTACATAAATATATTTTTCTAATATAGCATTTTATAGGAAAAATAATTTATTATTATAGCTGTATAAATGAAAGGCTTTTCATAATTAAAATCATAAACTTGAAAATGATAGCTAGAAATAATTATTACATATATTATTTTGAAACCATAAAAATAGAAAAAATATTTTTTCTAAAAATATGTACGCTCGCACATATTCGCACTCGTCGAGCAAAACGAAAAATAAAATTTTCGTGCACGACGTACAATACGACTACGCGACGTACAATACAAAAATTTTAAATCGGTACCAAATTTAATAAAAAAAATAGTAGAAATTTAGGGGTTTTACATCCTACCCAACTTAAAAGAATTTCGTCCTCGAAATTAAGAATTTGTAGGGGGTGAGAGGACACAAGGGGGTATCAATGGGGATCCAACGATGACGATATTTTCACAAAATCATGTCGTAAAAAATCGCGATCTAGATCGTAGAAAAACAATACGGTATGGTCATGGGTAATGAATGGGGGTCACGTTTAAGAGAATGAAATAGATTCACTTAAATTAAGCGATTATAGGGTCTTGATAGGGCCGAGTAGTTTAGGATGAAGATATAGCAACATCGAGTGGTAATGGTCATAATTGATAGGACAGCTAGAGGAATTTCAAGTATTACGCCTTCGTCCTTCGAAAAATTGGTGAAGACGAAAGCAATATAGAGTTCGAAAAAGGCGTTATCGAATACAAATACATGATTCAAGGACGACCGAAAATTTTTAAAAGGAGTTGCCAAGGCAGTCGCGGATGGGACTCTAGAGGACAAGTTTAACTATATCCCCATCCACGTAGAATAATAGGCAAAAGCGAACCAAAGTGCACTTGGTTGATCAGACCATTATACACCGGTTCTGATTTAGACAATAGGCTAGTGAGTGGCCACTCAATAGCATATGTCTTGATCAAGCTCGATAAGGATTAGCTTGCAAATACTAGGCTATATTAGCATCATTTGTTTACATAGTAAAAAATAGGCACGAGGGTAGATGAAATAAGAACTAATATGAATAGTCTAAGTGTCATAAGGATCTATGTCTTGTTTATTCCTATACCATCATTCTACGGTTTTATTGACCAATGCTTGGTTGACCAAATGGGTTAACTTCCTCTAGTCTCTATGGTATAGCTAATACCATTTGTATTCCCTTAATGGTCAAGGGTGTGTGGGGTATTCTACCCAACTTAAAGAATTAAGCTAAGGGTGTTTGGGACATCTAACTAGTAGGGTCAATCTCTAGTAAGCACGAAGGGAAGATAAGAATAGGGATGGAAGGAATCAAGCAAGATACGATCGATGAGTCGATCGAATATGGAGTCGAGGAAAAGGTCAAGTATGTGGATGAGATCCTAGACTTCTAATCCTACTCGCAGGCTTGCTTAGTACGGCAAAGTAAGCAAACAATTTATCTAGACCTGCATGGGCCACCACAAAAACATGTAACGCCCCAGTCCCAAAATACGTAGGACTAGGAACGTAGACATGCCAGCTGTATTCATACGAAGTATACTCCAATATATGGAAATCTCGTATGAGTACATAAGCTGTAAAATGCAGTAGAACCATAACTAATCTCATCCACACAAAATAAATGAATGAAAGATATCATATAATGAGAATGATTTGTCTTGATACAATATGTTGGGCGGAGATAAATCCACTACCAACAAAATAAGGAAAAGTACATAGAAAATGAAATGAGTGGCGAGCAAAGCGAAGACGATCCAAGCGCAATCATCCTCGAAGAAATAGAGATGGTCACGGCTAGAGCTAGAGCACCTACGAAAGATCATAGCACACACCTGGAGAGATAACCAGGTCCTCAGAGGGACGTAACAAGACACATAATATCATGCCATATAAACTAAATAAATATTGCTCAAATAAATAAGTAAATCGAATTATAACATGGTCCAATACGCACCTACTGAACGAGCGTACCATCCCCCCAACCAAACAAGGATAGGAGATGGTAAACTAATTTACGGCGACGTATCTTTCCATGCTATGAATCCAATATGGTATCCGGACCCCAACAAGGTTCAATACCTTCTCATCGAAGTAGTAAGTCACACCTACAACCAAACAAGGACAAGATGTGACAAACTAATCCGCGATAAGTTATTGTTCCAAGCCACGGTCAGATACAAGTACCCAAACCAAAAGTACTCGTACCTAACGGATAAGGTAGCCTACCGTTCTAAGTGATATGTAGTTAAGAACAATCCTCCCTACGCATGGGCCCTGGCTGAATAGGATCGGCATAGTCCCCATTGGGCACTAGAGGCTCCATCAGTAAGAGCATGACATTCCGCAGAATCGTCAGTGGCCGTCAGTAATCATGGGTCATCAACCCCGTATCTCCAGCGGAGAGTCCGTGTCACAAGGGAAGTGCATCGAAGCCCATACGCTAAGGAATTGTCCTCCCCGCCCAATGCCTACTATGTTGTATCCACAACAATAACCTCTATAACCGCTAAGTCATACTAGCATGCAACCTCTATTAGCGGTTATTCCTATCGCACGGCTTGTACGTACTGGTGGCCAGCCAATTATGCACTTTCGTGTTCTATATGCGACACACAACTTCGTGGTATAACGTGTCAAGGCCAATGAATGCAACACACAAGGTGGTCCATTAAATCTAGGTTTAATTTGTAAGAAAAAAAATACACAGCAGGAAATATAAATGAACAGTAAGTTCTAACAGGTTATGCCATGTATCACAGTTTATTTTGCATAAAGAAAATAAATAATACATAAAATATGAGCTAAAATAAATAAACAGTAAATGGCAAGGTGTCTTGCCTGGTAGAGCGCCTGGTGTGCTGCGATAATCATGATAGTATGAACTGCGACTTTAGTGTAACAACTACACAAGGGGACCTCTGTTGATGGTACGGACAGTTCCATTGGGTCCAGAAGGGTCAAATTAGTTAGGGTGGACATATGGTAGTCTCGAAATGGGCGAAGGAATAGGAAAGATTGGGATTGGTCACGGTCGAAAGAATAGAAGAAAATTTGATCAATAATAAATATATATGTTTTTAGAAAGTACTTATAGATATATTTACTAGTAAAACAATTTTGATAAATACTCGAAAATAGAGGAATAAATAGATTTAGGCTAAAACCCAAAGTTTGTAAAAATAAAATTTTGGTAAACTGTTACTACTTGAAAATCGAGGAATATTTATAACTATTTGGAAAAAGTACTTATAGTATTTGAAACTATTTATATATATATATACATATATATATTCTAGCCCAAAATACTTTAGATAATTATATGAAAAATCTAGGAAAATATTTTTAGGAATAAAATTAAAGTTGTCCAAATACCCTTTTGAGGTCAAAGCTATATTTGAAATTCTATGTAGAGAACACAAAACTATACTTTTGCTTAAAAAAATATTTTCTGGAAAAATATACCTTAATGAAAACAATTTAAAATAATACTAATAGTTTTATTAATAAATATAATAATAATAATAATAATAATAATATTAGTATAATAATAATACTAATAATATTAATAATAATAATAATAATAATAATAGAATACACTAAGCTGCTCTCCTTTAACTTCAAGTATGGGAGAGAGAGAGAGTAACATAAAATAAATGCAGAGAGAAGGGGAAAAAAAAGTTTGAGAGAGAGATGGGGAAGGGTCGGTGGTCCGGTGGCGATCGGGCGCCGACTGGGAGAGGCGGAGGAGAAAGGGGACGCACGGCGGTTCGAGATCGGTGGTGAGAGGTAAGGGCGACTAGGGGCGGCGCCGTAGAGGACAGAGCGGCGGCGGCGTTGGGCTGAGCTAGGTCGGCGAGGACAGGCGGTGGCGGAGTTCGCCGGGGAGGAGCGAAGGAAGGGAGAGGGAAGTCGGAGAGAGGCGGAGTTCGGTGGTCCGGCGGATCTGTCGGGAGAAACGCCGGTGGTGGACGACAGAGGTGAGGGCGAAGGACTCGGCGAGGGGTGTGTGGAGCTTGGGCGGCACGCTTGGACACGGGGACGCACGGCCGACGGCGTGCTGGGCTCGCTGACCGCGAAAAGAGGTGGGGAGCGGCTGTGGATGTTCGGGCTCACGGAGGCTGCCGTCGTGCGCGACGGAGCGCCGCTCTCGCGGATGCTGAGCTCACCACGGCTAGGCGCGGATCGCCGTGAGCCTAGGTCAGCGGATCGTAGACACCGACGTTCGCCGGGCTCGACTGGGCTCGAGGCGGAGGAAGAGACGCGCGGCATGGAGGAACGTGGTGGAGGTTGTGGGGGTCGTGCGGCGCGGGCCGCGCGCTGCGGAGGTCAGGGCTGGCCAGATCAGGCGTTTTGGGGCGGAGGCTGCCGTTCGCCGGCGGGGTAAGTTTTAGGGTTAGGGTTTGGTTTTCTTTCCTCTTTGTGTGATGGGTTTTTGATGGTAGTAAGGTGCATGGTCGGCCGAAGCTTGGCCGGGCTAGGCTCGATCGGGGGTTGTGGCTCTGGTGGCGACGTGGTCGCAGGCGCGGATGGCGGATGTAGACTAGGATTGGGTGTGTGTCGGGGTAGTTTTTGTCGTGTCGGGTGTGTACGACACAACAGAGGAGGGGCTGGGAGAAGTGTCCTGCGAGACACGGGATGGGTTGGCGTCCGGGGTTGTCGGACGCGGAAATTTATGTACTTGTGCAAGAAGATAAATAGTGGATGGGGTAGGGGACACGGACACGATGCACTGCACATTTGTGGTGGAAAATTTTGGAGAAATAATGAATGATAAAAATTGGAGGAGTACCTGCCTATTTTTAGGATGTGGGAATTCCCAATTGGATAGGAATTAGGAATATTTAAAACCCAAAGTAGATAATTCTCTACTTAATTTAAAACAATGAAATCAAATCCAAATTCAATACAAATCCAATTTAAATCTAATTAAATTTTTGGTTTAAAAATCAAATGGGATAAATCAAATTTCAATTATTTAACTAATTAAATAAATACATAAATTCAAATCAAGATTTAAATTGCCATAATAATTTTGAAATATATTTTCCGAAAATACTAATAATAATAATTTCAAAAATTACATTAATATTTAAAATAACTAATAAATAATTGCTAAATATATATATGTATGTACAAATAATGTTTACATAAATATATTTTTCTAATATAGCATTTTATAGGAAAAATAATTTATTATTATAGCTGTATAAATGAAAGGCTTTTCATAATTAAAATCATAAACTTGAAAATGATAGCTAGAAATAATTATTACATATATTATTTTGAAACCATAAAAATAGAAAAAAAAATATTTTTTTCTAAAAATATGTACGCTCGCACATATTCCCACTCGTCGAGCAAAACGAAAAATAAAATTTTCGTGCACGACGTACAACACGACTACGCGACGTACAATACAAAAATTTTAAATCGGTACCAAATTTAATAAAAAAATAGTAGAAATTTAGGGGTTTTACATCGACGAACCACGTCCACCGGCAACCAAGAATGAGGGAACTTTCCAATGAGGGCTAAGAGAAAAGGAGCAGCTAGAAAATCCACGTCTTCCTGACTGAAATCGATGGTGGGAATACCCTCGGAAAAAGAGAGAGACCGTGGGGCAGACGGGGCGCCGCCGAACGGGGCATACCAGAAACTACCTCCCGGAAAGACAGGATCCGGCCAGGGCCGGCATCCCGCTCAACCGGACCCAGCAGACGAAGAGACCTACGAGAAGGCTCCAGTCTCCGCAAGAGCCACCGAGGGTCCGTAGGAAGCCAGGGAAATGGAAGGCGGAGGGAGCACATCCGGGATGCGAGGCACCGAACAAATTAGAGCCGAGGGGAGCGCTGGAGGAAGCAGAGGGGAGCGCGTAGGGGGGGGGGGGACCCGCGACCCCTACTGGAAGTGCGCGCAACGGACAGCCAACAACAGCGAGGCCAAGAGGTCGACCTCCCGCGGAGCCGCACCGCCTCCGGACAAGGAGGAGGCAAACATGCGAAGGGATCACAAGAAGGGGGGGGGGGGTGCTCCAGCGGATCAACAGCCGACTGTGAGAGACGAGGAAGGGAGGAGGAAAAAGGGACGCCCGCGGACGCCATGGTCGGAGACGCGCTGGGGCAGGTAGAGCACCTAGGATCGCAAGGCTAGGGCCGGTGCGCCCAAATATATATATATATATGGAAGCGGATCAAAAGCCCTCCTTAGAAAACCCCCTAAAAACCCCCCTCACTCTAATCCATAATTTAATGTTAATATTAATGTTAATATTAATGTTAATGTTAATATTAATGTTAATATTAACATTAAATACTAAAATTAACATTAAACTTAACATTAAAATTAATATTAACATTAACATTAACATTAATATTAACATTAACATTAACATTAACATTAATATAAAAAAAAATATTAACATTAACATTAATATTAACATTAATATTAACATTAACATTAATATTAACATTAATGTTAACATTAATATTACGAATTAGAGTGAGGGGTTTTTTTAGGGGTTTTCTAAGGGGGGCTTTTGATCCGCTCCATATATATATATATAAAAGCAAAAAAAAAAAAAAGGGGGTGGGCTAGCCCACCCCAGCCCACAGAGTGGGTACGCCCATGCAAACTGGGAAAGAAAATAGAGGAAAAAAAGAGTAAGGATATTTATTTTGAGTGTACCATTGTGTGCCAATATCAATGATATTCTGAAAGTAATAATTAACATAATTTTTAATAATTTGAAGTATGTGTTTGGAGTGTATCCATTATGGATTCTCTTAAACTTTACTAACTAGATGTAGTGAACTTTCATACTTGTCAAAGGCAAAACAGAAGCTAATCTGTACTCAAATTCCCTCTAATGGTTTTATGGGTTCTTCTTTTAGCAAAATATATTACGTTTAAGAAGCAAGGAAGCCATAGGGACCAATCTCGAATCGACGATGTCTTATTTACTCTTGCAACTCTTTTGATCCTTCTGAACCCTAAGAATCAGAGTTTTAAAACAAAGATCCGATTTATTGTATCTCAAGACTCTGAGAAAACATATATATTCAAACTTCTTTGTTTCCATTAGGCATACATTCTCATACTTCTTGCAAGTTTCAGATGCATTTACTTTTCTGCTTATTCCTCGAATTTGGAAAAAAAAACCGGTGAAACCTACTGCTTCTTTTGGAGGGTGTGAGCAGGCGATCTTCCGACTGAAACTATGTACAAAACTAGAGAGCGCTTATACGACTTTTCAAATTAGTAGCAGCTTGCCTTTCCCATAATTCAAAAGGTGAACCAATTAATAACAGGACAAATAACAAGAATCCTGCGTCACCACTACATTTTTTCCGACCAAACCTGAAAAAATAACACTCATGCAAGCCAACTACCAAGCTACCACAGATCCGAGTCACGACACAGCCGTAAGCAAGCAAATTCGTTTATAAATAGCAAAGCATTAGCCTCTTCCCTTCAACACTCACGTACTCGTTGAACACCATGGCCTCAAGCTCCAATTTCTTCACTATGAGCATCCTTCTTACCTTTATCTTGTTGACCAGCTCCTGCAATGCCGCTCGCCTTCTGCTGGAGTCTCCGGCTTCGATCCCGACGACGCCAACACAGCCAAAGCCCACACTTCCTCCATTGCCTGAAGTGCCTACTCTACCCAAGCCGACACTACCGCCCTTGCCTGAGATCCCGGGCATTCCTAAAGTTGAGCTACCCCCCTTGCCCGAGGTGCCAGCATTGCCTAAGGTTGACTTGCCTCAGTTCCCGAAGATCCCAACCGCGAAGAAGGATGGGCTACCAAATCTGCCAAAGGTTGAACTTCCACCGCTACCTAAGGTTGAGCTTCCGCCGCTGCCAGAGAAGCCCACTATTCCTAAGGTTGAGCTGCCACCGTTGCCTGAGGTGCCCACCTTGCCTAAGGTTGAGCTGCCCAAAGTTCCAAAGGTTGAGCTTCCTCATCTACCAAAGGTCGAGCTGCCTGTGGTGCCGACCCTGCCTAAATTTGAGCAACCACCAGTGCCGAAGCTACCAACCTTGACTAAGGATGAGGTAGAACCAACACCTGAGGAACCAAATCCAAATGTCGAACTCCCACCCCTACCAGAGTTCCCCTCCATCCCTGGGCTCACGTTGCCTCCATTGCCAACATTTCCAAAAATCCCTTTCATTCCACAGATCCCCTCCATTCCAGGTTTCCCGTCCACTCCAACCACCACCAAGCCCTAAACCAAGCTTACGGAGCTTATACCATAACATGCACCGGACGATAGCCTTTCGTCTTTGTTTCCTTAGATGAGCTTGCATGATTGTTATGGTTAGTACTTATTTCCTATACTAGCTTGTATGATTGTTATGGTGTCTACTTGAGCTTCACTGTTGTGACTTACATTTATACCAGGCAGCTGAGGAATTATTACACTTATATTCTCTGCGCACTGTGTATGTATAATATCCCATATTCATATCTTTAAACACTTTGTGTTTTCTTTTCTTTTCTTTTCTTTTCTCAGTCATCGATGTAATATGCTAATCTCAAACAAACAAAACAAAGAGAAAAGAGAAGATCATAAACTTAAAATCTGATTGGAAGTACTTCCTGAGACTTATTTTTTCCCGGTATAAAGTCATAACTTGTAAGTGCTTGACATGGATGCATATCTTGATCCGCAAAAGATCACTTGGACCATTTGATGGACAATGAAAAGGTCCCAAGTTGCTAGATATCTACAAGGTCCATATGATTTTAAGTGGAAGGTGAAGGAAAATAAGGCAGGATTAATGAAGATGAACATCGTAACAAAATCAAGAAAGCTAAGAAGGAAATCATCTTCCCTTAGTTATAACTTATCTCCATTCCATGTTTCTCAACAATGATAGAGGGCTTGTTCAAGAAAGTCGAGCAAGGCGATCTCCTGTTCTTCTACCTCTTCTTGATACCGGATGGAGTCTTCTCTAGGCTGGTCATCATAGCTGCAGCTCCCATTCATTCCGTTATTCTCGTAACGACTAATGGATTGTCCATACCGAAATGGTAGTGGCCTAGGGAGCACAATTGCAAGAGCACAGGGGAACGATTAGTAATGATACAAGGAAAAGCATCCAGATGGACTACTATAGCGAGTCTAGTGACTTAATGAGCATCCCAGATGGACTACTATAGATGCACTTTCTAAGGTCTCGCCATGTTGCTGAAAACAATAGAATTATTTTGTTACACTCACTCCTGAAGCAAGGGTCATGCTATTTCCAAACCAGACTGTTTAGGGATCGTCGGACTCCTTTGCTCACTGGGACTGAAAAGAGAACTGCTGGCCTCGAATTATAGCTGGATCTCTGCGGATGGTAAGTGGTTATCACACCCCCCAAGAAAACCTATTTGCAACCTCAGTAACTTGGCTTCTTAGGTCACACGTCACGGACTTAGTATTTTAGGCTACATTTAGATCCGTGCGATGCACAAGTTTCCTACTCGAAGACCTGTGCCAGCCTTCCCCAAACGCTTAGCTAGATCGCTAAGACGATATTGAAAATAATGTGGAGCAAAATAGAGAGAGATATCAAAGATTAAATTTTTACTTTACTAGAGAGAGATTACAACTTTGGATGGTGAGGAGTAAATGAGTCTTTCACTTATTTATAGTACACATAGACAAGGGCGGAGCCAAAAAAATTTTTAGGAGGGACTAAGAGCATGATGAAAAAGAAAAGAAATCATATGATTACTCAATAAATGAAATAACTACAAAATTTACACAACAACACAACACCTACAAAACAACACCTACAAGATTAGAAACCTGGACTTTCTATTAAACGAGCCAACTACCCAACCATCTAAGCTAAGAATTATATGTGACAGAAAACTGGTAGCTCCTTGTATTTATATTTGAAGCCCGAACTACAGCCCGGGACAGCCCAGCTTATGCTCCGCCACTGTCCATAGGGTTTACAAAAAACTTCTAGGAACAGAATATTTCAGGGATTATTATAGGAAACTCCAGAAGCTAGATATTTACAAGGAGGCTTATAGAACATCTAGAAAGTTCATGAGTCTTCATGAAAGATCCTGATCCTTCCAGAGGATTCCACCATATTTATGGAAGTTTCTAGCATCATTCCGCTCCGTGTAGAGTTATATAAGTCCGTCATGATGGGACGCAAACTTTTGGACGTGACATAAAGCTCAAATACAAATACAAAATCTTTGTATAATGTCTTCCCACTCATCAATCTATTCTCACAAAACACTAACTTTTTTTGACAAGTTTCTTTGTTGTGCTTCATTATGAACCACAAAGCATGGCTGGTCTTACAAACTGTCTTACAGAATTTCCTTTCAACTTGAAGGATATCATACAATCATAAACCACTAAACACTGCAGAATACTTCCAAGACAACTATCCCACTATAGTTCCATAAAAATATATATATATATTTTTTTATCAAATTCGTATTCATAAATGATTAGCAAACTTTAGCACTCTTAGGATTTCTTATAGTTCTGCTAGCCATAAATATGAACTATACTTTCATTTCTTTTCTTCTAAATCTACCTTTAATATATTATGCACCGTCCTACTAATTCTGAATCCTCTCGATTTGAAAGCTCCACATGTTTCTATAAGAAGAAACCATTCTCTAGTCTCATTGACTAACACAAGATCTTTAACAAACAATACTCACTATGGAACCTCAACCTAATTTACCTAGTAATGTATCCATAGGTAATGGAAAGAACTAGGCTAAATGCCCATCCTTACGTAAGCCTACAGAGATGGAAGACGGAGAAAAATCTCTGATACTCCTCCAGTAGGAAACATACATAGAACATGTCAAAATATCTTAACAAGTGCTACCAGACACTTGTTTTTCCAAGACCACTCAACAATCTTCACAAGGACCCTATAACAAGTCTTTTCATGGTTAATAAGAACCATTCCTTGAGTGTTCCTCAATAGACGAGTCTATGGAATATTATGTATTGTAAATGCAACATCGTATTGTGGCCCGGGAGGAATGGGTTGTGGAAATCACCATAGGCTCGTCTTCCCTTTATGAGCCCCTGACGAGTACAAGGACCAGATTCTCATTTGATTCACAGCTTGTCCGACTAACCTTTTTTGGTGGTGTTTTCTACTTTTCTTTGGAAACTTTTAGTTCCACATAAAAAAACTATCAAAGTGTATACCTCAATATATAGCTATGCTTGTATTGGAGTACGCACATGAAGTGTTGTAGTCCATGTGGGTTAATTTTTCTAGAGGGTTAAGTATAAATCACAAAGAACAAATATTTGTTTTGTCACCACCTTTGGGTTCCATAGGAGCTAAGTCCCGTAGGGACAGTGACTCGGAATCGGACTCGGACGAAGGATACAAAGTGGTGCTTTGATGGCGCACTTTGCACTTTACTATGCGTCCGGAGTTATGCGCCAGGTGCTATGCGCCTGGAGCTAAACGTCATGAGCTATGCGTCAAGAGCTATGCGTCGAGCGCTATGCATCTACGCGTCATATCGCTAGACGCATAAGCGTGGTTGCTTTCAGCGGTGTCAACGTGGGACGTGGGCTGCGCACGTGGCTCTGTCAGCTGATGGCATGAGCGACATCGACGACGCTGTCGGCGTGAGACACGCTGCTGTATGGACGACTGTGTCGGTGGCGATTTGGTGGGATTTGGTTGGCAGGCGCGTATGGACGCATAAGCATTCTTATGCGTCCATAGGTGCCAGCCTGCTCTATATAAAGAGCACCACTCTTCAGAGTTGCACACGAGAAGAGAGAGAAAACTATGGGCCAAAAATTCCACTCCAGAGAGTCTATACGCCTCCAGCTCCAGCAGCAACAACAACAACAGTAGCCTATGCACGCACAGAGCATTTTCCTTCTCCTTTTAGTTTCGAAGTCAATCCGAGGGTGACGAAGAGCGTTCCAGGGGTTCATTCTTGAACTTGCTGGTTCTTGGGAGCAGATCGGGAGTAGGTCGAATCTTGTTTTGAGCAACGATAACTTGTTCACCCCAGTGAGGAATTTCTCTTTGTGCTTTCTTTTGTTGTTTTTATTCTATCTCGTTGTAGCGTCTGCAGACGTAAAGAGCGGAACACCTATCCATTTGTTGATGTATTTTGCATTTTCTTGAAGTTAGTTTGTAACCGTTTTAGTGCTTTATTTGAGTTGTTTAGAGTGCAGATTTTGTGTCTTGCAAAAACTCTACGCCTCTCTTGGTGTTGGCAAGAGTGCAGACTTTGTTTTGCGGAAACTCTTGTCTTCCTTAGATCTCTCCTATCCTTAGATCACTTCGGGACTAACATTTCTTGCTAGGTTTCCTTAGCTCCATGAGTTACGAACAAGCTATTTCTAGTCGGTTGTCATTTCTTACTGCCAATGTAATTGATTTTGAATGCTTTGTAATTGATTTTGAATGCTTTGGTCAACATTCTAAGGATGTTGTCGACCTCCTCGGTATTTTGAAGCACTGTGATGCTGGTCATTTTAAAGAGATTAGATAGAGCTTGCAGTTGACCAGTATGAGGTAGTTGTTTATGTTCATGATATGACTTAAGTTTTGGATATGATCATTCGGGTCGATAGTCCCGCTTTATTGGTCGATTCCCTGTATTTTAACTCTATTTGGCATGGGTGCAGTTGGAATGGCTTCAGAGAAAGGGATTTGGGGAAGCTCGTCCTCAGTGTTTTTGGTTTCTTTCCGGTTTGTTCGGCTAGTCCCTCGAGTGGCAGAAGGGAGGAAAAAAGAAGAAAAATATTACCAAATAGGAAAAAAAAAAATAAAGAGAAAAAAAGAGGAAGGATATTTATTTTGAGTATTTTGTTTGGAGTGAACCATTGTTTGTCAATATCAAAGACACTCTAAAATAATAATTAACACAAATTTTAATAATTTAGATTATGTATTTGGAGTGTATCCATTCTGGATGCTCTTAAGCTTTACTAACTAGATGCAGTGAACTTTCATACTCGTCAAAGGCAAAACAGAAGCTAATCTGTACTCGAATTCCCTCTAATGGTTTTATGGGTTCTTCCCTATCAAGAACTAGCAAAATATATTACGTTTAAGAAGCAAGGAAACCATAGGGACCAATCTCGATTCGACAGTGTCTGTCTTATCAACTCTTGCAACTCTTTTGATCCTTCTGAACCCTTAAGAATAAGAGTTTTAAAACAAAGATCCGATTTATTGTATCTCAAGACTCTGAGGAAACATATATATACCAACTGCTTTGTTTCCAACCTACATTGTCATACTTCTTGCAAGTTTCAGAAGCATCTACTTTTGTGCTTATTCCTCGAATTAGGGAAAAAAAAATAAGGGTGAAACCAACTGCTTCTTTTAGAGGGTGTGAGCAGGCGATCTTCCGAGTGAATCTATATACAAAAGGAAAATGCTGAACAGCCGCAGCCCAGCGTCCCCCTCCTCCCAATTCACGCAGGGTCTATCCCTCCGTCGGTGTCCTACCAATTAAAAGCCGCAACGTGGACTGCGGACAAAAACTGCAGAGCAAAATGCGATGAACGTAGCACTGTCGTATACAAAACTAGAGATCGCTTATGCCAGTTTTAAATTAAGTAGCAGCTTGCCTTTCCCATAATTAAAAAGGTGAACCAATTAATAACACGACAAATAACAAGAATCCTGCGTCACCACTACATTTTTTCCGACCAAACCTGAAAAAATACTCTCATGCAAGCCAACTACCAAGCTACCACCGATCCGAGTCACGACACAGCCGTAAGCAAGCAACTGTTTATAAATAGCAAAGCATTAGCCTCTTCCCTTCATCACTCACGTAGTCGTTGAACACCATGGCCTCGAGCTCGACTTTCTTCACTATGAGCATCTTTCTTACTTTTATCTTGTCGACCAGCTCCTGCAATGCCGCCCGCCTTCTGCTGGAGTCTCCAGCTTCGATCCCGACGACCCCAACACTGCCAAAGCCCACACTTCCTCCATTGCCTGAAGTGCCTACTCTACCCAAGCCAACACTACCGCACTTGCCTGAGTTCCCGGGCATTCCTAAAGTTGAGCTACCCCCCTTGCCCGAGGTGCCAGCATTGCCTAAGGTTGACTTGCCTCAGTTCCCGAAGATACCAACCGCGAAGAAGGATGGGCTACCAAATCTGCCAAAGGTTGAACTTCCACCGCTACCTAAGGTTGAGCTTCCGCCGCTGCCAGAGAAGCCCACTATTCCTAAGGTTGAGCTGCCACGGTTGCCTGAGGTGCCCACCTTGCCTAAGGTTGAGCTGCCCAAAGTTCCAAAGGTTGAGCTTCCTCATCTACCAAAGGTCGAGATGCCTGTGGTGCCGACCCTGCCTAAATTTGAGCAACCACCAGTGCCGAAGCTACCAACCTTGACTAAGGATGAGGTAGAACCAACACCTGAGGAACCAACTCCAAATGTCGAACTCCCACCCCTACCAGAGTTCCCCTCCATCCCTGGGCTCACGTTGCCTCCATTGCCAACATTTCCAAAAATCCCTTTCATTCCACAGATCCCCTCCATTCCAGGGTTCCCGTCCACTCCAACCACCACCAAGCCCTAAACCAAGCTTACGGAGCTTATACTGTAACATGCACCGGACGATAGCCTGTCGTCTTCGTTTCCTTAGATGAGCTTGCATGATTGTTATGGTTAGTACTTATTTCCTATACTAGCTTGTATGATTGTTATGGTGTGTACTTGAGCTTCACTGTTGTGACTTACATTTATACCAGGCAGCTGAGGAATTATTACACTTTTATTCTCTGCGCTCTGTGTATGTATAATATCCCATATTCATATCTTTAAACACTTGTGTTTTCTTTTCTTTTCTCCGTCATCGATGTAATATGCTAATCTCAGACAAACAAAGAGAGGAGAAGATCATAAACTGAAAATCTACTTCCTAAAACTTTTTTCCCGGTATAATGTATAACTTGTAAATGCTTGACATGGATGCATATCTTGATCGGCAAAAGATCACTTGGACCATTTGATCGACAATGAAAAGGTCCAAAGTTGCTAGAAATCTACAAGGTCCATACGATTTTACGTGGAAGGTGAAGGAAAATAAGGCAGGATTAATGAAGATGAACCTCGTAACAAAATCAAGAAAACTAAAGAGGAAATCATCTTCCCTCAGTTAATTTCTAAACTATGAGAGAGGGCTTGTTCAAGAAAGTCGAGCAAGGCGATCTCCTGTTCTTCTACCTCTTCTTGATAGGGGATGGAGTCTTCTCTAGGTTGGTCATCAAAGCTGCAGCTCCCATTCATTCCGTTATTCTCGTAACGACTAATGGACTGTCCATACCTGAATGGTAGTGGCCTAGGGAGCACGATTGCTAGAGCACAGGGGAACGATTAGTAATGATACAAGCAAAAGCATCCAGATGGACTACTATAGCGAGCCTAGTGACTTAATGGCACTTTCTAAGGTCTCGCCATCATCCTTAATGCCCCTCTTACAGAGCTTTGCAATTTAAAGATGACATTGACTGTTTTCCCCTTATCCATCAACATGTTGCTGAAAACATTAGAATTCTTTTGTTACACTCACTCCTGAAGCAAGAGTCAAAATTTGATATCCTACTCTTCCAATTGATAACCAATCTCCCCACCTTTTATGCTACAATAGATCCAACCAGACTGTTTAGGGATCATCGGACTCATCTGCTCAGTGAGACTGAAAAGAGAACTGCAGGTCTCCAATTGGAGCTGGATCTCTGCGGATGGTAAGTGGTTATCACAACCCCCCAAGAAAACCTATTTGCAATCTCAGTAACTTGGCTTCTTGGATTAAATGTCACGGACTTAGTGATTTAGGCTACATTTCGACCCGTGCGACGCACAAGCTTTCTATTCGAAGATCCGTGTCAGTCTTTCCCAAACGCTTAGCTAGATCGCGAAGGCGATATGGAAAAAAATGTGGAGCAAAAGAGAGATATTGGAAGATAAAACTTCACTTTATTAGAGAGAGATTACAACTTTGGGTGGTGAGGAGCAAATGCATAGTGCTTACAAAAAACTTCTAGAAACGGAATATTCCAGGAATTATTATAAGAAACTCTAGAACCTAGATATTTACAAAGAGGCTTCTAGAAGATCTAGAAAGTTCATGAGTCTTCATGAAAGATTCCGAGCCTTCCAGTGGATTCTACCATCTTCTAGAATATTTCTGAGTCATCCAGAGAATTCCACCATCTTCTAGAAAGTTTCGGAAGGTTCCAGCATACACTACAACAAAAAGGCCTATTAATAACGCTCGACAAGACGTATTGATGACGCATGATACCAAAGCGTTATCAAAGTTCGAAATACCTTTTTCCTATGCCGGTTTGGACTAATTCTGGACTTTTTATAACATTTATAAAATAAAACGTTATTAATATTTTAGAGCGGTGGCAAACTTGTAATATTTTTTAAGTTCATTTTTTGGCAAAATCCTTGCTGCACCCCGCGCTTCAACAAAATTTTTCCTCCAACAAAATCGTTCTGGTCGATCTTCTCCTCTCCTCCTCTTCTTCTCCTTCCTTTCCCCCAACTCCAAAACCCTAACCCTAGATCCAAAACCCTAAACCTAGTTAGAAAGGGAGGAGGAGACGGGGAGGGAGCTGGCGGTATCGGTCAAGGTTCTTCTCTCCTCCTCCACTTCCCATCCACTCATCCCAGCCCTAACCCTAACCCTAACCCTAACCCAATCTCCTCCTCCTCTTCCTCCCTCTTCCGATGGACGACAATCGGGTCCTCCTCATGCAAGATCCGTTCGGATCGCTACCCGCAACCCAACAACAACGAAGGAGCTCCTCCGACGTCGACTTCGCCGACGTCTTCGGCGGACCCCCGCGCCGCTCCTCCGTGGCGGACCTCCATTGCAGAGTGGATTAATTGGAGGTAACTCAAGATTTTCTTTGCAACTATGCACATTTGGTTGCTGAAGTTCGTTCACTTTGGTCTTTGTTGTTCCGACCTTCTGCAGGTGGAACATAAATTTGATTTTGTCAATTTTCTAAACAATATTTTCCTGAGCATCTTGACTTCATGGTTTGCTCCATAGATGATTCTCATTTGACGGGAAGACTTAGATGGAAACTAGTGAATTTGGAGCTTTTATTGTTAGGAACGTGGTATCACTAATAAAGAAAAAACAATCTCAAACACACAAGACCTAATGTGGTTTAGAGATTTTCTCCTATGTCCATGTCCACGGCCACACATAAGCTACTTTTATTATTTCGAGAGAGCTACAATTAGAAGAGATGAAGCCCTATTTATAGGCAGAGATTATAGATTACGGCGATCACCGACTTCAGCCCAATTACAGAAACACCCCTACTAATGTACAAGCTCCACGATCTTATTGTCGAATCAGGAGCAATTAGCTATAGGGAATCTGATCAAAGCTCCACAATCTCAAGTACTTTTATGAAGCATATATGTTCATTCTGTAACATTTGTTTCAACCCACAACCAGTCACATTTTGTGGAATGTGCTTTACTGGGTTATTTGTTTGTTAAGAAGATCATTATCTGATATTAGTGATTTTTTGTTTAATTGAAATATGAACAAATTTGTAGGTGTTATATGGGCTGTCGTTAGTTTCCATATATAGTTGCTCCAAAGCTATATTGCAATTCTGTTCTGAGATGCTTTCTCACTCTAGAGCTGCTATAATTGAGAAAATATGCAATTTATCTTGGAAAAAAGTTCTGAAGAATTCATGACAAGTAAACTATATTTGTAAGCTCCAAGTGACAAGGAATGAAACCTAGTTATGATTCAATTATTTTTGGTGTCTTACAGAACTTCCTTGGGACGAGAGAAGTTGGAGAGTTTGTCAGTGGAGCATTAGCTGGTGCCATGACCAAAGCGGTTCTCGCACCTCTGGAGACCATCCGGTGCATTTCTTTCTCATCCATTAAATGCTTTTCATTCTTTATTTTAGTAAATGGGATTTTTATACTTGTGGATTGTACTTGCTATAACCGGTGAAACTCCAACCACTTTATATATCATCATCTAAGGCATGTAAAGATGTTCTTTGTTATGAAGGTTAAACTTCCATTTCAAGAGGTTGAAGGAACTAATATTAGCTTCTTCTATATAGTCTTGCAACTTTCACTCTTTCGTAGGTTATTTCTATATAATATTATTATCGCTCCTATTTGTTCTTCACAAGAAATAAAAGCCCTGAGTAGACTTTACGGGAGAGATGATATTTTTTTTTGTCATTGGAAGAGAAGCCCCTAAAGTGGAATGGGAACTCCTGTTTCAGTCCTCTAATTCCTTTGCATTTTTAGAGGAGAAATTAATTTAAGAAGATTATTTAGTTGGGGGTGAGGAATTGCTTTAATTCTTTCCTGGTGATAATAATACTTGGGGTTAGCTAGCTTATGGGGGATAACAAGAGGTAGCTCTGTAGAATTTTCTTTACCTTTCCATTGTCATTCCTTGTCATCTTTTACCAGCTCAAGACGTAGGAAGTACTCTGTATATTGTCAACTTTCTTTATGAGATAATTGCTATGTTGCATAGACATGAATACGGCACGATACAAAGTATTACAAACACAGTGAGACAAACACTTAATTGATTTTGGTGTCCCCTAGCATGTGTCATGCCCGACACGATATGGAATGGACACACCACTGGTTTTCAGAGTGTCCTTGCTTCCTACTCCCAAGGATAAATGTCAATGTCATATGTCTGTTTAAGGCATTCTTTTAAAGAACAAAGTTCAAACAATTTGGAGAACAACTCGAGCATATTTAGGTTTACAGAATTAAACTTGCACATAAATTTGTCGTTCGTTGAATTAAGAATCATGAAATTGCAATCCCCGTTCTTGTTCTTTGGTTGCATGAAGGATTGTTTTTCCGCGTTATGTTCCAGGAATTGGTTACTGAATATACATATATATATATATATATATACATATGCCCCCATACAATCTGACATGATCTCCGTTATGTTCCAGGAATTGGTTTTCACTTGTTTGTGGGAAATTCCAATTCTCCAATTTGTAGTGCCAAACAACAGCATTTAGACCAAAAGTTGCGATTGGAATTCCTGAAACCAATTCCTTACAACCAAACAGGTCCTTTAAAGTAAACGAGTTATAACTATTGGCAAACTTTCTATAGGTTAAAAATTTAGCTTCTTTAGCAGGATTGGTTCTTATGTATATAAGCTAGAGGAATATAGTAGGCATTCATATGTGTACTGAAAATGTTTCAGTAATATGACAGGCAACTACATAACTTTTTTTTCCCTGTTTGCACTATACCAGTGAAACGACACTTCTTTTCCTAAGGCATGTCCCTTCAATTTGTGACTGTATATAAGCTAGAGGAAAGTTGGATCATTCTCCAAATTTACGTCTTGTTATTAATTTGGGCTAGGAGCGATTTAGCATGATTTTCATGTTTTAGGTTTTATATTATCTTTTCCTGTTTAGATCCCTTGTCAAGCACAGGATAGTATTCCCAGCACTATTTGTATCAAGTTCACGAGTTTTTTCTTCATCCCAAACATCTGAAACATGAGTCTTGTTATTAGTAGATGGCTGTATCGGTTAGTATCGGATATCGACCCCCAATGTCGATATCGGTCAGTATCGGATATCGGTTGGTATCGGATTGGGACATGCCAAACCGTATCGGTGTCAGCCATATTGTATCGATATCGGCCGATACCTTAAACTATGAGTTACAAATTATAATCCCAAAATTATGTTGCCAGCTAGATTTGCTTAATGACCATTATGTGGTTTTGTATTTATGATACAGAATAAAACAAGTTTTGATGGCATTTATGTGCTTCACTGTTTTTTAGGTTCCCAAATTTAATGGAAGAGGTTCAAAGTCTATTACATGACATTGTTTCAGCTAGATAATATATTCTTTGCCATAACAAAAGGTTTGATTCTTCTTACCAGTTATAATGATCTATTACATTAATGTAAAGTTTCATTTTTCACATTATCTTATAAAGTATATTGAACTTTGTTTTTATCTTTTTCAGGATTTTGCTACATGTTCTGTGGACAGTTTTGATGTAGCCAAGTTTTGATGTGGACAATTTTGGTAGTTGTAAATATATATATGTATTTGGATATTCTATTTTGAGAATGTAATGAAGATATTGATATGTATTGGAATGTAATATATAATGTGCAGTATAGAACGTTATAAATATTCTAATTTGAATAGTATATGCTGCATTTAGCCTATATATTATCTATTCATAACGTTTTAAAAATGTCCTGAATTGTGCACTATATATTAACTATTCATAACACTTTTATAGAAACTATTCATGACGGTTTTTTTATAACGCTTTTAAAAAAACATTTATAACACCCGTTTTCATAGCGGTTGCTTTGGAAAAAAAGTGTTATGGTTTGTCATTAATGACGTTTTTTAGCCGTCATTAAAAGGGTTTTTTGTTGTAGTAACCCCGCTCCGTATAGAGTTATGCAAGTTCGTCTCGGTGGAACGTAAACTTTTGGACGTGACATAAAGCTCAAATACAAATACATAATCTTAGCATAATGTCTTCCCACTCATCAATCTATTCTCACCAATTGCTAACTTTTTTGACAAGTTTCTTTATTGTGCTTCATTGTGAACCACAAAGCATGGCTGGTCTTACAAACTGTCTTATAGAATTTCCTTTCAACTTGAAGGATATCATACAATCACAAACCATTAAACACTGCATACAGAATACTTCCAAGACAACTATCCCTCTATAGTTCCATAAATATATATACTTTTCCTCAAATTCGTATTCATAAATGATTAGTAAACTTTAGCACTCTTAGGATTTCTTACAGTTCTGCTAGCCACAAATATGAACTATAGTCTCATTTCTTTTTCTTCTTAACTTCTTTTACTTCTAAATCTACATTTTAATATATTATGAATCGTCCTACTAATTCTGAATCCTCTCGATTCAAAAGCTCCACATGTTTCTATAAGAAGAAACCATTCTCTAGTCGCATTAACTAACACAAGATCATTAACAAACAATACTCACTATGGAACCTCAACCTAATTTACCTAGTAATGTATCCATAACTAATGCAAAGAGCTAGGCTAAATGCACATCCTTACGTAAGCCTACAGAGGTGGAATACGGAGATAAATCTCTGATACTCCTCCAGTAGCAAACATCCATAGAACATGTCAAAATAATCTTAAACTTGTTTTTCCAAGGCCACTCAATAATCTTCACAAGGACCCTACTTGGTTAATAAGAACCATTCCTCGAGTGTTCCTCAATAGACGAGTCTATGGAATATTATATATTGTAAATGCAACATCGTATCATATTGTGGCCCGGGAGGAATGGGTTATGGAAAGGAAAATTCTATAGGCACTTCAAAATTTACTTAGGTTAGTCAATTTTTTTTATTTAAAAGTTTGCTAACGGAAAAAATGCTTCATGCTATCCCAATTTTTCCATGACTGTCAAAAAATTTGGCAGTCCTTCTTATTGGAATGACTGTCAAAAATTTGACAGTCCTTTCTACACATAGTCAAATTTTTCGACAGTCCTAATTGTAGCACCCCATTCCTCGCGGTCACTATGTAATACGTACGGCTTGTTGGCTCAGTCTCGACTAAGTCAATATGGAAAACCTTTGCCGGTATCGATTGATCACGGACGAAATGCAATGAACCTTTCCAACTGATGGATCGACATCTATTGAAATGAGTCCAAGAGTTTTTGTTGGATGTTTTCTTTCGCTGCTTGATTTTGATGAATGCGTTTTCGTGTTGGTTTTCGATGGTTGGTTTTCATTGTTTGCTTTCATCGCATTTCGCATTCATACCGAATCTTGAGAGAAAGAAATTGAAGCATGCTAATCAAATATTGGTGCCAATGTAGGACGCATAGGCAGTGCCTGATCGGTGCGTGAAGTCCCTCATTCTCTCAAATAAGATTCAATCTTGGTGAGTTGCTTTGACCGAGCTGTCATTTATCTTCATGCCTTAACAAAATATCTCAAGTCCACTCTTTGCATCCCAGTGATCAATGATACCACAATAACAAAAGATAAGAGAAGGTAAATGAATGAATCACATGTCAATTATAGAACTGTTACTTGCTTCAATATTAATTGTTATATTCCCTTGTGAATTGCCTAAAAGAGAGAATTTTGTATGGAAACACGGCCAGACCGTGCAGAAAAGAAGAAGAAGATAAAAATGTTTATATGTTGGTAGACTAGTGCATAGTAGTTTTATTTGATAGCTACATTCGTATTGGTCTGGACAACTTGTGCACAAGGTAGTAACATCTCGATCGATTTCTGGGACACCAAAAATTGCTCAGCCTAGGAGGGAACATGACACCCTGAGGCTAGAAGTCCCCGCGATCAGGAGGATGTCTATTAGTGAGATATGCTTGTACGTCCTAACTGCTAATCATGGGAATTGCCCCATGGACCAACATGTAGTTAGATTCATGCATATAAACAGAAACTATTGCAAGCCTAACATGCAGAGACGAAACGTAAGTTTTATCCATATATGCAAATTATGCTAATCCTTGTCTTGTGCAGGGATAGATCGCCGACCGTGGGTTAGATTTAAATTATAAGTGATAGTTTTACATGTTTATGTTTTTTATTATGAATTGATTAAAAAGAACCTAAACAAGTAGAAAGATCACTAATAATATACGCTAGCTTCACTGTGTTGGCACATCGATTTTGATTAATTGTTCACAATAACCCTTGTACGTCGTTAGTTTGTTTTTCTCTCAGAAAAGAATAGAAAGAAGGGTTCTCCTTTCAATGAAGTTAATCAAAGACCATGGAGCTCTGGATATCTCCTTTATCAGCTTTGCCAAAGACTATGAAGCCTGCTTAAAGTCTACATAGAAGATGGCGCTTCCTGCTCTTTTAGAGTCTGTATTCTACTAGGAATCCATGTACGTACTTTGCTAAGATGACATTTATAAAGATAGAAATGGTGAAGAAGTCATTCAGAGGAGACGGAAAATCTGACGGATTTTCGGATAAATCCGCCGGATTATCCGACCACTCACAGCAAGTATGTGAGGAGAAGTTCAGATAATCCGACGGAAATTCGACGGATCATCCGAACCCCTCACAGCAAGTATGTGAGGAGAAGTTCGGATAATCCGACGGAAATCCGTGAAAATCCGACGGATCATCCGAACCCCTCACAGCAAGTATGTGAGGAGAAGTTCGGATAATCCGACGAAAATCCGCAAAAATCCGGCGGATCATCCGAACCCCTCACAGCAAGTTTGTGAGACCACAGTTCGGATCATCCGCCGGAATTCCGCTAAAATCCGACGGATAATCCGCCTGACCTTTTTGCAACTTGAAATTCAAATCCAACGGCATCTGACAAATGCATTTAATGCATCCAACGGCTCTTTTTATGACCGTTACTGTTGAAGGATAATCCGACGGATTTCCGCAGAAATCCGACAGATAATCCGCTCGACGGCTGTATTGCCTTTATGATGTTGGATTTGTATAAAAGAGGCTTTGTCTCTCCTCTTAAAGGCTATCTCTTCCAAGCTTTAAATTTTCTCAACCACCAAAGAGCTTCACTATTACTACTCTACCTAATCTTCAATTGTCATCCAACCCAAAGTGCTAGAGTGTCTCAAGAGCTTTTACTTTCGATCTTCAAGTGTTTAGAAGATCAAAGCATCCTTTCCTTTTCTTTGAAGTTGGCGAGCCTTCGTAAAAAAACTCGTGTGTAGAAGTTGGCGAGTTCTTCGGATCCAAACTCGTGTTGAAGTTGGCGAGTTCTTCGGATCCAAACTCGTGTGTACTATTTGTATAATAGTGGATTAAAGCCGGAGAGAGTTCCGGGACTGGATTGCCTCAAAAGAGGATACCAGGATACATCCTTGTGTTTGCGCTTGATCTTTCTACTCTTTACTCTTAATTGCTTTTATTGCATCATTTGTTATAATTTATTTTTAATTTCCCTATTCACCCCCCCTCTAGGGTTCTATAATTGGTATCAGAGCTTTGTTCTCTTGATTTGGATTTACTTCCTTGAGTGATCCATGGCCTCTAACCCTAGCATCAATACGTTTCACAATAAGGGACACTCCACAAATAGGTCCCCCCTATTTGATGGTACCAACTATAACTACTGGAAGATTAGGATGGGCATTTATCTAAAGTCCATAGATTTCGACTTATGGGATTGTGTGATAAATGGCCTTCCTACTCCTTCCAGAGCTATTGAGGATATTACTTCTGACACCCTTCGGGAAACACTTGCCGAAAACATCAAGAAGCTTGCTTGTCGAGATGCCAAGGCAATGAATGCTCTTTACTGTGCTCTCGACAGTAGTGAATTCAACCGCATCTCTACTTGCAAGACTTCCAATGAGATTTGGAAGTTACTTGAAGTCACACACGAGGGAACCTCACAAGTGAAAGAATCTAAGATCAGTAGACTCACGCAAGAATATGAGTCTTTTAAAATGAAGCATGATGAATCTATTGCTAGCATGTTTACTCGTTTTGGTGACATTATTAACCCTCTCTCTTCTCTTGGAAAGGAATATCCCGCTCATGAAAAGATAAGGAAGATTCTTAGAGGATTGACGAAAGCTTGGAGTCCTAAAGCTACCGCAATCATTGAGGGGAACGATCTAACCGTCATGAACCTAGAGACCCTCATGGGTAAGCTAATGACTCACGAGCTTGACATGAAGGATCAAGAGGAATCCTCCATTCAAGAGAAGGAAAAGGAGAAGACCAAAGAAAAGGAGAAGACCCTTGCTCTCAAAGCATCAAGGTCTTACTCCAAGGATAGCTCCGACGACAATGAGTCAGACGATGATGAAGAAATAGCTCTCACAGCTAAGCACTTCCGGAAGTTCTTAAAGTTCAACAAGGCCAACCGCTCTAGACGGGACAATGAAGAAGACCCGGCATGCTATCAATGCAGAAGACCTGGACACATCAAGAGGGATTGTCCGATGATGGTGCGAAAAGACTCAAGCAAGTACGAGAAACCTAGCAAGAGAAGCTTGTCCTCCAGAAAGTTCGCCAACACTAGCATTTGGTGTGAAAGCGACGCGAGCGACTCCGACAATGACAAGGAGTGCAAACACAATGCCAACGTCTGTCTCATGGCAACCGATGAGGTAATTGATGACTTCTCCTTAAACACTCTTACCTATGATGATTTGGAGAAAGCCATTCTTGAGTTACATGAAGAACACAAAGGTGTTCGGAATAAATACAAGAAATTTCTTAAGGAGGTTGAGGCTCTTCAACTTGAAGTAGAGAGGCTCTCAAACATCATTATTGATGTGAAGGGAAAATCTTCTATTTTCGACACGGATGAAATGGAGTCTTTGCGACTCAAGTTTCAAGAATCTCTTGACACCATCAAGAAAAATGATGATGAGATTCAATCCATGAGAAGCTCGTATGAATTTGCCATGCGCAAATGTCAAGATGCTAATAGAAGAGAATATTCCACTTCTATTAAGTACAATGATCTTCTTACACGGAGTAGGGTTTTAAGTAATAAGAATACCACTCACATGCATGCTCCAAGACACCCTTACACTCATCACATTGCTAAGCATAACCATTACATGAACACTACACACAACTCCTTTTCTAACACAAGAAAAGGACCTTTTGTTAAGAAGAACACCTCTCATCATGCTTTTTACTATCATCATAACACCCATGGTAGAACTTCTCACACTAGAAACTCACATATGCACAACACTCACACTTCTTCTTCTAAATCTTCTTTGATGTGCAATTATTGTGGTTTGGTCGGTCACACCTCAAACTTTTGTTATACAAGAAAACAAGTTGACATGAGAGTTCTTAAGTGGGTTCCTAAGACTAACACTCATGGACCCATAAGATCATGGGTACCAAAATGTTCATCTTCAACTTATGTTGTAGGTGATGAATCCTTCTCATGCTAGAAGCAAGTGGATTCTCGATAGCGGTTGTTCTCGGCACATGACCGGTGACGCTTCACTTTTTACAACGCTATCGATGAAGAAAGAAGGACATGTCTCCTTCGGTAACAATCTTAAAGGTTATATTATTGGAAATGGTAATATCGGTTCTCCTCCTTATCCTTGTATTAATAATGTATGTCTTGTTACTAATCTCAAGCATAATCTTCTTAGTATTAGCCATCTTACTGATAATGGTTATGATATCAAGTTTGTTAAACTCAAATGCTACATTACCAATAGCTCCAATGGAACTATTGTATATGAAGGCATTAGGGAAAACAATATTTATGTTCTTTATCTTATTGAAGGTACTAACAATGACAGGTGCCTAGTTGCAAAAAACGATGAGAGTTGGCTTTGGCACATGAGGCTTGGACACGCCAACATGGATACCATCTCTCGCCTCGCCACCAAGAAGCTTGTACGAGGACTTCCTAGTATCCCTTTTAAAAAGGATATGGTATGTGAAGAATGTGAGAAAAGTAAGTTGACCAAGTCTTCTTTCAAATCTATCAACTCTGTGAGTACCACTAGACCCCTCCAACTTATTCATATGGATCTCTTTGGGCTTAGTAGAGTTGCTAGCCTTGGTGGCAAACTTTATGTTTTTGTTTTAGTTGATGATTTTTCGAGATTTTCTTGGGTTATTTTTCTTGCTTGTAAAAGTGATACTTTTCGTGAATTTGTTGCTTTTTGTAAACGTGTTCAAAATGAGAAAGATTTTTCTATCAACAAAATTAGGAGTGATCATGGAGGAGAATTTGATAATGTTGATTTCAAAAGATTTTGTGAAAAGAGTGGTTTTGGACATGATTTTGCTTGTCCCCGTACTCCTCAACAAAATGGTGTTATGGAGAGAAAGAATCGAACCCTTGGCGATATGGCCCGGGTGATGTTAAATCAATATAAGCTCCTCCAATATTTTTGGGCTGAAGCCGTTAATACGGCATGTCATGTTATTAATAGGGTCTTAATTAGACCTATTACTAAGAAGACTCCGTATGAGCTTTGGTTCAACAAAATTCCTTCTATTGAATATTTCAAAGTTTTTGGTTGCAATTGTTTTATTTTGAATACCAAGGATAACCTAGGCAAATTTGAAGAAAAAGCATATGAAGGAATATTCCTTGGTTACTCTACTCATAGTAAAGGTTTTCGTATTTTCAACAAAAGGAGTCTTGTTGTCGAAGAGTCAATCAATGTCTCTTTTAATGAACTCAACTCTTCTACATTCTCCTCTTCCGAGGATATTGATGACATCTCGTTTGGGTTGGAGAACTCCTCTATTGAGGACCGTCCTTCTTCATCTAACAATGAAGTTGTGACCCCATCAAAAGAGTCTCCTCCTCTCGAGCCTCCTCAAAAGGATCTCCCAAGAGAATGGAGATTTGTCACCAATCATCCTAAGGAGCTTATCATTGGGGATCCTTCCTCCAGTGTTAGCACAAGATCCGCCACTCGTGATCTTTGTGCCAATGTGGCTTTTATCTCTCAAATAGAGCCTAAAAATGTTAATGATGCTTTTCTTGATGAATTTTGGATGATGGCTATGTAAGAGGAGCTAAATCAATTTGAGCGAAGCAAGGTTTGGGAACTTGTCCCAAAACCTAGCAATCATCCCATTATTGGAACTAAATGGGTGTTTCGTAACAAGCTTAATAAAGATGGGCTAGTGACTCGTAACAAAGCCCGATTGGTTGCTCAAGGCTATAACCAAGAGGAAGGCATTGACTACGACGAAACCTATGCTCCGGTTGCACGTCTTGAGTCCATTTGTATGCTTTGCGCTTTTGCTTGTTTTAATGACTTTAAGCTCTTTCAAATGGATGTTAAGAGTGCTTTTCTAAATGGTATTATTAAAGAGGAAGTTTATGTTAAACAACCTCCCGGCTTTGAAGATTTTCAATTTCCTAATCACGTGTTCAAACTTCACAAAGCTCTTTATGGCCTCAAACAAGCTCCTCGTGCTTGGTATGAGCGCCTAAGCTCCTTTCTTATTTCTCACAATTTTTCAAAAGGGAAAGTCGACACAACACTTTTTATCAAATCCCATAATGGCACACTTTTATTGGTTCAAATTTATGTCGATGACATTATTTTTGGTTCTACTAACAATACACTTTGCGTAGAATTTGCTAAAGTTATGCAGGAAGAATTTGAAATGAGCATGATGATGGGTGAACTTTCATTCTTTTTGGACTTACAAATCAAGCAAGGACCCAAAGGGACATTCATCAATCAAGCAAAATACACAAAGGATCTCCTCAAACGCTTTGAACTTGACTCATCCAAATCAATGAGGACTCCTATGGCAACAACGACAAAGCTTGACAACGATGAAGATGGCACATCCGTTGACATTCGTAAGTATCGAGGTATGATCGGTAGTTTGCTTTATCTTACTGCTAGCCGTCCCGACATTATGTTTAGTGTTTGTCTTTGTGCTCGATATCAAGCAAATCCCAAAGAGTCTCACTTATGTGCCGTAAAACACATTTTTCGGTATCTCAAGGGCACCATTAACTTGGGGCTATGGTATCCAAAATCCTTATCCTTTGAGCTTCGCGGTTTCTCGGATGCGGATTTTGCCGGGTGCAAACTTGACCGAAAAAGCACTAGCGGCACATGTCACTTCTTGGGAAAATTCTTGATATCATGGTTTAGTAAGAAACAAAACTCTGTCGCTCTTTCTACCACCGAAGCTGAATACATAGCGGCAGGGTGTTGTTGTGCACAAATTCTTTGGATGACACAAACACTAGTGGATTATGGTATTTCTTCCTCATGCATCCCTATTAAATGTGATAATACTAGCTCCATTAATCTCACGAAGAATCCTATTTGCCACTCTCGCACTAAACACATTGAGATAAGACATCACTTTCTACGGGATCATCAACTGAAGGGTAACATTTGTCTTGAATTCATTGACACCACTCATCAACTTGCTGATATTTTTACCAAACCTCTCTCTGAAGATCGTTTCACTTTTATTTGTCGAGAAATCGGACTCCTCGATATCTTTATTTGAAACTTTTCTGTCTTTCTCGGATTTTTTGGAGGATTTCCGCTCAAATCCGCCGGATTTTTCGTTCATTTCCAGCAGCTTTTTTTTTTTTGCACAAGTTCGGAAAATCCGACGGATTTCTGTTAAAATCCGTCGAATTTTCCGATTTTGCGGTACAGGCGCAGTAACCGAAGCGTCCGCTGCTTTCTCTTCACCTCCCTTCCTCTTTATCTGATCCCATTCCTCTCTATCCGTTCCCAACCATTACACCCCTTCATTAACACCTCTCCACCCATTATAAACTTCATCCCCTCTCTTTCCTTTCCTCCATTCTTCTCCAAACATCTCTAACTCACTCTCTCTTCCTCCATGGCTTCTCACACCAAACGACAATGCCATGACGGAAGCTCCTCCTCCACTCAGCCTCCTACCCTCGCTATGTTTGTTCCTCCTCCCACGCAAGGCCACAACCCTCTCATCTTCAAATCTGCTTTCCACTCCCGGGAATGGTTTTCGTTCTACCATAAAGCTCCTGTCTGCTCCGGGAAACCTATTTCTTGGCTCAACTTCAAGGACCACCGCGACTACTTCCGCTTCTCCCGCATCGACGCCCTCCTTGAGCGTCAGGTCGACTTCTATCCACATGCTATCCGCATGTTCTACTGCAATCTCGTTCCCGCCAAGGAAGGTCCGGAGTTCGAGACAAAGGTTGGTGGCGTAAAGATCACTGTCACTGCCGCTTCCTTGGCCACCATCCTTGGTCTCGATGAACGCAAGGTCCATCGCTCCCTTCCCGGCACCATCGACCACATCTCCTTCTCTCCCGATATGAGTTATGAAGAGTTCCTTTTTAACATCTGTGGCGGATCCCTCGTTCAGCGACCGGAGGACAAGGATCTGAGTCCCTTCTTCCATGACATGCATCGTATCCTGTGCCATACTCTCACCCCGAAGTCTGGGAATATGGACAGCCTGACCGCTGAGGAGCTTATCTGTATGTATTATCTGGTGGCACGCCAACCCTTTTCACTATCCAAGTCCATCATCTACACCATGATGCTTATTAGGGAATCCCCTCATCGTTCCCTACTCTTCGGTATGTACATCACCATGATCCTTGAAGCAAATGGTGTCGACTTGACTCATTGTCCGGTTGGCGATCCTCGTCCCACCCCTCTTGTAAAATCCAAGGGACGTGGTCGTGCGGCTCCTGCTGTTGCCCTACTCCTGCTTCTGCTGCTGTTGCTGGTGGCCCTGCATCTCCTCCGGCGACTATCCTCACTCATGACGTGCGTCGCTACATTGATCGCAAGTTTGCCGATCTCTCTCTCTCTCTACCCATGAGCGTCTTCAGGCCAACACTAGGGGACTTGGCACTTTTATCCACCATGGCTTCATGGACCAGGCGTACTATATACAGCGTATGTTTGAGGAGCACACTCCCTTTCTCAACCCTAATACTCCTCATCCCGACTTTCCGGGGCCTCGCTTCACTGATCCGAACGTGTATGGCTTTATGTACCCGGATGGCGTCGATCCTTATGGCGCCTTCACCTCTGCTACCGGGGATGATGAGGATCAGGAGGCCGGCCCGTCTCAGGCGCCTGACAGTTGATGATGCCTTGCTTTTTAGTGTTGTCTTGTGTGGTCCTTCGGGGACTTTGAGTTTGTGTTTTGTGTGGTCCTACGGGGCTTTTTAAAAATCTGCTTTTAGTTATGTGCTCTGTTGGGCTTTTATAGCCTCGTTGTTTGTACCCCTATTTCTTCTCTTATGAAATGAAGTTTTAGTATATTTTAATGTTAAATTACATGTTTCTTTTCTGTTTCTCTCTCCATCTTTGATTAACTGACAAAGGGGGAGAAATCATATTGAGACTATTGAGGTATTGAGGGGGAGATTCCTTGGGGGAGCTATTTACATTCTTATTATTTGTCAATTATCAAAATGGGAGAGTTTGTTGGCACATCGATTTTGATTAATTGTTCACAATAACCCTTGTACGTCGTTAGTTTGTTTTTCTCTCAGAAAAGAATAGAAGGAAGGGTTCTCCTTTCAATGAAGTTAATCAAAGACCATGGAGCTCTGGATATCTCCTTTATCAGCTTTGCCAAAGACTATGAAGCCTGCTTAAAGTCTACATAGAAGATGGCGCTTCCTGCTCTTTTAGAGTCTGTATTCTACTAGGAATCCATGTACGTACTTTGCTAAGATGACATTTATAAAGATAGAAATGGTGAAGAAGTCATTCAGAGGAGACGGAAAATCCGACGGATTTTCGGATAAATCCGCCGGATTATCCGACCACTCACAGCAAGTATGTGAGGAGAAGTTCGGATAATCCGACGGAAATCCGCGGAAATTCGACGGATCATCCGAACCCCTCACAGCAAGTATGTGAGGAGAAGTTCGGATAATCCGACGAAAATCCGCGGAAATTCGACGGATCATCCGAACCCCTCACAGCAAGTATGTGAGGAGAAGTTCGAATAATCCGACGAAAATCCGCAGAAATCCAGCGGATCATCCGAACCCCTCACAGCAAGTTTGTGAGACCACAGTTCGGATCATCCGCCGGAATTCCGCTGAAATCCGACGGATAATCCGCCTGACCTTTTTGCAACTTGAAATTCAAATCCAACGGCATCTGACAAATGCATTTAATGCATCCAACGGCTCTTTTTATGATCGTTACTGTTGAAAGGATAATCCGACGGATTTCCGTGAAAATCCGGCGGATAATCCGCTCGACGGCTGTATTGCCTTTATGATGTTGGATTTGTATAAAAGAGGCTTTGTCTCTCCTCTTAAAGGCTATCTCTTCCAAGCTTTAAATTTTCTCAACCACCAAAGAGCTTCACTATTACTACTCTACCTAATCTTCAATTGTCATCCAACCCAAAGTGCTAGAGTGTCTCAAGAGCTTTTACTTTCGATCTTCAAGTGTTTAGAAGATCAAAGCATCCTTTCCTTTTCTTTGAAGTTGGCGAGCCTTCGTAAGAAAACTCGTGTGTAGAAGTTGGCGAGTTCTTCGGATCCAAACTCGTGTTGAAGTTGGCGAGTTCTTCGGATCCAAACTCGTGTGTACTATTTGCATAATAGTGGATTAAAGCCGGAGAGAGTTCCGGGACTGGATTGCCTCAAAAGAGGATACCAGGATACATCTTTGTGTTTGCGCTTGATCTTTCTACTCTTTACTCTTAATTGCTTTTATTGCATCATTTGTTATAATTTATTTTTAATTTCCCTATTCACCCCCCCTCTAGGGTTCTACACACTGTCTACTTAGTGAGATCTATGTGAGTTTGGCCACTAGCCGCTCTCCAATACGTGTTATGTACTGACCCACATTTTGGCACCATTTCAGGTAAGCACGAGATTGAGAAATTTTAGGTGCGACGCTAAAGCTCGTCCAGCCAGTGGATCTTGTTCAACCGTCTCGAAGTTGTTTTCATTTTCAAGTCTAGTAGTTTCTTCTGAAGGTGTCTTTACTTTTTGTTTATGTAATAAAGGATATGATACATGGGCATTGTGGCTATTTTCAAAAAGAGTTCTAAATGAAAGATGTAAGCTAGTCAGGACATTTTGAGTCATAAAATTTTGTATTTTGTATCCTATCAAGTTATCAATAAAAGCACTTTCTATTTCAAATCTCTGTGTCAAAATTTTGGTTTTTTGCATTTAAATGTTCTGCTTGCGTTATGTTTTGTTTGTCTAGTTGTATTGTGTAAGTACTGGTCTTGTGCAAGTGCAACTTAGACTTACACGGTATCACGTCCTAGCGAGCACGAAAGGTTCGGCAGAGATCAAAGCGAGGAAGAACGATTCTGTAGTTTCGGGACGTGACACTAATTTGTTAGGACCGTCGAATTATTTGACGGTCCTTCCAATAGAAAGGACTGTCAAATGTTTTGACAGTCCTCGGACTGTCAAATGTTTTGACAGTCCTCGGACTGTCAAATGTTTTGACAGTCCTCGGACTGTCAAATGTTTTGACAGTCCTCGGACTGTCAAATGTTTTGACAGTCCTCGGACTGTCAAATGTTTTGACAGTCCTCCTCCTCCCTTCCTCATGACAGTCCTCCTCCTCCTCTTCTCATCTACTCCGCCTCCTTCTGTAGTGCCCCGTCCCTACATCGTGCCCCGTTTCCGTCCACGGGGTGCGCGAGAAAGGAACACTGTCGCTATCGATTCGGTCGGGACCGATAGGTCGGAATCGGCCGAGTCGATCGAACGGGAACGGTTGAATTAAGATCCATTCCACGTTATGGAATGGCTTCTTTGGAACCAAGTCTCATATTCAGCGGGTTGCGCCTCGAGGATTGGCTCTGCGGCTGAGTCGGAAGAGACCTCCCGTTGCTCTGGTTTTCATGTCGCACTTGATTTGGCTTTGGCTTTGTTTTTCGTAAAGATTTTCGATGGGTTTTCGTGTCGTATTTTCGAGCTTCGCATTCATATCGAATATTCTTGAATTATACAGTGTTCTAATTAGTTGCTTATGCGATTGCAGGTGATCGCGTAGGCGACGTCAGCGCAGCCAACCGGTCGCTCGCTTGAAGCAAGCCTAAGGCGAGTGGCTGACCTCCTTCGTCTCGTCCCTCTACTTCAAAACTCAATATGTGAAGTAATTTGAATGCTTGTCATAATAGTGTAGAATCAATGAAATTGTGGCACGATCCTTCACGAAACACTTGCTATCGAACTGACGGTATTGAAAATGGAAAACGTGTTTTCTTACGCAAATTCACTTAGCCTATGCAAAACAATAAATGAATCGATTAACGTTTATCGCAACGATACGGTCAAGTAAGCAAATCAACTAAGTTCAAAGGAAAACGGTCATTGGACTACTTGTCGACAAGGTGAAGTTTTCTCAAACGGTTGCCTAGGCCAAGGGACCGATTCGGCCTGGGAGGAACGAGTGTAGCAGCACCAACCCTTCATCGGCGCGAGTTATGCGGGCACTTTCGTACAGGGCTCGCTACCCGACGCGAAAGGGGCGTCGTCTAACCAATGCTATAGTCCGCGATGGCTTGACATTGCCAGTGGCCTTCACACCCCTTCACTGCTTAACAGGTGCACGGGACACGGCGTAGTACCCCGCTCCCGTTGGGGCGAAGTACTATATAATAGGCTCGTGCCAAGTCAGACATGGTCGGGAACATAGATGGCTAGTCTGACTCGACGACGGGTTTGGTATACAAAAACCATGGCATCAATAAAATCGATTTGGACGAGTGATATGAGTACCGTTCCAACTAATGGATCGACTACTGTTGGAATAAGTCCTAGATGCGGTAGGCGGCGTCTTGGCGAAGGAACTCTTAAGAGAGCGACGCAACCCGTCTGCCATTGGTTTTCTTGGCTTTCTGAACGAATTATTGCGTGGATTTGATAGTGTGCTTTCGTATCGATTTCTGAATGCGTCTTTGGGAATTTCGAAGGAAGGATTGAAGAAAGGGTTCTAATTCGATGCTCGTGCCATTGTAGGAGTTCGTGTAACTGACGCTTGACCGTCGCAAAGCGTTCTTCTACTCTCGGCACAATCTCCTTAGGTGGGTGGTTCTTCGGCCCCTTCTTTTCTACTCCTTCCCGCCAACTAAATTTTTAAAGTTCAACGTTCAAATCGATGATGCTAACGGGAGGTATGCTTGCCACTAAGATCAAGAGCTCGGGATAATATATCAACCTAGAGAAGTTAACTCTGAATCGATAGGTTCACACTAAGTAGAGAAAAGATAAAGTTCTAAGAAAGAGATAGAATATATTTCATGCCATGCAAAACACAACGATGAAAACCTTGATTACGGTACATCATGCCTCGGAGAATTTGGTTGCTACGGGATGCTAAATCAGAACGTACGATTTCGGGGAAAATGACCCTTGCACGAGTAGGAATGATTATGTGACTTGATAATGGTTACGCTATGCAATTTACTTCATACATTCGCATGGTCAAGGACGACTTGTGCACAAGGTGAGCTTTCCTCGAGACGGTACCCGGGGCCCTGGGACCGAATCGACCTAGGAGGAAATTATGGAAATCGTGCTTCGGCGCGAGGCATCGCGAGACCTCCAGTTAGGCTCGCTACCTGGACTGGAGGGCGCGTTGCAAGGCTACGTAATCGTCCTTCATGGTGTCGATATCACCAGTGACCGCATATAGGATAGATTGCATGCTCACCTATTGTCTTGTGCAGGTGGTAAGTATCATATATATTTTGTGCAGGAAAGGAGCACGGCCGTGGTAAGAATGCCTTTAAATTGGTTATGTGTTATCGTTTAAAATGTGCCTTCGATATGAACTGCAATTCATATAGTTCTAAATAGAAAGATCACTTCGTATGCTAGAATCCTTAATAAGCAGTGTCGGTTTAGACGAGTGGGTTAGTCCCATCCACTAGCAAGAGTGCTAACCCCCAACTCCCCAGGTAACGAGCGTGCTGCGGGAGCTCGAGACTAGACCTGAAGCTGAAGAACGGGAGACGGCACGAAGCTCTCCTATTTTGAAGTATTTTTAAGCCCAACTCAGATCGAAGGCCTTGTTCAAATGTATAAAGGGGCGTGAATGTATGGAACGACAAGGATTATTTCAGGGCAAGCTTGTCGAGAGTTTTTTTTTTGTGTTTCAAGATGTAGCCGCAACGGCATATGTAATGTAAAAATGACCTTGCACATACTTTGCAAGCTTATGAATGAAAGGCTAAATTTCTTCCTATGCTATGTCTTCAACTCTCTGTACTGTTTAATTTCAACGCGTCGAGTCAAAAAGGAATTTTCACTTGCACATCCTTGTCTTGTGCAAGTCCATTAAAGACTTGCACGGCATCACGTCCCGACCCGTGGGGATCGATTTATATCGAGTCAAGGCGATGGCGACCGATTCGGCGAGTCGGGGCGTGACAAGTTGGTATCAGAGCACGGTTCACACCTCGGACCTTTCAAAATACTTTCTTTTAGATGATGCCATTACGATTTTTCAAAACTATGCTTTTCGATATATGCGACCTGAAATAATTGTTCCATACATATAAGTCCGTAGATATTTTGAGAATACTAACGGGTTTGCTTAATTTTGTAGGAATGACGGAAAGACTGGGTGTTCCTGCTGTCAACGCCACATTGATTAGCACGGATAGCACCGAAGGCGCAACGCCTAGCGAATCTGCCATGGAGCGACTACTACGCCTCATGGAACTCCAACAATGCCAGTCAGAGATGCAGCAACGACAGCTGCAAGAACAGATCCAGGCCCAAGTCAGCGCTCAACAAAAGCAAATAGGGGCCCTGACCCGGATCGTGAGCACCATAGCGACTCAACAGAACTCGACGACCGTCATGTCCGAAGAAGAAGTGCAACCCGTAAAGACAAAACATATGTCTTCCTCCTCCCTGCTCAAGATGACCATGTTCAAGAAGATGAACCCACCTGAATTCAATGGTCGAGCAGAGCCTGACGAAGTCATGGGGTGGCTAGTGAAGATTGAGGGCCTGTTCAATCTCCTCCGCATCAAGGGGTCCAAGAGAGTCGGGTGCGCAGCATTGCAGCTCAACTTAAGGGCCTACGACTGGTGGGAGGCGAAGAAACAGGAACTCCAAGAGTCCAACCCCAATGCCAAGATCTCGTAGGAGACGTTCAAACTGGCCTTCCTCGAGCAATACATCCCTCGTGCCCTTCGTCGACAGAAGGAAGAGGAATTCATGTCCTTGAAGCAAGAAAACTTGTCCGTTGAAGACTACGATGCGAAGTTCGCAAAGCTTACAAAGTTTGCCGGGGCCTTTCTGCCGAACACGGAGGCGTGGTGCGAGCGCTTCCAGTAAGGCCTGAATGATGATTTGCGTCGGGACGTCATGAACCAGAGATGCCAGACGTACAGGGAATCATATAACGTCGTCCTTGATAGTGAGCGAATCTTCGATTGAGCGTCGCAGAAGGGCAGATCAAGCATCCGCAACAACTTCAACAAGCGTCCTCACGACGCAGAAGGATCTGGTGCGCCAAAGCGCCAGAACACGTCCGAGTATCGGGGGCCTCACCAAGGCATACGGTGCCATCGCTGCAGCAAGATGGGACATCTGGCGGTCGATTGTCGAGGGGGATGCTTCAAGTGTGGCCAGCTAGGTCACAAGGCAGTAGATTGTCGCATGGGGAGGGCGAACCAACATCTACCAAGGGACGTCCAGAACCAGAACAGGGCGCCTCCCGCCCATGGCGCAAATGCGGTGCCCGTGAACCCACAAAATTGCCAAGGGGCGCAAGGCCGAGTCTACGCACTGACTCGGGACGAAGATTTTGCGTCCGACACTGTCGTGACAGGTATACTACTCTATAAAAATATGCCTGCTAGAGTATTGTTCGATTCGGGTGCTATGCATAGTTTCATATCTGCCGACTTTGTAAAAGAGAATGAACTACCTATGCAACTTTTAGATATGAATCTTAGCGTTAGCACTCCATCGGAAGTAGATATGCCTGCCACTCAAATTTATAGGGATGGTTATATCTGCATCGAAGGGAGGAATCTATCCTTGGAAGTTATCGTCCTCGACGTCAAGGAGTACGATATAATCCTCGGTATGGATTAGTTGGGTGCATGCCACCCAACGATCGAGTGCATGGAGAAGAGAGTTGTGTTCCGCCTTCCGGGCAAAATCGAGTTCTCCTATTTGTGCGGAGCATCATCAAAGGCAGCAATGATGATATCGACGATTTCGGCAAGGCGTATGTTGTATTCTGGGTGCAGCGGGTACCTAGCATCAGTTTGAGACACGAGAACGGAGATTGCAAGCACGGCCCAGACTGAAGTCGTGGCAAAATTTCCTGATGTGTTCCCAGACGAGTTGCCAGGGATGCCGCCGGACCGAGAGATATTATTCAGCATCGACACCTTCCCGGACACCCGACCGATATCCAAAGCACCTTATCGAATGGCACCGGCAGAGCTGAAGGAACTAAAAGCACAACTACAAGAGTTGCTAGATCGCAGATATATTCGTCCTAGCGTCTCCCCGTGGGATGCTCCAGTGTTGTTTATAAGGAAGAAGGATGGGTCGATGCGGCTGTGTATCGACTATCGAGAACTTAACAAAGGCACGGTGCGAAACAAATACCCGCTGCCGAGGATAGACGATTTGTTTGACCAATTGCAAGGGGCGACGGTATTTTCTAAGATTGATCTTTGCTCAGGCTACCATCAGTTAAAGATCAAGTCCAAGGACGTGCCGAAGTCCGCCTTCCGAACCCGATATGGTCACTACGAATTTCTAGTCATGCCCTTCGGCTTGACCAACGCTCCTGCCGCATTCATGGACCTAATGAACCGGGTGTTCCAACCATTTATAGACAAATTTGTCGTCGTATTCATCGATGACATTCTCATATATTCGAAAAGCAAGGACGAGCACGTAGAACACTTGAAGATGGTGCTACAGACTCTGCGTGAACACCAACTTTATGCCAAGCTAAGCAAGTGCGAGTTATGGATGAGCAGCATGACTTTCCTTGGGCACGTTGTCTCAGCTGAAGGCATCACGGTGGACCCAAAGAAGATTGAAGCAATAGTCGAATGGAAGCGGCCTACCTCAGCAGGCGACATCCGAAGTTTCCTCGGCTTGGCAGGCTACTACCGTAGATTCGTGAAAGATTTTGCCAAAATTGCGTCGCCTCTGACTCGCCTCACCCAGAAGGGAGTCGCATTCGAGTGGAACGACGCCTGCGAATCGAGCTTCCAAGAGTTGAAAAAATGGCTCATCTCAGCACCGATCCTTGCACTTCCGGACGGGCCAGAATGGTTTCAAATATTTAGCGATGCATCGCGGACGGGTTTGGGATGCGTGCTTATGCAAAGGGATAAGATGATTTCGTTTGCTTCGAGACAATTGAAGCAACACGAGAAGAATTATCCTACGTATGATCTGGAGTTAGCGGCCATTGTATTCGTATTGAAGCTATGGCGGCACTATCTTTATGGTGTAGCTTGCAGCATCTATACGGACCATAAGAGCCTCAAGTACATCTTCACTCAACGGGACCTGAACTTACGACAGCGGCATTGGCTCGAACATATTAAAGACTACAATCTGACTATCGAGTACACGCCAGGTAAGAGAAACGTCGTAGCGGACGCTCTGAGTAGAATGTTCGCTGGGTGCTTGTCTATCAACCATAACATACAGCGAGACTTGGCAGAGATGGGTATCGAACTCTGAATCCGTTACCATGGAGCACGATTGGCCCAATTGCACCTTGAGTCGAGCTTGCACAATAAGATAAAGACCGCACAGGAGGACGACCCATTCCTGAAGAAGATGCGCGAGCTAATTTCGACGGAAAAGGTGACCGACTTTGTGGTGGACGAGGGCGGAATGACGCGGATGAAGGGAAGGATATGCGTGCCGGACCATGCTAAACTTAAAAAGAAGATTCTGACGGAGGCCCATTATGCGAAGTACTCGTTGCACCCCGGGAGTACCAAAATGTATAAGGACCTGTGCATGACCTTTTGGTGGCACGACATGAAGAAAGACGTAGCAACATTTGTGTCACAGTGCATGGCTTGTCAACGGGTGAAGGCCGAGCATCAAAGACCAGGCAGGGAGCTACAGAACCTCGACATTCCAGTATGGAAGTGGAACGACATCTCTATGGATTTCATCATGGGCCTTCCGAAGACGTCGCGGGAGAATGATGCGATTTGGGTCATTGTCGATCGTTTGACCAAATCTGCTCATTTCATCGCTATTAAAGCATCATGGAGCGTCGATCGGTTAGCTCAGATTTATCTCGACGAGATCGTCAGACTGCACGGGATACGTGCCACAATTATTTCGGACAGAGACGGGCGATTCTTATCATGTTTCTGGACGAGTCTACAGGCGGCGCTGGGCACTAAGTTGAACCTTAGCTCCGCGTACCACCCACAAACCGATGGCCAGACAGAAAGAGTGAATCAGATCATGGAGGATATGCTACGTCTGTGCGCGATAGATTTGAAGACTAGTTGGGACACGCACTTGTCGCTCGCGGAATTCGCATACAACAACAGTTATCAATCGAGCATCCAAATGGCTCCCTACGAGGCGCTTTACGGGAGGAAGTGCCGATCTCCGATTTGCTGGGACGAAGTCAGGGAGCGATAGGTGCTCGGGCCAGAACTAGTCGAACAAGCCATCGAGAAGGTCCGTATGATTCGAGATAGGCTCCGTATTGCTCAGAGTCGACAAATGAGTTATGCAGATACTCGTCGATGACCGTTAGAGTTCTTGGTTGGGGACCATGTATTTCTGAAGGTGACGCCGATGCGGGGCGTCATGCAATTCGGGGTAAAAGGCAAGCTGAGTCCGAGATTCGTAGGGCCCTTCGAGATCCTCGAAAGAGTGACGACCGTTACTTACCGGATCCCGCTACCTCCTGCCCTGGCCGAAGTGCACGACGTCTTCCATGTCTCCCAACTTCGGAAGTACGTGCATGACCCAAGTCATGTGGCTAGTTTCGATCAGTTGGAGCTACGCGCCGATCTATCATACTCGGAGGAGCCCGTGCAAATTTTGGACCGTAAAGAAAAGATTCTACGGAGCCGATCGATGTCCTTGGTTCGCGTACTCTGGCGCAACCATTCTGTTGAGGAGTCGACGTGGGAACTAGAGGCGGAGATGAAGGAGAAGTACCCTTCACTTTTCGCCGACGAAGGTCAGACCCTTGTTCTTAAGTTTCGGGACAAAATTTTTTTTTAGTGGTATATTATGTAGTGCCCCGCTCCCGTTGGGGTGAAGCACTATGTAATAGGCTCGTGCCAAGTCAGACATGGTCGGAAACATAGATGGCTAGTCTGACTCGACGACGGGTTTGGTATACAAAAACTATGGCATCAATAAAATCGATTTGGACGAGTGATATGAGTACCGTTCCAACTAATGGATCGACTACTTTTGGAATAAGTCCTAGATGCGGTAGGCGGCGTCTTGGCGAAGGAACTCTAAAGAGAGCAACGTAACCCGTCTGCCATTGGTTTTATTGGTTTTCTTGGCTTTCTGAACGAATTGTTGCATGGATTTGATAGTGTGCTTTCGCGTCGATTTCTGAATGCGTCTTTGGAAATTTCGAAGGAAGGATTGAAGAAAGGGTTCTAATTCGATGCTAGTGCCATTGCAGGAGTTCGTGTAACTGACGCTTGACCGTCGCAAAGCGTTCTCCTACTCTCGGCACAATCTCCTTAGGTGGGTGGTTCTTTGGCCCCTTCTTTTCTACTCCTTTTTGCCAACTAAATTCTTAAAGTTCAACGTTCAAATCGATGATGCTAACAGGAGGTATGCTTGCCACTAAGATCAAGAGCTCGGAATAATATATCAACCTAGAGAAGTTAACTCTGAATCGATAGGTTCACACTAAGTAGAGAAAAGATAAAGTTCTAAGAATGAGATAGATTATATTTCATGCCATGCAAAACACAACGATGAAAACCTTGGTTGCGGTACATCATGCCTCGGAGAATTTGGTGCCTACGGGATGCTAAATCAGAACGTACGGTTTCGGAGAAAAGGACCCTTGCACGAGTAGGAATGATTATGTGACTTGATAATGGTTACGCTATGCAATTTACTTCATACATATTAAACTGTTCATACATTCGCATGGTCAAGGACGACTTGTGCACAAGGTGAGCTTTCCTCGAGACGGTATCCGGGGCCCTGGGACCGAATCGGCCTAGGAGGAAATTATGGAAATCGTGCTTCGGCGCGAGGCATTGCGAGACCTCCAGTTAGGCTCGCTACCTAGACTGGAGGGTGCGTCGCAAGGCTACGTAATCATCCTTCATGGTGTCGATATCACCAATGACCGCATATAGGATAGATTGTATGCTCACCTATTGTCTTGTGCAGGTGGTAAATATCATGTATATTTTGTGCAGGAAAGGAGCACGGCCGTGGTAAGAATGCCTTTAAATTGGTTATGTGTTATCGTTTAAAATGTGCCTTCGATATGAACTGCAATTCATATAGTTCTAAATAGAAAGATCACTTCGTATGCTAGAATCCTTAATAAGCAGTGTCGGTTTAGACGAGTGGGTTCGTCCCATCCACTAGCAAGTGTGTGAACCCCCAACTCCCCAGGTAACGAGCGCGCTGCGGGAGCTCGAGACTAGACCTGAAGCTGAAGAACGGGAGGCGGCATGAAGCTCTCATATTTTAAAGTATTTTGAAGCCCAACCCAGATCGAAGGCCTTGTTCAAATGTATAAAGGGGCATGAATGTATGGAACGACAAGGATTATTTCAGGGCAAGCTTGTCGAGAGTTTTTCTTTTGTGTTTCAAGATGTAGCCGCAATGGCATATGTAATGTAAAAATAACCTTGCACATACTTTGCAAGCTTATGAATGAAAGGCTAAATTTCTTCCTATGCTATGTCTTCAACTCTCTGTACTGTTTAATTTTAACACGTCGAGTCAAAAAGGAATTTCCACTTGCACATCCTTGCCTTGTGCAAGTCCATTAAAGACTTGCACGGCATCACGTCCCGACCCGTAGGGATCGATTTATATCGAGTCAAGGCGATGGCGACCGATTCGGCGAGTCGGGGCGTGACACACGGGATGAATATGATAGTTGCTTGCCTCAAAACATGTTAACATGCATGTAAATTAAACATGATGGTTAGAAAGATCATTGAAATAGCTAGCTAACATGTTTACGAAACTTCTTGAATCAAATGCAGAGCTTGGATTTAATTAGCCATTCGCCAGTACATGTGTATCGTGCTGATCCTCGCTCTTTGCAGGTCCCGCGAACCAGGAAGGACGCGCCAGCTAGCTCGGCGACGTTCATGATTTTGAAGCTTCGGCCGTACGTCGAAGACTTTCTCTGCAACTCCACTTTTGAAGGCTCTCGACAGTCCAAGGAAGATGACTCAGCGTCCCTTCCATCTAGGTCACTGGAGTACTTTGTGTATATTGAGGGATGTGTGCAATGTATGGAACGGCATCTCATCGGCACTCTTTTGTAATCGAGTCATGTTGTAGCCCGTACGGCGATGAGTCTTGTATCAAAGTCTGTAAAAGATGTTCATTATCAATAAAGATCAAGTTTCCTTTACACATTGTGTAAATCAATTTGTCTGCGTACCCTCTTAGATCTCGTGTCTCGGATTACCTTATGACTATGCCTTGTGCGAACGCAAATTAGGTTCGTACGGCATCACGTCCGGGGGACGATTATCGATTCGACTAAATCGGGACATGACATAATGGTATCAGAGCACGGCTTTATGTCCTTGGCCTCCAATGTCGAGTTCTAGTCTCCAACCGTTGACCTCGTGTTGATGAGATGAGTTGTTCCATACGCTGAACCCGGGACATTTTTTGAATCTAACGAGAGTTGCTTTCTTTTTTCTGCAGTTACGGGAGCTCAGGTGGAAGACGAGATGAGCGCTTCCAGCGGCTCGAGTGCTTCTAGACCCGGGCATTCCGTCAACCCAACGGGAATGACGCCTACCGTAGCCGGACCTTCCGGCGACCCGATGCAACGTATGCTGCAGATGCTTGAAATGCAGCAACATCAAAACGAGCTCCATCGTCAGCAAGCGGAGGCTCGTCAGACTCAATTTGAGAATCGGTTCGAGGCTCAATTCAAGCTGCAGCAGCAGCAGCTGAATACCCTCCAGCAGATCGTACAGTCGATCGTGGACAACGACAATAATTCAACGATGACGCCTGCCGTAATCCAGCCTGCGGTTCGATCCAACGAAGCTGAACCAGAGGCGCCCGTGCTCTCACCTGCGGTACCGAAAAGTTCTAACTTCGACGTGTCAAAATTTACTAAAAGCTGTCGCACTTCCTTCAATGGTACAGAAGATCCTTCGGTGGCGATTGACTGGTTGGAGGAACTGGAAGACAAGTTCAAGCTTCTGGGTGTCGAGGACTCGAAGAAAGTTGCGTGTGCTCAACTTCTACTTCGAATGAACGCGCACGATTGGTGGGCTTTGCAGAAGCGGGCTATTCAACATGAAGACGAGACGGCGGCGATCTCATGGGCGACATTCAGAGATGCGTTCGAGAATGAAAATCTTTTTGCAGCCGTGCGACAGGAAAAAGAAAACGAGTTCATGCAGTTGACGTAAGGGAATATGACTGTACGATAATATACAGCCAAATTCAACAAACTGGCCAAGTTTGCTGGAGACTATTTACCTACCACTGTAAGTCGAGCAAAACGATTTGTAGTGGGCCTGCGTTCCACTATCCGTGCTCATGTCTCGGTGCCAAAATACAAAACTGTGGGCGAGGCACTCAACCACGCCATCCGTCTGGAGTCCGAGTATCCTTCTACTACTACCGGCGCTGTTCACTTTAATAACAAATGCCATAGTAATGCGGGAGGCAACAACGCACATAAGCGTCAATATCGTGGCAACCAGACGAAGGAGCGGATGGTCTACAATTTCTGCCACAAGGACGGGCATCTGGACACTGAGTGCCGACTTAAGCACAGAGTATGTTTCGCGTACGGCAAAAGAGATCACCTCGTAAGGGACTGCCCGGAAGCTATGCCGAACCAACGTCTCCCGCAACATCAACAAAACCGAGGCCAAGCACCTCGGGCTCACCGACCGTACAATAGAATGGCCAAGACCGTCGCCCCAATGCTCAGGGCCGCGTCTACGCCATGACTCGAGACGAAGCGTTTATATCTGATACAGTCGTGACAGGTATACTGCAATTCAATAATAAACCTGCTCGTGTATTGTTTGATTCAGGTACCACGCATAGTTTTATATCGGCAGACTTTGTCGCCGAGCACAAATTTTTCTTGACACTACTGGGCCTCGACCTCACTGTTAACGTACCGTCGGGCATGCCACTACTTGCAAATTTAGTCTGCAGAGACGGAATCATCTGTATAGGTGGTCAAACGGTCAGTCTCGATGCGATAGTTCTAAATATTAAGGACTACGATATCATTCTGGGGATGGATTGGCTCGGTCCGTACAACGCAACCATAGACTGCGCTGAAAAGAAGGTCACATTCCGCATACCTGGAGTGCCTGAATTCTGCTACTCGTGTGGTGAGGCATCGCCGACCTGCATGGTGATCTCCGCAATATCTGCTCGACGGATGCTGCATTCCGGGTGCGAAGGCTATCTAGCTTCTGTTCGAGACATGCGACAGGATGGTGCAAACGCGGGTCAGACCGACGTTATGGCAGAATTCCCTGATGTGTTCCCGGATGAACTGCCCGGCATGCCGCCCGATCGAGAGATTGAGTTCACTATCGATGTAGTGCCCCATCCCGCTCAGTCAATCGAAGGAATTGAAATGCCGACGGCGTTCGGTCTTAGCCTTGCAACGGCTGCTGGAAGACATCGCTCGGTCGAGACGACCGCTCGCTCAGGTGGGATAGTTTCGGTGAACTTGCCTCATCTTTGCCTTCACATAATAATACGCATGTTTTCAACTTGTACAAGTAGGCTTAATAATAAAAGAGATGAATCCACATAGCTAAAGGGAATAATCCCGACGGGTCAAAATGAGTTAGAACATGGAAAAAGGTCCAACGGTCGGCTTAGAGTTAGTGCATGGCGTGCTTTGAAAATGACACTCGGTCCTTCGTCTCGTGGCTTGGGAGAAGGAATGTTGGTCTTCGGTGCAAAAGCTAAGAGTTAGCCTAAGTCATAGGCATCGCCCACATAAACGCTTGATAAAGCGTACAAGGTCCCATTTCGCAAGGCTTGGCATAGCCTTTGCTCGTCCCTCGGGTTAAGTCGTAGGCTTGAGTAAGTTAGGCAAAATTGTGCCGGTCGACCTAAGTCTTTCCAAGTGCTGTTCCGCTCATTCTGCGGTTGTCAAGTTAAGTAGTCCCTCGATCTCAAGGCCCGTCGACTTGGGCAGGAGTATCACGTAGAGCACGATTGGCTTAAGGCACGATGCATGGGCTTAGTGTCTAAGGCAAGGACTATGATTCAAGGTGACTTTTTAAGAAAGGGATATCAAATAGGCATTTATGAGTTAAACCAAATGATAGGGTAACAAGGAAGGAAATGCTCGCGACCGTGGGTCGTCGAGGGGTCTCAAGGAAAGAATGCTCGCGACCGTGGGTCGTCAAGGGGTCTCAAGGATAGAAGTCTTGGTTTTGGTAAAGGAATGACTGTGTGAGACGTCAGTTTGTGTCGAGTCTTGCATGGTCATTTGACAACTTGTCGACATGGGCGATGAACCCTCGAGCGGTAACCCTTGGCCAAGGGGCCGACTCGGCCTAGGAGGGAACAGGGTATAGTCGTGCGTAAGATTTTGGCACAGGTTAAGCGGAGACTTGCGACGGGGCTAGCTACTTGCGTCGAAAGGATCCCGATTAATAAAACTATACATCAAGGTATAGCTTGTGATGCTAGTGACCAAGTTTATATAGATGTCGGCAAATAGCGGCTAACCGCGTGTATGTCTTTGGATTTAGTTGAGTTGAAGGTGTGCACAGTTAGAACACAAAGTTTGGGCCTAAGATTGGATTTCAACATAGGCGTCATACTTCGGCACGAGATGTGGCGTCAAGTCTTGAGATGTCGGCATATAAGTTGCTTAACTTGGTTGAGTTGTTTGAGTTTAAGTCAGGAAACCGCCGCAAGGCAAAGTTGGTTGAGTGACACTAACATTCATAAGTCTTGATTGGATCAGTTGGTGGTCAAAGCAGCAAGGGCCGCTAGGCGGCAAGGGCCGCGAGGCGGCGATACGGTTAAGTCTTACTGAATTGCGAGGCACGACCTCAGCAAGGGTTTGTAGCACGGTCACACAGAAAATGGAGCTTAATCGCGTAGTTACGTGTCCGATTTTAAGCCGTAAGGCAAACACGACTCGATAGGTTAACGTTGTTGGCACGAGAAGGGTCTTGAGACAAGGTATTGAGTTAACATTCGTTGCAAGCACGAGATGGTCTAAAAACATAAAATCAGCAAGGCGTCGGTCATAAAACTGATCCTAAGACAAGACTAGAAAGACAATTGATAAGAAGGGACTATGTTGCACAAAGTAAAATAACATGCGGGTTTTGTATGGGTGGACGAGGAGCTCATTCCACCAGTACAGTTGAGTACTGACACCTACATAGTTTACATGTGCAGGCACAGGTAGAAGCTCGTGGCGCGGAGCTCGCTTGGATGCGTCGAGGCACAGAGTTCCTTGGCGACTCGAAGCGTGCGACCGCTTGGAGAAAAGACTTATACGGGACATAATGTATGGACATCGCCTTCCGAAGCTTCCGCTGGATCAAGATTTGTAATTGAGAGATGAGATAGAGAGCTGAGTAAACTTGTAATGTGAGCTTGAGTGAGCATGAAAGACTTATAATCTTGGCCTTGCGCCCCTAATGTAACCGTGGTTTCAATATCAATAAAGAGCTCCTTTTGAATGACTTTGTTTGTTCTAATTTCTGCTGCTATGTTCAATGTCTCTGTATGGGACTTCTGTGCGACGACCCCGTCGCAGCCGCTGAAATCGGCCGTTATGGAACCCGCCTTGCACGAGTGCAATCTAGGCTCGTGCGGCATCACGCCTTAGCGAGGACGATCGCTCCTACGGGAGCGGGGCGTGACATAATGGTATCAGAGCACGGCTTTACGTCCTTGGACTATCGATTGAATTCTTTAACTCATTGTTTCCGCGAACTCTGAATTGTGCTTCCGCAAGTTGATATCATTGGTGCGTTCTCTCTCAATTGTCCCACGGGATGTCCATACAATAAGTCTATCTACTTTACAAAATATAGGAGAACAGTTTTTTTGATAAAACAAAAAAGATGGTTTACGTAAGCACGGTTGGCTAAGTCGGGCTGGGCATATACACCAAGGATTGTGTCGACCTTAGCAAAGTCGAGTACGGGATTTATAATATTTCGAACAAGGATGGGTTGGACTTGGTTGAGTAAGTGGGATGACTGTCGATAGGGGTGCTATCGAGCGACGGTGTTTTCGTCGGTGCGATATAAGGTGAGCGTGCTTGAAATCTAAGAAATCGTTCGGACAAAATTCGAGAAAGTAGAGTGTGAATCAAATGATAAGTTAAGGATTTGATAAATGACTTCATTCCTGAATGGTGTATGCGATAGGCTCAGGAATGTCAATCGATAAATTGAGGATACGGGGTGTCGGTGAGTCTATCAGCAAGCGTCGCACATATGCAAAGCCTTAGATTGAGTGAGATGTTGTCATGAAGTTTGATAAGTGGATTCGAACATACTAGAAATGACATGCACGGAACATGCACGGGATTGAGGATTGTGCGAAGTATAAAATGCGAGAATGATTGAGTAGGTGAAATTGGATCGAGGAAATTGATACGAATCGTATACGAAAAGTTAGCACGACAGGTAGACATCGTGTATGAAATGTTTAAGTTTTTGAAGTTACGCAATGGCTCGGAGGATTGGAATAAATATTGCTCGATGATTTGAGTTAGCAATGAATGATGCGATTGAGGAAATACATTGGCCGATGACTTAAAATAAAGGGATGAACGAATACACGAAATTAGGCTTGAGGAAATTGATGTTGTGAATGAATCGAGGGATAATGATCGAACTTGAATTTGAATGTCGAAGAAATTATCCAGTCGGACGATGGCATCATTCGCATGACTCGAAATTGGTTGCAAAGGAAGATCGTCAGGTTACGCATATCGTCGATGGTATTGAGGCGTATCAAAGATCGATATGCGATAACTCGGGGGTACTCTGACTCAGCGAGTGACGGTCGTGCAAGTGTTATTGTTCAGTTGGATGCCATACTTAGGATTTTGATTGAGATGAATATTGGATAAAAATGATCGTGTCTTGATGGTTACATTGATAGCCACAACGTCGACGATCTTGTCTTGTGCGAGCGCAACTCCAGCCTCGCACATGCGTTGCGTCGGATTTGAGGCGATTGTTCCGCGTGAGCGCTGACATGGTGATTCATGTCGCAGGAATGATCGAACTCGGAAAATCAGGACGCGGCAACGTTGATTGTCTCGACTTGTCGGTTTGACGCGAAGGTGAATTCGAGGATGTTTGGACTTGCGACTGATGAATGAAATAAACTTGAGAATTGAGTAGGTCCAATCCGTGCATCAAAAATAAATTAGTCTAGACGCAAAACAAGAGTTACGTCCCGATGAGGATAATTATTCTGCGGGAGCGTGCATGGTGATTCGTGCCCACCGTGGATAATCTGACTCGCGTGAGATCGGGGCGCAACGTATTGTTAAGCTAGACGACCTTATGATCGATCACGTGAATTGGAATAGATGACTTAGAAAATATGGAATATGAAATTTTGGTTAGCGACGAATTGCGGCATAGCATGCTTAAATTGAGAAGGATTGATAGGCAAACTATATCTAACGTGTTTAAAAGAAATAGACTATACGAAGCTGGTTGGTTGAACGAGCGATATTGAGATGTCGTGGAATTGGTTGAACGTATGTTATCGTAGGATGGCTTTGCTGAATGACTCGGACCCCGTGCGACAAAATATTGGGATATGTATAGGCGATCTATGCTCGATGTTTAGAAATCGGAGTGATACGAGCTTGGGTAGAAAACCCCGTACTATCAACTTGGTTTGACCTTAGGATGGGGCAGTGTTGATATCGTTGTTTGGGAACAATGATTCCAATACTGACGGAAAGACATAGCCTAGCGGTTAGGCAGACGTTCCGGTGCGGAGCGATAGGAATGGTGAAGGCACCACTCATGAGGCTCGGTTGACATGCATGTATATCAAGGACGCTTGAATGCGTGCACGATCCGACTCGAGTGGTGATGGCGGGATTCGCTATCACGAGGCTTGGTTGAAATACATGTTTTTTGGGGACGCCTAAGATATGTGCACGATCCATACTAAGTGATATGTTCAATCAAGTGAGATTTGAGGAACGAGGAAGTATCGAGGATTTTAAGACCGTACGTTTTGAGGAAAGGATTGAGGGTAGTGCGAGCGTGACTCGGATTGAAAAAATGCATAGGCGTAGTTTGTGCGAGAGTCTTGAATGTCGAGTAAAGTGACAAGTCGATAACTGTACTCAGTTAGTTTCGAGGACGAAACTTTTTCTGAGTAGTGTATGATGTAGTGCCCCATCCCGCTCAGTCAATCGGAGGAATCGAAACGCCGACGGCGTTCGGTCTTAGCCTTGCAACGGCTGCTGGAAGACATCGCTCGGTCGAGACGACCGCTCGCTCAGGTGGGGTAGTTTCGGTGAACTTGCCTCATCTTTGCCTTCACATAATAATACGCATGTTTTCAACTTGCACAAGTAGGCTTAATAATAAAAGAGATGAATCCACATAGCTAAAGGGAATAATCCCGACGGGTCGAAATGAGTTAGAACATGGAAAAAGGTCCAACGGTCGGCTTAGAGTTGGTGCACGGCGTGCTTTGAAAATGACACTCGGTCCTTCGTCTCGTGGCTTGGGAGAAGGAATGTTGGTCTTCGGTACAAAAGCTAAGAGTTAGCCTAAGTTATAGGCATCGCCTACATAAACGCTTGATAAAGCGTGTACGGTCCCATTTTGCAAGGCTTGGCATAGCCTTTGCTCGTCCCTCGGGTTAAGTCGTAGGCTTGAGTAAGTTAGGCAAAGTTGTGCCGGTCGACCTAAGTCTTTCCAAGTGCTGTTCCGCTCATTCTGCGGTTGTCAAGTTAAGTAGTCCCTCGATCTCAAGGCCCGTCGACTTGGGCAGGAGTATCACGTAGAGCACGATTGGCTTAAGGCACGATGCACAGGCTTAGTGTTTAAGGCAAGGACTATGATTCAAGGTGAGTTTTAAGAAAGGGATATCAAATAGGCATTTATGAGTTGAACCAAATGATAGGGTAACAAGGAAGGAAATGCTCGCGACCGTGGGTCGTCGAGGGGTCTCAAGGATAGAAGTCTTGGTTTTGGTAAAGGAATGACTGTGTGAGACGTCAGTTTGTGTCGAGTCTTGCATGGTCATTTGATAACTTGTCGACAAGGGCGATGAACCCTCGAGCGGTAACCCTTGGCCAAGGGGCCGACTCGGCCTAGGAGGGAACAGGGTATAGTCGTGCGTAAGGTTTTGGCACAGGTTAAGCGGAGACTTACAACGGGGCTAGCTACTTGCGTCGAAAGGATCCCGATTAACAAAACTATACGTCAAGGTATAGCTTGTGATGCTAGTGACCAAGTTCATATAGATGTCGGCAAATAGCGGCTAACCGCGTGTATGCCTTTGGATTTAGTTGAGTTGAAGGTGTGTACAGTTAGAACATAAAGTTTGGGCCTAAGATTGGGTTTCAACATAGGCGTCGTGCTTCGGCACGAGATGTGGCGTCAAGTCTTGAGATGTCGGCATATAAGTTGCTTAAGTTGGTTGAGTTGTTTGAGTTTAAGTTAGGAAACCGCCGCAAGGCCAAGTTGGTTGAGTGACACTAACATTCATAAGTCTTGATTGGGTCAGTTGGTGGTCAAAGCAGCAAGGGCCGCTAAGCGGCAAGGGCCGTGAGGCGGCGATACGGTTAAGTCTTACTGAATTGCGAGGCACGGCCTCAGCAAGGGTTTGTAGCACGGTCACACGGAAAATGGAGCTTAATCGCGTAGTTACGTCTCCGATTTTAAGCCGTAAGGCAAACACGACTCGATAGGTTAACGTTTTTGGCACGAGAAGGGTCTTGAGGCAAGGTATTGAGTTAACATTCGTTGCAAGCACGAGATGGTCTAAAGACATGAAAATTAGCAAGGCGTCGGTCATAAAACTGATCCTAAGGCAAGACTAGAAAGACAATTGATAAGAAAGGACTATGTTGCACAAAGTAAAATAACGTGCGGGTTTTTTATGGGTGGGCGAAGAGCTCATTCCACCAGTACAGTTGAGTACTGACACCCACATAGTTTACATGTACAGGCACAGGTAGAAGCTCGTGGCACGGAGCTCGCTTGGATGCGTTGAGGCACAGAGTTCCTTGGCGACTCGAAGCGTGCGACCGCATGGAGAAAAGACTTATACGGGACATAATGTATGGACATCGTCTTCCGAAGCTTCCGCTGGATCAAGATTTGTAATTGAGAGATGAGAGAGAGAGCTGAGTGAACTTGTAATATGAGCTTGAGTGAGCATGAGAGACTTATAATCTTGGCCTTGCGCCCCCAATGTAACCGTAGTTTCAATATCAATAAAGAGCTCCTTTTGAATGACTTGTGTTTGTTCTAATTTCCGCTGCTATGTTCAATGTCTCTGTATGGGACTTTTGTGCGACGACCCCGTTGCAGCCGCTGAAATCGGCCGTTATGGAACCCGCCTTGCACGAGCGCAATCTAGGCTCGTGCGGCATCACGCCTTAGCGAGGACGATCGCTCCTACGGGAGCGGGGCGTGACAATCGATACCTTCCCCGACACTCGACCGATCTCGAAAGCCCCATACAGAATGGCCCATGCAGAGCTTAAAGAACTCAAGGTACAGTTACAAGAATTGCTCGACAAGGGATTCATCCGACCCAGCGTCTCGTCCTGGGGAGCGCCCGTGCTGTTTGTCAAGAAGAAGGATGGCTCTATGTGTCTTTGTATCGACTACCGCGAGCTGAATAAAGCCACCGTCCGGAACAAATACCCCCTGTCCCGCATAGACGATCTGTTTGATCAGCTTCAAGGAGCCACGGTGTTCTCTAAAATTGATCTACGTTCGGGTTACCATCAACTCAAGATCAAGCCGGACGATGTGCCGAAGTCTGCATTCCGCACTCGATACGGCCATTACGAGTTCTTGGTAATGTCGTTCGGCCTAACGAATGCCCCTGCCGCTTTCATGGATTTAATGAATCGGGTGTTCCGACCATTCTTCGACAAGTTTGTAGTAGTCTTTATCGACGATATACTCGTCTACTCGAGGAATAGGCAGCAACACACTGAGCATCTGCGGACCGTGCTTCAGACCCTTCAAGAAAATCAACTATACGCGAAGCGAAGCAAATGTGAATTTTGGCTTAGCAACGTCGCATTCCTCGGACACATCATTTCTGCTGAAGGCATCGCGGTCGATCCAAAGAAAGTTGAAGCCGTTGTCGATTGGAAACGGCCAGCGTCCATCGGCGAGATTCGAAGTTTTCTTGGCTTAGCAGAATACTATCGACGCTTTGTGAAAGACTTCGCGAAGATCGCATCGCCTCTGACTCGCCTCACCCAGAAAGGAGTCGCATTTGAATGGTCAGACGACTGCGAAGCTGCATTCCAAGAGTTGAAGCAAAGGCTCATCTCGGCCCCGATACTCGTACTTCCATAAGGGACTGAGGGTTTTCAGATATTCAGCGACGTGTTCGGTCAGGGCTTGGGGTGTGTGCTGATACAGCGGAACAAGGTGATATCTTTTGCTTTCCGACAGCTAAAGCCGCACGAGAAGAACTATCCCACGTATGACCTGGAGTTAGCGGCGATTGTGTTCGTGTTGAAATTATGGCGCCACTATCTCTATGTCATGGCGTGCACGATCTATACCGATCACAAGAGCCTCAAGTATCTATTCACGCAGAAGGAACTGAACTTGCGGCAAAGGCGTTGGCTGGAACTAATCAAAGATTACGACTTGACTATCGAATATACGTCGGGAAAAGGAAATGTTGTGGCGGACGCCTTGAGTCGGAAGTACATTACCTCGTTATCCATCGACCCCAGACTGCTACGTGACCTAGAAGAGATGGGCATCGAGCTCCGAGTCAGATTCTGGAATGTGCAGTTGGCAAAGTTGCAGTTAGAGCCGAGCTTGCTTGATAAGATCAAGACCGCTCAGACGGACGATCCATACCTGAAGAAAGTACGAGAGCTAATCTCGACGGGCAGGACGACCGACTTTGCGAAAGACGAAACCGGCGTGCTTCGATTGAAGGGTAGGCTATACGTTCCAGACGATTCAGAACTCAGAAAGGAGATACTGTCGGAGGCGCACTATGCGAAATACACTTTACATCCCGGTAGCACGACGATGTACAAGGACCTCCGCACAAACTTCTGGTGGCACAGGATGAAAAGAGATATGGCACTCTTCGTGTCGCAATGCATGGCCTGTCAGCAGGTGAAAGCTGAGCATCAGAGACCGGACGGAGAGATGCAGAATCTGGCGATTCCAGAATGGAAGTGGCAGCACGTGTGCATGGATTTTATTGTTGGTCTGCCGAAGACGCCGCGGGAAAATGATGCCATCTGGGTCATCGTCGATCGATTAACCAAGTCAGCACATTTTATTGCCATCAAAGTTACTTGGAGCGTTGATCGCCTGGCACAGATATATTTTGATGAGATAGTACGGCTGCACGGAGTTCCAGTATCCATCGTCTCTGATCAGGATTCACGGTTCATATCGCGATTCGGGAGTAGCCTTCAGTCGGCGCTGGGTACCAAGTTGCAGTTCAGCTCAGCTTACCATCCTCAGACCGACGGCCAAACGGAACACGTCAATCAGATTCTCGAAGACATGCTACGACTCTGCGCAATTGACTTCAAATCAAGCTGGGATAATCATCTACCTCTAGCCGAATTTGCATACAACAATAGCTATCAATCCAGCATTCAAATGGCACTGTATGAAGCCTTGTACGGGCGCAAGTGCTGATCACCCATTTGCTGGAACGAAGTCGGAGAGCGGCAGATTCTCGGTCCGGAACTGGTAGAACAGACCGTGCAGAAAATTCGGCTCATTCGAGAAAGATTAAAGACCACGCAGAGTCGTCAGAAAAGCTATGCGGACGTTCATCGTCGCCCCCTCGAGTTTCAAGTAGGCGATCATGTATTTCTCAAAGTGTCGCCCATGCGGGGAGTTACTTGGTTTGGCGCAAAGGGGAAGTTGAGTCCGAGATTCATTGGGCCGTTCGAAATACTTGAACGGGTCGCCCCAGTGGCCTATAAAATTTCCTTACCACCGGCGCTTGAAGGTGTACACAATGTCTTCCATGTCTCTCAACTGTGGAAGTATGTGCACGACCCGAGCCATGTGGTAGATTTTGGCCAGCTGGAGCATAAGTCCGACTTATCCTACGTCGAAGAGCCAGTTCAAATCTTAGAACGCAAGGATAAGCTGCTGCGCAATCGAACGATCCCTCTCGTCCGCGTCCTCTGGAGGAACCATTCAGTTGAAGAGTCGACGTGGGAGCTTGAATCGGAAATACAGGAGAAATTTCCTTCGTTATTCTCGTAGAGGTAGGTTCTATCTTTAAGTTTCGAGGACGAAACTTTTTATTAGTTGGTTATGGTGTAGTGCCCCGTCCCTACATCGTGCCCCATTTCCGTCCACGGGGTGCGCGAGAAAGGAACACTGTCGCTATCGATTCGGTCGGGACCGATAGGTCGGAATCGGCCGAGTCGATCGAACGGGAATGGTTGAATTAAGATCCATTCCACGTTATGGAATGGCTTATTCGGAACCAAGTCACATATTCAGCGGGTTGCGCCTCGAGGATTGGCTCTGCGGCTGAGTCGGGAGAGACCTCCCGTTGCTCTGGTTTTCATGCCGCACTTGGTTTGGCTTTGGCTTTGGTTTTCGTGAATATTTTTGATGGGATTTCGTGACGCATTTTCGAGCTTCGCATTCATATCGAATATCCTTGAATTATACAATGTTCTAATCAGTTGCTTATGCGATTACAGGTGATCGCGTAGGTGACGTCAGCGCAGCCAACCGGTCGCTCGCTTGAAGCAAGCCTAAGGCGAGTGGCTGACCTCCTTCGTCTCGTCCCTCTACTTCAAAACTCAATATGTGAAGTAATATGAATGCTTGTCATAATAGTGTAGAATCAATAAAATCGTAGCACGATTCTTCACGAAACACTTGCTATCGAACTGCCGGTATTGAAAATGGAAAACGTGTTTTCTTACGCAAATCCACTTAGCCTATGCAAAACAATGAATGAATTGATTAACGTTTATCGCAACGATACGGTCAAGTAAGCAAATCAACTAAGTTCAAAGAAAAACGGTCATTGGACAACTTGTCGACAAGGTAAAGTTTCCTCGAACGGTTGCCTAGGCCAAGGGACCGATTCGGCCCGGGTGGAACGAGTGTAGCAGCGCCAACCTTTATCGGCACGAGTTATGCGGGCACTTTCGCACAGGACTCGCTACCCGACGCGAAAGGGGCGTTGTCTAACCAATGCTATAGTCCGCGATGGCTTGACATTGCCAGTGGCCTTCACACCCCTTCACTGCTTAACAGGTGCACGGGACACGGAATGAATATGATAGTTGCTTGTCTCAAAACATGTTAACATGCAAATTGAACAGGATGGTTAGAAAGATCGTTGAAATATCTAGCTAACATGTTTACAAAATTTCTTAAATCAAATGCAGAGCTTGGATTAAATTAGCCATTCGCCAGTACATGTGTATCGTGCTGATCCTCGCTCTTTGCAGGTCCCGCGAACCAGGAAGGATGCGCCAGCTAGCTCGGCGGCGTTCGTGATTTTGAAGCTTCGGCCGTGCGTCGAAGACTTTCTCTGCGACTCCACTTTTGAAGGCTCTCGACAGTCCAAGGAAGATGACTCAGCGTCCCTCCCATCCAGGTCACTGGAGTACTTTGTGTATATTGAGGGATGTGTGCAATGTATGGAACGGCTATCTCATCGGCACTCTTTTGTAATCGAGTCATGTTGTAGCCCGTGCGGCAATGAGTCTTGTATCGGAGTCTGTAAAAGATGTTCACTATCAATAAAGATCAAGTTTCCTTTACACATTGTGTGAATCAATTTGTCTGCGTACCCTCTTAGATCTAGTGTCTCGGATTACCTTATAACTATGCCTTGTGCGAGCGCAAATTAGGTTCGCACGGCATCACGTCCGGGGGACGATTATCGATTCGACGGAATCGGGGCGTGACACCTTCTCTCCTCTGCCTCCTCCTATCCTTAACCTCCTACTCCTCTCTCGACCTCCTCCTCCTCTCTCAACCTCCTCCTCGACGGCGAGGAAGCGCGGTGGCGGAGGAGCACGACGGCAGGGGCTCACGGTGTTGGCAGTAGAAACGACGAAGGAAACAACAGCAGGCGGTAGGGGACGCGGCGGGGACATGCGGCGGCAAGGGGTGCGACATGGGCGTGCTGCGGCAGGGGACGCGACATTGAATGGGGAGGAGTGTGAGCAGCCCCAAAGAAAAACTTGGACTGTCCTGAGTAAAAATTGCAAAAATTTGCGATGTCCTGAAGTAAGGGCTGTCCTGGAGTAAAAGTTGTAGTGCCTATAGAATTTTTCTATGGAAATTACCATAGACACGTCTTCCCTTTATGAGCCCCTGGAGTAGAAGTTGTAGTGCCTATAGAATTTTCCTATAGAATTTTCCTATGGAAGCTCGTCCTCAGTGTTTTGGCTTCTTTCCAGTTTGTTCGTCTAGTCCCTCGAGTGGCAGAAGGGAGAAGAAAAAAAAAAGGAGAAAAAATATTACCAAACAGGGAAGGAAAATAAAAAGAAAAAAGAGGAAGATATTTATTTGGAGTATTTGTTTGAGGTATACTATTGTGTGCCAATATCAAGAAGATACTCTAAAAGTAATAATTAATACAATTTTTAATAATTTGGAACATGTGTTTGGAGTGTATCCATTGTGGATGCTCTTAATCTTTACTAACCAGATGTAGTGAACTTTCATACTCGTCAAAGGCAAAACAGAAGCTAATCTGTACTCAAATTCCCTCTAGTGGTTTTATGGGTTCTTCTCTAGCAAAATATATTACGTTTAAGAAGCAAGGAAGCCATAGGGATCAATCTCGATTCAGACAGTGTCTGTCTTATTAACTCTTGCAACTCTTTTGATCCTTCTGGACCCTAAGAATCAGAGTTTTAAAACAAAGATCCAATTTATTGTTATCTTAAGACTCTGAGAGAGCATATATATACAAGCTGCTTTGTTTCCATCAGTAGGCATACATTCTCATACTTCTTGCAAGTTTCAGATGCATCTACTTTTGTGTTTATTCCTCGAATTAGGAAAAAAAAACTGGTGAAACCTACTGCTTCCTTTGGAGGGTGTGAGCAGGCGATCTTCCGATTGAATATATATACAAAAGGAAAATGCTGAAAAGCCCACGACCAAGTTGCCCCCCATTCTCCATTCATGGGGGCCCATCTGTCGGTGTCCTGCCAATTAAAAGTCGCCACATGGACCGCGGACAAAAACTGCTGACCAAAACGCAGGCCACTTAGCACTATCGTCTACAAAACTAGAGATGGCTTATGCGAGTTGTCAATTTAGTAGCAGCTTGACTTTCCCATAATTCAAAAGGTGAACCAATTAATGACACGACAAATAACAAGAATCCTGCGTCACCACTACATTTTTCCGACCAAACCTGCAAAATTACTCTCATGCAAGCCAACTACCAAGCTACCACCGATCCGAATCACGACAGAGCCGTAAGCAAGCAAATTGGTTTATAAATAGCAAATCATTAGCCTCTTACCTTCATCACTCACGTACTCGTTGAACACCATGGCCTCAAGCTCTAATTTCTTCACTATGAGCATCCTTCTTACTTTTATCTTATCGACCAGCTCCTGCAATGCCGCCCGCCTTCTGCTGGAGTCTCCAGCGCCGATCCCGACGACCCCAACACTGCCAAAGCCCACACTTCCTCCATTGTCTGAAGTGCCTACTCTACCCAAGCCAACACTACCGCCCTTGCCTGAGATCCCGGGCATTCCTAAAGTTGAGCTACCCCCCTTGCCAGAGGTGCCAGCATTGCCTAAGGTTGACATGCAGATACCAACCTTGAAGAAGGATGGGCTACCAAATCTGCCAAAGGTTGAACTTCCACCGATACCTAAGGTTGAGCTTCCGCCGCTGCCAGAGGAGCCCACTTTTCCTAAGGTTGACCTGCCATCGTTGCCTGAGGTGCCCACCTTGCCTAAGGTTGAGCTGCCACCCCTACCCGAAGTACCAACTATTCCTAAAGTTGAGCTGTCCAAAGTTCCAAAGGTTGAGCTTCCTCATCTACCAAAGGTCGAGCTGCCACCACCGCCTGAGGTGCCGACCCTGCCTAAATTTGAGCTACCACCAGTGCCGAAGCTACCAACCATGACTAAGGATGAGGTAGAACCAACTCCAAATGTCGAACTCCCACCCCTACCCGAGTTCCCCTCCATCCCTGGGCTCACGTTGCCTCCATTGCCGTCCATCCCAGGAATCCCTTTCATTCCACAGATCCCCTCCATTCCAGGGTTCCCGTCCACTCCAACTGTTAGTTTCGGGGCTTGATCAAAGATGGTAGACTCGATGTCGAGATCAGAGGTTCAACAAACGTTCACCTTCTGATTATTCTCGAGATCCAAGAGGAACACTATAATATGAATCTGATTACAAAAGCCACAATAATCAGAAAGTAAATCTCACGTTCTTCCTCGCAATCGCAGTTGCTGACGGACAGAACTGAGTTCAGAAAAATAAATCTCATGTTCTTCCTTGCAATCGCAGTTGCAGACGGACAGAACTGAGTTACAACTCAGATGAAGGAGAAGAAAGAAGAAAGAAAAATAAAAAAGAGGAAAGGTTCTTGCTGGGGTGATTAAGATCACCGTTGCTCAAAGCAAGATTTGCCCCAACACGATCTGCTTCCAGGAACCAGCAAGTTCACGAAGAACTTCTGGAACGCTCGTAAGTCAATATTTGAGACTTGAACGGGCTTCCTGGACTTTACAGACTCCCTTAACTCTCTTCTTGGTACATCTTTCAAAGGAGGCCAAGGGGCTCTATTTATAGAGTGGAGTTGAGACTTCACCTCTTCTCCTATCCGATGTGGGACTAAAATACCAATACTCAAAAATAGAGTTTGATATTTTAGATCATCCCACATTCAGCATAGAAGTGTGCCAGCCCACGCCTACCCCCTGAACACTCCCGTGTATGCACAAGACATCCTGGAGTCCGTGTCCGAGTCCGAGTCCGCACAACAAAAATCAACTTGCATCCTTGTTGGATTTAATCCTTTTTCCTTCTAGGAAAATACTCCCACATGGCACAAACTTGTGCCCCACTACACCTCATGTGCACACCTCAACACAAGCAATGCATTATATTGAGATACTCACCATTTGGTGTAGCCGATGTGGGACTATATTTTCTAGTCCAAAGGCAAAAACACCAACAATCTCCCACATATCTCAATATATGGGTTGAGCGTTCCCCACAGTGACTGTCCATCATGCATTAGGAGAGATGTCGCTACGACTTGAATCTTCCCGCATAGGTTAAATAACAGCATGATACAAGAATGGACTAAGCCTTGAATTCTGCACCATAACTGCAATTCTTCCTACTCACATAATGACATCAACTGTGCTTCTGGCTGCACATTGAAGGCCTTGTGCCAGCCTGGTTTTAGTGTATAATTTTTGGGCGTCTACAAGTTTACCCTCAAGAGACGGCCTGATATCTCTGTCCATACACTATAGGTGAGTTCTTTATAAAGAGTCATGGCATGAAGCATTGCGCTTCTTTGCGGTGCTACGCCGCTATGACATGGCTTAAAGCCGAGGCTTTACCCCACCTGGGTACCTCATCGTAGTGTCATACTACTGTAGCATGTGGTCACAGGCCTCTTTGTAGTGCCAAACTACCCAGCATGAAGCCTTGCGCTTTCGTGCGGTGTTACGCCGCTATGACATGGCTCGTAAAGCCGAGGCTTTACCCTACCTGGTACCTATTCGTGGTGTCATGCCACTGTAACATGAGGACATCGTCCTCTTTGTAGTGCTGTCTACCTCTCTTTATTACGATTATCATACAGCATTAGGCTACCTGCCTATTTGCGGTGCTACTCCGCTATGACTTGGCTTGCAAAGCCGAGGTATTATCCCTACCTGGGAACCTCATGGTGGAGTCACCCCACTATAGCATGGAGTTACACTCCTTGTAGTGCTGTGCTACCGTGCTTCCTGTAAAGCACTACAGGCATTCACTCTGCCTGAGAACTCATTAAGGCATTTAAGCCAACCTTCCCACAGGATCCGTTTTCCGCAGAAAATAACAGTAGACAACAGTGGTTGTAGGTCCGTAACCTCTCCATGTCACAGAGGACAAGAACCCACCGTTCCTGATATTCTTCTGGTTAATAGTCCTCCCTTGAACCAAAAGCTAGATGCCTAGTAGATTTCTCTTTGAACTAATAGCATAAAACTTTATGGTAGGATTGTAATAACACAATATCAGAATGCCTTCAAGACCATTTTACAAGCTGTGTCATCGACCAGCTGGTGCTTGAGGTCCTTGGTGAACGGATCTGCCAGGTTCTCCTGACTCCGAACATCAATCACTACAATGACACCTCTCTTGATGAGATCGTTCACTGCCATGTACTTCAACTGCACAGTTCTCTTCTTCCCGTTGAAGAGATCGTTCGATGCCACCGCTGCAGTCGCCTGGTTGTCGCAGTATATCGGAATTGTCGGTATCTGCACCCCAATTACTGAAAGATCATACATGAGCTCCCGAAGCCACTCTGCTTCATCTGCTGCGGTATCAAGTGCAAAGAACTCAGATTCCATAGATGATCGCGAGAGCATAGTCTGCTTCTTCGACTTCCACGATATAGTAGCTCCACCCATGGTGAATATGAATCCACCTGTGGACCTCTCGCTCTCTAATTCTGAGCACCAACTGGCATCACTGAAGCCTTCCACTAACGGCGGATCTTCGCTGTAGTGCAGTGCATATGTCTGAGTCTTCTTAAGATATCTCATAACCCGTTTCACAGCTTTCCAGTGCTCAATGCCTGGATTGCTCGTGAAACGACTCAGCATTCCTACGGCAAAAGCTATGTCAAGCCTTGTGGCAGTAGTGGCATACATCAAACTTTCGATTACGCTTGCATACTCCAGCTGTCTGACGTCTTCTCTTAAATTAGGCTTCAGTTTCAGATCACACTTGTACAACGTATCGATCCCTGGAAGATCCTGATACCTGTAACGAGTGATCATCTTCTCAACATAATGAGACTGTGAAAGCGTTAGTCCAGTGTCTGTCCGGATGATCTTGAGTCCCAAGATAATATCAGCATCCTCAAGTCCTTCATACTGAACTTCATCGAGAGGAACATCTTTGTCTCCGTGACACAGCTTATATCCGTACCTAGGATTAGCATGTCGTCCACGTATAGACAAACGATGACTCATCTTTCGTCAGCAAACTTCGTATAGACATACTTGTCTGTTTCACTGACCGTGTAGCCATTTGACCTTATGACTTTGTCAAACTTCTCATGCCATATTTTGGGAGCTTGCCTTAAACCGTACAGAGATTTCACCAACTTGCAGACTTTGTCTTCAAGACCTTTGACGACAAACCCTTCTGGCTGTTGCATATAGATCTCTTCGGTCAGCTCGCCATTCAGGAATGCCATTTTCACATCCATCTGATGTATCACCATATTATGTATCGCTGCGAGAGCAATCAATATTCTGATGGTGGTCATCCGGGCTACTGGAGCATACGTGTCAAAGTAGTCGATCCCCTGCTTCTGAGAAAACCTCTTGGCCACCAACCTGGCCTTGAACTTGTCAATAGTTCCATCTGCTTTCATCTTCTTCTTGAAGATCCATTTGCATCCGATGGATTTTGCCCCTTCAGAAAGATCAACCAACACCCAAGTATTATTTGAGGTGATGGAATCAATTTCATTGTCAATCGCCTCCTTCCAGAAAACATCATCTCTGGTCTTCATCGCTTCATCATAGGTAAGCGGATCTGCTTCCACATGATAGGTGATGAAGTCATCTCTGAAGTTCTTCGGCCTCCTCGCTCGCTTCGACGACGGCTCAGCGAGTTCTGGTTCAACCGTTGTTTCAACAACAACATCTTCTTGGACTACTTCTTTATTGAAAATTTCAGTTTCTTGCGCACCCTTATTGTTCTTCGGTTTATCCGTAAGAACAATATTCTTGTGCCTTGCAAATTGTCTTCACGAGATTCGATGATATATAATTTGACTCAATATCAAGAAATCTTCGAGCATCACTCTTCTCGGCATACCCCAAGAAGATCGTCTTCGTAGTCCTAGTCCCCAGCTTCTGAATCTTCAGATCTGGGAGCTTCACATAAGCCAGAGACCCCCACACTCGAATGACATTCAAGTTAGGTCTGACTTTGAACCAGAGTTCATGATCAGGAGTTACGTCCAAAGTTGCATATGGCACTCTATTTAGAATAAAAGTGGTCGTCAATACAGCTTCTCCCCATTAGCATTTAGGAAGACCCGTAGTTAGCAGCATTGAGTTCATCATTTCTGTCAACATTCTGTTCTTCCTCTCCGCTACCCCGTTAGATTGAGGAGAATACAGAGTAGTAGTCTCATTGATGATTCCATGTTCTTCGCAGAACGATGTGAATTCATGAGACCTATATTCTACATCTCGATCACTTCTGAGTTATTGTAGATCGGTTTAACGTTCAGCTTCAGCCCTGAAGTCTCTGAACTACTCGAATGCTGCATCCTTCTACTTGAGAAGTCATGCGAACGAGCACTTCGAGAAATACTTCGAACCGACCTCTGTGGAGAATTGATAAAAGTCACAGATATCTGAGTGTACTAACTCCAGATGATCAGTACTTTAGTTCAATCGTCTGAGCAGCTTCCCAACAGTCTTGTATCTGCACAGACCTTAAACTCCTCCACCTCCTTACCCCCACATTCCGAAGATAAGGTCCCGGTAGGACAGCTTGAGTCTGCTTCTGTCATAGAACAACTCTCAGTCCACTCAATGAAGTAACTTCATCGCCATCAGCAGAAGTTCGAACATTCCTTCAGCACCAAACATCTTTTTGAAGCATGTTCCTCGCCAAGAAATTACCATCTGGCTAGTACGAATGTCCATCTTTCAAGTCTGTATCAGATAACAGACTTTCTGAGATCAGATCGTCGAAAAATCTCTGGTACGTGCAACACGCATTCCAGTGTTCTTGTCGGTGGTTAATAACCACTGTCTCGATCTTCAGAACTTCTGCTAGATATATGTTCGCCATCGAGACCTTCGTCATAACATGGCTCGTCCTTGGTGAACAGCTCCTTTGAGAGCATACGTGGTCAGATGCACTAGTGTCAGACCACTAATCAGCTACCACGCTAGATAACTCAACCTGTACAACAAAAGCAACCAAGTTAAGTAATCAAAATAACCAAGTTTAGCTATACCTGCTATTTTGGTTTGGGCTTGGATTTGCATTCACTCATATAGTGGCCATTCTTGTCACATTTGAAGCAAGTCACGTGGGACTTGGACTTCTGTTGCTTGAACGAAGGACCGTTCACTTTTAGATTAGTAGAGTCCTTCTTCTTGTGATGAGAAGCCACCTGCTTCCCCTTAAACTCTTTTGTCTGCACCAAGTTGGCCTTAACCAGTTGTTTGGACAGAGAGTCCATCTTCTGTTGAGATCGTATTTCGTCCTCAACGTGGATCTCTTGTAGAAGATCTTCCAAGCTAATGTCCAGCTTCTTCCGATGCATTCTAGCATAGAAGTTGCTCCAACCAGCAGGAAGTTTCGAGACTATCCCTCCAACGACAAACCACTACCAAAATAAGTGGTTTTAGCGACGCCCAAAAACGTCGGAAAAATAGGAAATTCCGTCGCTAATCTGTATCACCGACGTATTTACCGACGTTTAGCTTTTGTCGCCGTTTCCTTAGTCGGTGATCACGAAAACGTCGCTGAACGTCGCAATTACCGACATTCAGCGACGTACGAGTACGTCGGTGAGTTATCGACGTTTATCGTCGTTCCGTCGGTATATTAGCGACGTATACGTAGTCGCCACACGTCGGTAAAACCTGGAATAGTTACCGACGTCTAGCGTCGTTTCGTCGGTAATATAGCGACGTGAGTTTCGTCGCTAGACGTCGGTAATGGTCCTGTACATTTTTGCAGCTAGTGTCGCTAGACGTCGGTAAATACGTCGGAGAGCTGTACTCTTTTGCAGTTAGTCGTCGGTAAATGTCGGTAAAACGTCGCAAACATATATTATTTGCAGCTTGTCGTCGGTAAACGTCGGAAAACGACGTCGCTAAACGTCAGTAAGCGTCGCTAAACGTCGCTAAAGTTGTAAAAAAAATAAAAAAAAATAAAACACAGATTCTATATTACCACTCACAATTCTATAAAACACATATAGGTACACATTCAAATCCCCACTCACAATTCCAAATCACAGCGCATTGAAACCCCCACTCACAATTCCAATACAAACATCCAATACAAACATCCAATCATAAGTCACAAATATCCAATCATAAGTCACAAACATCCAATACACAACTAACATCCAATACAAACATCCAATCATAAGTCACAAACATAAGATGATACAAACACAAATAAAAGTCCTAACTAGGACTACTAGTGATCTGGTGCAGGAGGGGCACCGCCGCGACGAAGGCGTAAAAACTCCTCATACTCCGCAAGTGAAATCGATACAGATGGAGCGCCAGGCTGTGACGTCGGTGGAGTCGGTGTCGAAGAAGAAGGCGGTGGAGGCGGCGGAGTCGACGACGATGAAGGCGCACCCAGAGTACCAGCATGCTCCAACGCTGTAAGTCGCTGGTTGTATGAATCCATGATAGATAACATTCTACCAGTGCTCTGGACCATCGAATCCTGCGCCTTTCTCACCGTCTCGGCCATGGTCACCTGTCCTGTCTGCAACTCCGTCACCGTGCGCTCTAACCCTCCAACGGCGCGCTCTGTCCTCTCAGTCGTCTCCCTGAGGTCTATAATGCCGCGGTCGAGCGCATCCAATCGTGCTAGCAGCGCAGGATCGTCCGTAGGATGCTGAGACTGCTGCTCGATCCGTCGTAGCAGGTCGTCACGGAGAGACTCCATCATCTGGTGGACTCGGGCAGACTCCTGGGACGGCTGTGGACCATGCACACTAGCAGGAGATGTCCTAGAGGACTGGGTCGCAACTAGGGCGCCATAGGATCCCGTACCGTAGTACGTACCCCTACGGAGGCCACCAGCGGCGGTCATCCACAGCTCGTCCTCCGACGGAGCTTGAGTGGGCTGCGAGGAAGTACCGGCCTCTCCTGCATCAGGTGCACTAGCAGCCGCCCGTTCCCGCAGCCTCTTATACTCGGCCTAGAAAGTATGGATAGTACTCTATGATTTCTAATTTATAATTAATGTACTTATTTTTACTAACTTCATGAATATTTATTTGCATCATATTTACTAAGTTATATTAAAATGGACACGAAGTATTAAATTAAGATAACGTATTGTAATACTTACATAGGTCTGCTCGGCCCTCTCGTCAATAAGGACTCCGCCCTTCCGATGGGTGGCCAGGAAGACGGTCACCATGTCGGCGTTACCGACCTTCCTTACCTGTAATTAAATATATTATCTTAGTAATAATTTATCGGATTTGCATTAAAATAATATTTCTAAAAGAGAAAGACATACCAGACGACGGAAATGTTCCGTCATCGGAATCGACCCACCGCACCACTTCGAGGCATGTTGCCTAGCCGCCTTGGCCTTCTCCGACTTCTCCTTGTACTTTGGCTCCTCGAATCGAGCCTTCATCGCATTCCATTGATCAGGGGTGATCCAACCTTGGATCGGCTTTCCGGCACGATCACGATCCTTCTGATCGTTGATAGAGTCGCGGATCAGCTTGGCAGCGACGGAAGGAAACATCCCCTCGATCTGCTCGGCCCGGTGCGGCGGATAGTAAAACATATCCTAGAACAGTACGAAACCAAATATTTATTAGTTATATATAATATGCATAAATTAAATGATTCATGTTAAAAACAAATCTATTTTAACCTTGAAGCGCGTAAACCAGAAGTTCTTCCTTTCGTCTGGAGCATCAGAGTAGTTAATCCAGGGACCACCATAATTATGCCTCAGCATATCGCCTAGGCGTCTCTGTACCCCTGAAGGACGATATCTATACATACATATTATATTCATGAAAAAAGTTAATTTATGATAAAAACAGAAGAAAAATAATAATAAACCAAAATACCTACTTTGTACCGTCGGCCCAGATCTCCGTCCTCCCCTCCTCCGGAGGTGCGCACGCATCATCTTCATGATGCTGGTCGGCCGTCGGCGCATCCTCCTCGGCCATCTGCTCATCCGTCTCCATCGTCGTATCAACATCAGGAACGCTAGACGGGGGAGCCCTCTCAACAGGTCTGGAACTACTCGTCCCAGGAGATATGCCACGTGACGTCGTCCCAACCGGCCCAGCTACTGTCCGATATGGAGGAGTAATCGGCGACGAGGATCCAGAGCCGGTACCAATAGGAGGTACCGAAGGCAAACTCCGTCCCCTAGCAGTACCTGTAGGAAGTACCGGATGATCCCGACCTCCTCGTGGCCCTCGCAAATGTCCGCGACGACCTGCCATACCTGATAACAGCATATGATAGTACAAGATATAATAGAGACTAGAAATATGACAGTACAACAAATAATAGAGACTAGAAATATGACAGTACAACAAATAATAGAGACTAGAAATATGACAGTACAACAAAGATAATAACCAAGGTAACATATGATGATACATTCTACAATAAACATCTAAGTCCAGATAATATCTCTCTCAATCATCTTCAGAATAATCATCTTGTTCGTCTTCCTCGACCTCATCTTCCTCTTCCTCCTCATCTTCACTTTCGTCTTCACCTTCGTCGGCTTCGCCTTCCTCTTCGGATAATTCTACATCTTCTACATTATGTGTCGTGTAATGCGTAACTTCCGTGGAGTCCACATCGACAATATTGGTTACAGGAGGTAGCTCGTCCTCCTGGTAAGCTTTTTCATCAACATCAAAAGTATCTCTAGCTTTAGTCTTGCATACTGCCCACCAGTCAGACTTCGTTGCTCCCCGTCTCGGATAAGCTGTAAAATACACGAGCTGAGCCTGAGTTGCTAGGACAAACGGTTCGTAGCCTTGATATCTACGCTTGTAGTTTATATCCACAAGACCATGCTTGTCAATTTTCCAGCCTTGATTTTCAATCGGATCGAACCATTCACACTTGAACAACACGATATTTGCAGGTTCTCTGCCATAATTATATGACAACTCCACAATCTCTCGCAAGATGCCAAAGAAATCATTTCCTGGATCGACGTCTTTGTAGTTCGAAGACTTGATACACAAACAACTGTTCTTCGTGGAATCAAGATCCAGGAAGCTGTCTCTGATCGGAGCATTTGTCGACTTGAACCGAAAGCCATTGACACAATAACTTGGCCATGTTTTAACAAAAGTAATTGGTCCCTTGGCAAGAGTTCTAATTAATTCAATCTCGGGTGAAATTAGACGATCGACCTGAATATCAAAGAAGAGATAATAAGTTATTTATTGCGCAGTTGCATTAGAAGAGGCCAGTAAATATTACCGAACTGCTTACATATTCGCTCAACCAAGAAGGAAAATGACGTCTCATTTCTTGTTCTAATGCTTCGTCTGTTAGGTAGGGTCTAACCAGCCTCAACTCATCATTATATGTGCTGGAAAACAACGAAGCATTAGAACGATTAGTACAATAATATTAGCTTATACTATTACATTGAGATGACGTAAACTCATCATTCCTTACTTACCCTTCTAGCTTCTCCACTTCATCCTCGTCGCAATTGAGTAATACATACAACTGAGCAGCCCTTAGCTCTTCGTCATTCAAATATCTCTTCTTCATTTTTCCCGAAGGCTTTCCGGACGCATTGAATACTTTCAGTATTCCATCATTAAATTCTTGATATCCGTCGTCGTTTCTCGGAGCCCTCGTTCTATTCGTAGCAACATGAGGTTTGAAATAGGAGGAGCAGAAATTTGTAATCTCCTCGAGAATATAGGCTTCACAAATAGAACCCTCGACCCGAGCCTTATTTTTTACCTTTCTTTTTAGGTGATTCAAATGTCGCTCGAACGGGTACATCCATCGATATTCGACGGGTCCACCAACACGTGCCTCGTAGGAAAGATGAATCGGCAAATGCTCCATAGAGTCGAAGAATCCAGGAGGAAACACCCTCTCTAGCTTGCACAGTGTTACCGCAATGTCCTTCTCTTGCTTTTCTAGACGATCAACGAGCAATTTCTTAGAACAAAGGTCCCTGAAGAATATGCTAAGCTCCGTCAATGGATCCCAAACTGCCTGCGGTAAGAATTCCCGAAATGCAATCGGAATTAACCGCTCCATGAATACGTGACAATCATGGCTCTTCATACCTGTCAGTTTGTTCTCCTTGAGGTCGACGCATCTTCTCAAGTTTGAAACATACCCATCTGGAAATTTCAGACCTTGAATCCACCTACAAAGCCTCACTTTATCCTCCTTCTCCAGTGAGAAAATTGCCTTAGGCTGCTTCAACTTTCCATTCCCGTCCTCTATCAAATGCAATGCAGGACGTCTACATATTTCTTTCAAGTCCAATCTAGCCTTAGGATTGTCTTTCGTCTTCCCCTTTACGTCCATTACAGTATTAATTATGTTGTCAAACACATTCTTCTCAATATGCATGACATCAAGGTTATGTCTAATCAGATTGGTGCTCCAGTATGGCAGATCCCAGAATATACTCCTCTTCGTCCAGTTATGAGTGCGACCAAATCCGTCACACTTGTAGCCCGTAGCAGGCTGCTCAATAGCACTTGGTAAATCTCTAACCTCCTCCCATATCGTGGCTCCGCACCACCTTGTCGGTGGATCACCCTTCTCCACAACGCCAGCACGAAAAGCATTCTTGTTCCTCCGGTACGGATGATCCTTCGGCAGGAATCGTCGATGACAATCGAAGAAGCACGGTTTGCCTCCGTGTTTCAAACGGAAAGCCTTAGTGTCGTCCATGCAACACGGACATGAAAGACGACCATGCGTGCTCCATCCAGATAACATTCCATAGGCCGGAAAGTCGTTGATGGTCCACATAAGTGCTGCCCGCATCTGGAAATTTTGTTTTCTAGATACATCGTACGTGTTGGAACCTACTTCCCACAGCTGATTCAACTCATCAATCAATGGTTGTAAATAAACATCAATGTTCCTTTTCGGATTGTTCGGACCTGGGATAATAACGGTGAGGAACATATATGGAGTCTTCATGCACATCCAAGGCGGTAGATTATACGGGGTGACGATCACAGGCCAACACGAATACTGGGATCCTGAAAGTCCGAATGGGGTAAAACCGTCAGAGCAGAGACCCAATCTAACATTACGCGGATCAGAAGCAAAATCTGGATACTCTCGATCAAAGTGCTTCCATGCTTCTCCATCAGATGGGTGATCCAACACTCCTTCGGTATGTTCCCGCTTATGCCAACTCATGTTTTCTGCAGTTTCCTTCACCATAAACAACCGCTGCAAACGCGGCGTCAACGGCAAGTAGTGCATCGAAGAGGTAGGCTTCCTGGTACCGACAGACTTTCCTCTACCACAGGCCTTGTAGCGATCGACACCACAAAATCTGCAGGCGTCTTCATCCTTGTCGTCTTTGTAGTACAACATGCACCCGTTGCGACAGGCATCGATTTTTTCATATCCCATCCAGAGCGATCTAACCATCCTCTTAGACCGGTAAAAGTCTTTAGGCAACTTCGCACCCTCAGGCAATATTTCTATAAGCAACTCCATAATACGGTTGTAGCAATCTTGCGACATGTTAAAATCGGACTTGATGCTCAACAATCTTGTAACCACCTCCAACGGTGAATGATCCTCACAACCAGGATATAATGGAGTCCTTGCATTCTCCAGCAACTCCATGAACTGTGCAGCATCGGGGTTCGGTGCCTCCTCAGGTGCATCATGATCATCCGGATCGAAACTAGGCCCGGCCGCGTCAAAAACCATGTTCACCAACCCATCGTCGTAAGGAGCGTTGTTGTGGACATCAACATAAGGCTCGTACTCCGATGCTAAAGACACAAGTTCTCCGTGCTCGCTCCACTGATAGTAATTCGGCGTGAAACCCTTCGAGTACAAATGATACGTGACATCCACTTCTGGATGATATTTAAAGTTACGACATCTCACACACGGACACTTAATTTTGGTACCGTCCATGTACTGAGGGAACGCCTTGGCAAACTGCAGGAACTGGTGTACACCCTCTATGAATTCATCCCGCACACCGCACATGTCATCAGGATGTGTACATCCAAGTACGATTCCGCAGATAGTAATTCAGCTCCATAATTCTGTAAGATAGATACATCAAGATAGTGAATGATATGCAAGTGTCAAAGCTTTTCCGATGGATTACATTTATCTTTTCATCCATTCATTCATGCATTGCATTTATCTTTTCAGTTTTGCATATCATTACCTACTATTATACATGCATACTTTATATATACATCAAGGTAGTAATACTAGTTGATGTTCTGAAAAGGAGAGTGCGATGTCTAGTAGAGGATTCTTTTTTTTGAGGAGCTGTCATATCATGGAAGTCAATATAAAATAAAAGAAGTATACATGCAATTCTATATGATTCCTAGGCCAATCAAGGTCAAAGTCAACTATTGGTCAACTCGATCAACAATCTAGTAAAATGAATGAATATTAAGGCAGTTTATTTCGTAAGTAGTAATTCATATCCATATCCAATTGAGGATAATTCTGTAAGATAGATAGATGCACATTGCAGTCAGTGAATGAATATTAAGGCAGTTTAGATATGGGTGCGCAATTTAGATAGAGGTCAGTAGAGAGCGACAGTTTAGAGAAAACTGAGATTATTGGTGAGGTATAATTGTACTTGTAGGAGTACACGACACCAACTGTCCAATATCGACCCTTTGGGTCTACAAGAGTTACTTAACTCAGTTTGTCAAGACAAGTAAAACTTTTTAAATTAATACCCAATATCGACCCTTTGGCCTGTGCTTGAGCAGTATCCTAACTCAAACTATCTATCCTAACTAATAAATTAATATCCTACTTTAACATCTACTAACTCTCATATTCCTTCTAACATAAACTAATATCCTAATCTTAACTAACCCTTTAACTGAAACTAATATCTAAATAATGCTAATCATGAACTAACACCCTAACCTGGAAGTCCACACTGCTTAAGCACAGGCCATAGGCCAAGTTATAAGGCAAAATGCAGGCAACTGCCTGTAGCTACAAGGCAAAAGTACCAAATGTTGACGGTATATATACCGTCAACATTTAAAAAGTTTACTTGTCTTGACAAACTGAGTGAAGTAACTCTTATAGGCCCAAAAGGTACTCTATACACTCTTACTTATACAAGCCTTTTGAGGCAATCAGCGTTATACTAGATTTCCGAAAAAAATCTATAACTCTGATAGGCCCAAAAGGCTTGGCATAAGTAAATTTAATTTCTAAAGAATGGCTCAAAACACTGTACCAATCATACCTATATTTCTAAGATACTCTATATACTCTAGGTACTAGGACTGAACTAACTCTCTAACACTCTAATGATACTCACTCACATATACCCACTCTTACTTAGGAATACTAAGATCTGACACATACTGATAATCACGTCCCTAATGTGGAGTCGCAAAATGTCGCTGAGTTAAACAAAACAGCGACGTTTTGTGACTAGACCGCGACATCAGCTTTCCCGGTAATTCATGGCTTCTGTGAAATAACCACATCTTGGCTATTTGTTAAATAGATCGACCATGAGCTCCCATGTTCAGTCGTGCCTTCAACATCATGTTCAAATGAAGGTGACAAGCAGCTGACTATAGAAAAATATGCCGTATTGAGCTTCATAAAGAAATGCAAGATTACTACATAGGAGAAAAGGTTTGGTAGGATTACGTCAAAGCACACGGCTTAGAAAATTATGACATATTTGTCTTCCGACACCGTAGTAACATGGTTGGTACATTAAGGGTCTTTGACAAGGTGACATGTTGTGAAAAAATATATCCTTATAGTTCTTCTACGGATTTACTTTAACATTACGTAGAAGAACTAAGGATATATTTGTTCACAACATGCCACCTCCTCAAAGGCCCTTAATGTGACAACCATGTTACCACGGTGTCGGAAGACAAATATGTCATAATTTTCTAAGCCGTGTGCTTTGACGTAATCCTACCAAACCTTTCCTCCTATGTAGTAATCTTGCATTTCTTTATGAAGCTCAATACGACATATTTTTTCATAGTCATCTGCTTGTCACCTTCATTTGAACATGATGTTGAAGGCACGACTGAACATGGGAGCTCAGGGTCGATCTATTTAACAAATAGCCAAGATGTGGTTAATTCAAACGATAGGAGTCGCTATATTCCTTAGAATAGACTTGGAATATTCTCTAGAATATTCTTGGAATATGCCTTGTAGCCAAGTGCTAATTAGATCTAGATCTAATTACTCCTATAATTACCTCTCCTGCCCCCATTAGTGCTAATCACTACAAGTGGGGGGCCATGGGGGTGCTACTGCTGATGTAAACTGCTGCTACAACAGCTGTTCTTGCTGCTGCTGTTGCTGGAATGGGGGCAGCAGCTCACCTTCTACTCCCCATCCATCTATCCACCTATCCATCCAACTATCTATCTAATATATATCTACACATACCAATAGCTAACTAGTATCCTATTTCTAACCCCAACTTGGTATCCCAAACCAAGGCTCTAAGACGGATAAATATCAGGTGTCTGAATCTGAGCCACAAAGTCCTAAATAGAGCAATACAGGTCATGATATGCAAAATACAAGAGAAATGAAGGATACAATGCAATCTATATGATTTCTAGGTCAATCTAGGTCAAAGTCAAACTTGGTCAACTCTAGTCAACTCTAACAGTCAAACTAGGTCAACCTTAGTCTAGTTTGGTCAAACAAGGTCAAACTAGTCTAGGTTAGCCTCATCTAGACTAAAGTCAACTATTGGTCAAACATAGCCTATTAGGTTCAATACCAAGGCATTCTAGGTCTTGGGCTAGTCAACTAAAGTCTAATTAGGCCTAACCAACATAGCCTTATATGTTACCCTAGAAACAATCCTAATTGGGTAAACTATATATACAAGAGCCTATATACAAGCTATAAACCAAAATCCTATAATAACTTGGACTACCAATCACATGTATTCAAAACATCATATATATATATATAATTCATACCTTACATATAAACTTATCCCTCACATTCACTCCTAACTCCATACTCCAACCTCTCAACTCTCAACCCATGACTTCAAGGCTAACTCAGCCCCAATTCAACCTCTAACCTATAACTCACATCCTCATGTAACCATAATAGCCTATATATATCCAATAACATAAGGTTTACATGAATGATCAAGGAGGAACTAAACAAATGCATTAAAAAGGCTTAAAGACTGAACAAAACTCAGATCTATCTAACAAAACCATGTGTCTGTGTGTGTACGTGTGTCTGTGTGTGTACGTGTGTCCGTGTGTGTGTTCGTGTGTGTGTCCGTGTGTGTGTGTGTCCGTGGGAGAGGAGGAGGAGGAGGGGGAGCTTAGGGTTTACCTGAGCTCGAGGAGGAGGAGCTCGACGGGAGGGGGGGTCGTCGGGGAGAGGAATTCGCCGGTGGAGAAGGGGGGAAGTCGTCGGGGAGAGGGATTCGCCGGTGGAGAAGGGGGGAAGTCGTCGGGGAGAGGAGGGGACTCGTCGGGGGGGAGGGGGGACGGTGGAGTCGTCGGGGGGGAGGGGGGAGGGATTCGCCGGAGGAGGAAATCGGGTCGAGGGGGGAAAAAAATTTTCGTTCGAAAATTTTCGTTCGACTGAACTCTCTGCCCTAATTATAAAAGAGTTAGCGACGTCCTTATTAGCCGTCGCTAAACGTCGCCAAAATGGCGACGTTAAGTAAGTTACGTCACAAAACGTCGCTATTCAGCGACGTTTTTAGTCTTCTGTCGCAGAACGTCGCTAGTCAGCGACGTTTTACGACGTTTCCTTCGTGGCGTCGCTATATTTCAATGTTTGGCGACGCCACAAGCATCCGTCGCTAATATACGTCGCTATATGAGCAGATTTTAGTAGTGAACTTGTCGACGAGGGACATCTTCTCGTCGTCTAACTTCTGGCGCAACTTCAGGAATTCTTTCACTTGAGGTAGCATCGCCATCTCGTCTTCGAAGAGCCACTTGTGGTACTTCTCGACGATGAAGATTTTGGACCTGTTCTCATCATCTTCATATAGCGTACCCAAAGAATCCCAAATCTCTTTGGCCTTCACCTTCTTGGAATATGACTCTACTAGAGAGTCTTCTATAGAATTGAGAATCAGCAGTTTACAGATGCTGTTTTCTCTCTTCCATTTGCTCTGCTTGACGAGTGTAGCAGCAATAGCTTTGGCAGTTCCTCCTTCTGGAATTGTCGGTTCATCCTCAATCAACACATGGTCTACGTCCACGAGTTGAAGATTAAGGGTGACATTGCTCTTCCAGATTTGGAAATGTTCTCCGTCGAATTTCTTCAACTTGTTAAAGCTGGTATCGATGAGAGAAGCACGAGAGTTCTCCATCTACAAGGATCTTGCTTTGAGATTGTTAGTCCCGGGGCTTGATCAAAGATGGTAGACTCGATGTCGAGATCAGAGGTTCAACAAACGTTCACCTTCTGATTATTCTCGAGATCCAAGAGGAACACTATAATATGAATCTGATTACAAAAGCCACAATGATCAGAAAGTAAATCTCACGTTCTTCCTCGCAATCGCAGTTGCTGACGGACAGAACTGAGTTCAGAAAGATAAATCTCACGTTCTTCCTTGCAATCGCAGTTGCAGACGGACAGAACTGAGTTACAACTCAGATGAAGGAGAAGAAAGAAGAAAGAAAAATGAAGAAGAGGAAAGGTTCTAGCTGGGGTGATTAAGATCACCGTTGCTCAAAGCAAGATTCGCCCCAACACGATCTGCTTCTAGGAACCAGCAAGTTCACGAAGAACTTCTGGAACGCTCGTAAGTCAATATTTGAGACTTGAACGGGCTTCCTGGACTTTACAGACTCCCTTAACTCTCTTCTTGGTGTATCTTTCAAAGGAGGCCAAGGGGCTCTATTTATAGAGTGGAGTTGAGACTTCACCTCTTCTCCTATCCGATGTGGGACTAAAATACCAATACTCAAAAATAGAGTTTGATATTTTAGATCATCCCACATTCAGCATAGAAGTGTGTCAGCCCACGCCTACCCCCTGAACACTCCCGTGCATGCACAAGACATCCTGGAGTCCGTGTCCGAGTCCGAGTCCGCACAACAAAAATCAACTTGCATCCTTGTTGGATTTAATTCTTTTTCCTTCTAGAAAAATACTCCCACATGGCACAAACTTGTGCCCCACTACACCTCATGTGCACACCTCAACACAAGCAATGAATTATATTGAGATACTCACCATTTGGTGTAGCCGATGTGGGACTATCTTTTCTAGTCCAAAGGCAAAAACACCAACACCAACCACCACCAACCCATAAACCAAGCTTAATGTAACGTGTACCGGACGATAGCCTTTCGTCTTTGTTTCCTTAGATGAGCTTGCATGATTGTTATGGTTAGTACTTCTTATCTATACGGGCTTGTATAATTGTTATGGTGTGTACTTGAGCTTCACTGTTATGTGCTTACATTTATACCAGGCAGCTGAGGAGTTACTACACTTTATATTCTCTGCTCTCTGTTGTGTATGTATGTATGTATGTATGTGCAAGCACATGTTCTCTCTGCCGTATGATAATAAAGTCAATGTCATTTACAGGAAAGGAAACCTGCATGAACCAATCCCCATGTAGCAATAGGAAGGAAGACTATCCCGGTTTCGGAGTATCAGACAATAAGGTTAAGTTAGTAATGGACAACTGGATTTGGACTTGGCCTAATAGGAACAAGTTAGCAGTGATGATAATCGCAACCAGAAGAATAAACTAACAGAAATTAGTATAAAAATCCACAAGGGAGCTTCGACATTACTAGGATCGACTAATCTTGCGTTTTTCAGCAGGCGACCGTTAGGTCGCCCACTCTGCGGTTGTAGCGCGCTAGCGTCTTGATGCCCACTCGACGTTTTCCGACTGAAAGGGCCAACATCGAGACCGACAATCAAGACTTCCGTCCGATGTCGCGCCTAGGATAGTTGACTTGTCCGTCTTGATATGGAAAATCATTTCCATATCATATGATGGAACGGACGACAGAGAGCATCTTTAGTCCGCCTGACGTTAGAGTCATAAACAGACGATTCGAAGGGCTTTGCTGGGTGTGAAGAAAGACATTGAATCGAAAGCAGGCATGCAGCTCACTGGCTAGATTGGACTTTCTCTACCTTTGCTAACGAACCTTCTATGACTGGAAGCTCACTAAGGGAGGAATGCAAGTTCAAACTCGTGAGACCCACGGGGCGGTCCCAAAGACCGAAATTCTTGATCAATGGAGGAACAATATTACCATTTTTGTTCAAAAAGATACCAAAGAGCTGCCATAGCAGCAATGTTCATTTTAATAAGAGTGATGCTACGTGAATCGCGTTTTTGGCCCACAGTTTTGGTCTGCAGTCCATGTGACACTTTTTCATTGGTAGGGACCCGGTAGCTGGTCCCATGCAAATTGTGTGGGCCAATGGGTTTGGAACATGTACGCCCGTGGTCACGCCCGGCGGGACTCTTTAGCATTTTCGTTTTAATAAACTTCGGTCCAAATTCTACAAACACATATATTCAAATAATCTCATTCATTGCCACTTATATTATGCATGTCTACCTCACTATGGTTTGATGTCATTTAGAGATCTTGTCTATCATTTGATCTACGGAAACAAATCGATGGCCGATGTTCCCGCTATTGTGCACCCTGATATCACTATCACCATTCGTATTACCTCTGGTTCTTGGACATACTATGTCATAGTTTTGATGGCAGAACATCCATCAATTGCATCCGGAGTATATGATAGTTGAGCCATTGTGGTTAAACTATATAGTAAATACAAGGCAGCTAGATTTCCTGACATAGATGATACACTGATGAACTTGCAGCATCATACCAAAAGCTTCAAATGGCATCCCTTGTGACTATTCAGCCACATAAGTCCAAGCAGAGAGAGCTTCCTGAGGTCCAATTGATTAAGAAACCTCAATCTGTTATTTTCCAAATAAAAACCAAAGGTTAGTGACAAAACCAATCCTGTAGGGCACATCCATATATACCCCTCTGATCGTCTCCAATGGGTTTTACCTGTTCAAGTTCGCGATGGAGGCAGACGTAGAGCGGATGCTAGATGGAGGTCCATGGACCTTCAATGGCAGGGCTAACCATTATAAGAAGGTGGGGCTCTTCCATGAGTTTTGAACGGAACATTCTATACAAGGTTCCAGTCTGGATTCGTCTCCCGTGGTTGTCCCTAGCTCTCTGGAATGCTGCAGCCATAATGAAGATTGTCAGTCTCATTGGCACCTCGCTACGGATGGACGCCCTACTACGCTATGACAAAAAACTGGCATTTGCAAGAGTCTTCGTCGAACTAGAGGGAGACGTTGAACTGCCAAAGAGAGTCCAAGTTCGACTTGCATCATTTTACATCAGCTATCAAGAGATTGAATATGAATATGGGTGCATAGTAGGTGCTCGACGTGTTGTTGCTTTTGGTCATGCTGCTGACCTGTGTTCTGAAAAACCTAACAGTTAAGTTGGAAATTGTGCAACAAGAATGGAGTGTGAAGAACAGGAGAAGGAAATAACTCAAACAGATATCGGACTTTAAGTTCCAGCGAGGGAATCAAAAGCGCGAAGTGCTCCAGGCTTGGAAACTGGTTCGATAGATGGGCCATCCGAATGTGCTTCCTTGCTTGGGGTTATTCACGACGACTTCCAGACTTACCTCGCCATGAATGATCACGGACAGGAGCACATGGATGCGGACCCGGTAGAAGAAAAAGATAGTATGGTGGGAATGCTAGCCAAGCAGCCTCTTCTGCCTCTTTCGAACATGCTGGGAGATACCGTTAGCTGCATCAGCATGCCAAAAGGTATCAGGAATACGAAACTCCATTCAAGGGTTCTAGAGGAATCCAATGCCAAAGATCCAATTAAGGTAGTGCCACTTTAGAAAATCTCCAACTTCACAAGTGGTTAACTAGTTATGATTAATCCACTATGGGAAGCACAACATCGGTTCAAAAGTGAGTTGCAAGGAAAGGAACTTGAAAAAAATGTTGGCAACTCGGCCTCCTAGTTCTTGTATCACTTAGGGCCACCATGCTAGATGTACTACTTAGTTATTTTAGTTTGTATTGAGCTAGAGAGTTTTGAGTGTATGGAATATTTCTCTTAGTATCTTCACTGGTTGAGTTCAGTGTTCTAAATGGCGGTTGAGGCTACCGCCTAGGCGCTAGACGCTCACTCTACACCACTTTTGCGGTAGGCGGTGAAGTAGGCGGCCAACGGAGATTTGGCGGCAAAGCGGAGGAGAGGCGGCGTAGACGGACGCCTAAGCGGAGCAATACCTAACAAGATGTTTTGGCCAAAAGGTTTTCCAAACATTATGGACATATGGTTAACTTTTACAAAACTAAAACTTCATAAATTTTCATTCTACAACTCAATTATGCATGGAACACCCTTAAAATATGCTTATTATGCAAAAAACAGTGGTAAGATAGTAAAAAAAAAATGTCCAAAGTGTATCAACCATCTAGGCGGTGCCTAAACGGCCTAGGCGGTAGATGGACTCTCTCCGTCACATACCCGCCTACCACCGTTTAGAATCTTGGTTGAGTTGTTGTCACGCCCCGCTTCCGTAGGAGCGATCATCCTCGCTGAGGCATGATGCCGCGTGAGCCTAGATTGCGCTCACGCAAGGCAGGTCCATAACGGTCGATAACAGGCTAAGCGACGGGGGTCGTCGCACAGAAGTCCCAAGCAGAAGTATTGAATATTTAGCAACGGAAATTTGAAACAAAAACACAAGTCATGCAAAATACTCTTTTATTGATATTGAACAAAGATTACAATATGGGCATGAGGCCAATTACAAGACTCTCAAGCTCACTTTTCTCTCATATTACAAGTCACTCTGCTCTCTCTCTCTCTCATTCTCAATACAAGCTTCAAGGCGACGAGTGGCAGATTCTGCGAAATGGCGATGTCCATACATTATGTCTCGTATAAGTGCTGACTCCATGCGGTCGCACGCCTCAAAACGCCAAGGAACTCCGTGCTTCGACGCATTCAAGTGAACTCCGCGCCATCGGGCTTCTACCTGTACCTGCACATAAAAATTGTGTGGGTGTAAGTACTCAACTGTACTGATGGAGTGAGCTCCTCGTCCACCCATACAAAACCGACACGTTCATTTACTTTGTGCAGCTTAATCCCTTTTTGGTTGTCTTTCTAGTCTTGTCTTAGGATCAATTTTAGGACTTAACTAACTTGCCTTACGGCCCTTCCTGACTTCAATATATTCGAGTCAGTGCCTCGCCAAGTATAAACTCATGCAAACTCGGCCGTACCAAGACTTTCACTTGTTCTTATGTGCCTCCTAGACCATTCTCGTGCCAACGACGTCAAGGGGATGAATTGTGCTGGTCGTGCCACTAGACTTGATCGTGCCTTAAGATCGAGACCGTGCCTTCCAAGGATCAACCAGACTTAACTAACTTGCCTTACGGCCCTTCCTGACTTAACTCGAGACGACGCCACAATCATGTCGAAACACGTGTCCTTGCTATAGCCAACTCTTAGGCTCCAGAATGGTGATACAACCGTGCACACACTAACCCGTGCCGATTCAGCGCTTGCTACAATTTTGCTTTGTTAACCCAACTCGTAACTTGCTAGTACTCGACGCAATCCAAATGTATACACGTGGATAGCCGCTCTTATGCCGATAGATCTATATGAGTGGTCACTATCAATGTCAACCTATCATGGATCTTTGCATACGGTGACCATCCGAGTACGAGATACGAGCTCCCATCGAATGACCCGCAGCCTATGTTGTAACGGTTCACTTCAATCGAGTTGTACCATCGATGAAGTCCATACAATATCTGTAATTCCTCCGAGGCCGACACAAACACGACGCCCCGGGATCGTTCAAGGAATTTTCCCTTGCGTGCAAGTTGTCCAATGACCATGCAAGACTCAACTCGATCTACCAAGTCCTTCCTTAATCATGACCATGCTTTCCAATTTTTTATCGAGACTCCCAAGTAGCGGGACTGATCTCGTGTACTTCCTAATCGAGACTCCCAAGTAGCGGGACTGATCTCGTGACTTCCTTATCGAGACTCTCAAGTAGCGGGACCGATCTCGTGTGCTTCCTTATCGAGAATCCCAAGTTGCGGGACCGATCTCGCGTACTTCCTTATCAAGACTCCCAAGTAACGGGACCGATCTTGCGTGCTTCCTTATCGAGACTCCCAAGTATCGGGACCGATCTCTTATATTTTCTTATCGAGACTTCCAAGTAGCGGGACCGATCTCGCGTGCTTCCTTATCGAGACTCCCAAGTAGTGGGACCGATCTCGTGAATTTTCTTATCGAGACTCCTAAGTAGCGGGACCGATCTCGTGAACTTCTCTATCGAGACTCCCAAGTAGCGGGACCGATCTCGTGTGCTTCCTTTGTCCGTGGCATACTTTTCACTAAATCAACCGTGGCTCGTGCCTTAGACTGACTTGTTCTCTAGGCGACACTATCGCTCAAGTCACATACTTTATATGACGAGCCTTGTTCTCGTGGGACTATCACTACAAAAATTTATCAGATTAGCGACGGTTAAAAATGTCGCTAACCTCGGTGAAAACGTCGCTAAATCAATTTAGCGACGTTTAGGGCGACGTTTCGGGAACGACGGAAAAAAAATGTGTCGCTAAACGAGAAAATATCGCAAAACGTCGCTAGGACGACGTTATTTGGCGACGTTATTAACGTCGCTAATTAGCGACATTATTTGCAACGTTTATTGGTTGACGCTAATTAGCGACGTAAACGGCGACGTTATTGTGTTGTCGCCGTTTGGCAACACTGTTGCGACGTTTTGGCGACGACGAGCTGAAATCAGATTATGGTGCCACGTATTGCCACGTCAGCATTTAGCGATGCATTTAGCGACATTTATTAACGTCGCTAATATTTAGCGACTAATGTTAACGTCGCTAAGTTAAAAAATATATAAAAAAAGGTTCCAGAATGCAAATGGTGCTGGAGCTGGAGCCTGAGCCAAAATACAGAATACGAAATACAAAATACAGAATCCAATCCCTGGGTTCGCCTGTCATGTCCCGCTCCCGTAGGAGCGATCGTCCTCGCTAATGTCACGCCCCGACTCGCCGAATCGGTCGCCATCGCCTTGACTTGATATAAATCGATCCCCACGGGTCGGGACGTGATGCCGTGCAAGTCTTTAATCGACTTGCACAAGGCAAGGATGTGCAATTGGAAATTTTTTTTACTTGACGCGTTGAAATTAAACAGTACAGAGAGTTGAAGACATAGCATAGGAAGAAATTTAAGTTTTCATTCATAAGCTTGCAAAGTATGTGCAAGGTCATTTTTACATTACATATGCCGTTGCGGCTACATCTTTGAAACACAAAAGAAAATTTCTCGACAAGCTTGCCCTGAAATAATCCTTGTCGTTCCATACATTCACGCCCCTTTATACATTTGAACAAAGCATTCGATCTGAGTTGGGCTTCAAAATACTTCAAAATAGGAGAGCTTCACGCCGCCTCCCGTTCTTCAGCTTCAGGTCTAGTCTCGAGCTCCCGCAGCACGCTCGTTACCTGGGGAGTTAGGGGTTAGCACACTTGCTAGTGGATGGGACGAACCCACTCGTCTAAACCGATACTGCTTATTAAGGATTCTAGCATACGAAGTGATCTTTCTATTTAGAACTATATGAATTGCAGTTCATATCGAAGGAACATTTTAAACGATAACACATAACCAATTTAAAGGCATTCTTACCACGGCCGTGCTCCTTTCCTGCACAAAATATACATGATACTTACCACCTGCACAAGATAATAGGTGAGCATGCGGTCTATCCTATATGCGGTCATTGGTGATATCAACACCATAAAGGACGATTACGTAGCCTTGCGACGCGCCCTCCAGTCCAGGTAGTGAGCCTAACTGGAGGTCTCGCAATGCCTCGCGCCGAAGCACGATTTCCATAATTTCCTCCTAGGTCGATTCGGTCCCAGGGCCCCGGGTACCGTCTCTAGGAAAGCTCATCTTGTGCACAAGTCGTCCTTGACCATGCGAATGTATGAACAGTTTAATATGTATGAAGTAAAATGCATAGCGTAACCATTATCAAATCACATAATCATTCCTACTCGTGCAAGGTCCTTTCCCCCGAAACCGTACGTTCTGATTTAGCATCCCGTAATCACCAAATTCTCCGAGGCATGATGTACCGCCACCAAGGTTTTCATAGTTGTATTTTGTATGGCATAAAATATATTCTATCTCTTTCTTAGAACTTTATCTTTTCTCTACTTAGTATGAACTTATAAATTCGGAGTTAACTTCTCTAGGTTGATATACTACACCAAAACTGACGATTTGCGACAGTTAGAGTAGTCTAACAACGACGTATTAAAACTGTCATTATAATTTCGACGGATTAAAACTGTTATTTAATATTAAAATATATTTCACCAAAATTGTAGATTTAGATATGACAAATTGAAACTGTCGTTTGACATCCAAATTTTGTTGAAAATTTTGGCTCCAAGTTTGGCTCCTTAATTTTTTTTTTCCAAATCCCGATCCCTCCCGCTGGAAACCCTATTCTTTCTCCACATCTTTTCTTCCTCTCAAAAATTCTTTTCCCCTGGCACTGGAAACCCCTTCAACAACTCTTTCCGTCCTCTCAACTCCTCCCCCTCCCGCTGGAAGTCTCCCCCCTCCCGCTGGAACCCGCTAGAACCCTAAGGTAATTCTCTTATTCTAAAAAACTTTTCTCTCAAAACCTCTTCTTTTATTCTCCTTATGTACGTGGATTTGGGTTTGGGTTTGGGTTAGAGAAGGCAATAGAGGAGTGGTAGTGGAGATGGTGATGATAATGGTGGCTGCCATGTCTACGGAAGTGGTGGTGTGCTTCCGCCAACCAGATCGAGATGATGTCTTTCGACGTCGTGGGTGATGAGGTCGAGTCTCCATCAAGGAAGGTCCTCTAGAACTGGATACGGGGAAGACGAAGAAGCTTTGGAGGGCCTGGGGTAACAGACGATTAGCCTGTGGAGGTTGGGATCATCGGAGCCCATGTCACAGATGGCGCAGAGGTTGGGCTCTATGGTCCGATCGGGGTCTCCGAAGAGGATGGGAGGGCTTTAGATGGTGATGAGGCTGGTGATCTAGGAGTCACTGAAGCTGTGGTGTTTGAGGAAATGTTTGACCGAGTCGGACTTGGAAGGGGATATGGTGTGGGATTAAAACCCTTTTTTAACAACAAATCCATTTCACAAAGATTGTAAATTTAGATCGTCGGTCAATTATTTATCTTTGCACATTCATACATGTTTAGGTGGCCCAGGTGATGTAAAAGCCCTACTGTGTCAATCCGGGTATTTGATACTGCAACTCTAGGTGCAGAAATTAGCTACCAGATTAATGCAAAATGTGTATTTTTTTACACACCTAGAGTTGTAGTATCAAATCCGTGTGTGTACTAATGTGTATTTTTAAAATTGTTATTATATGATTTATATAACAGGCCTCACTGAAAAGCAAATTGTTAAAAGATATATATGCTTTTTGTTACTAGAATAGATAGTAAGAATCAAGTTACAGAATGAATCATTTTCTGCGACTAGAATAAATAGGTCCTAGAATAAATAGGTCCTCATGTTATATGGGACATGAAGTTTATATGTTTAAGGCATGAAGTACATGAAGAACAGTGTGAAACATCCATTTGATGGCCCACATAATATTGACCGTCCATGAAATTACTTATCATTCAATGTTACATTGGCACTTGAGTGAGGTATGGGTATCCTACTGTTACATAAGAACCTTCCATAGTTCCTCTAAGCCCATACTGGGCCACGGTATAGTACATTGATCTAAATGCAAATGTGTGAATATAATATTGATATGTTTAGAATTGACCTGTTTTCTAGTTGCTTTCGTATATGTCTAAAATGATTTGTACATTTCTTCAATACAATCAAGACTTCACATCTTTCATACTGAAGTACAAGTTATAAACTGGTTGGGATATCATCATCTAGTTCCTTTAGGTGTTCTAAATCCTAATATAGCAAAGCGTACGAGTGTTTGATTCAATATTATCTTGAGTTTGAAATATCTGACTGACATCTTTCCTTCAGTTTTACTGTTTCAGTTATCTTAGATCAAAACATACAATGTTGTTAAAATCTTTTGTTAAGATGAGATTGATACAAATACATTTGTTGCTTTACTATAGAAAAGCCTTTGTTTTGATAGGATTGGTGCAAATACATTTTCTGCTTTTCTGTTGTACTCTTAGTGGTCCTGCTCATAGCACTTTGGCTAGGAATTTACACCAACATAGAATTTTGATGCTAGGTTGGTAGCCGGTTGTAAATACTTTGTCAAATACTTTGTGGAGCTTTCCTATGCTCCATTGCTAACCCATTCCGGTAGGAAAAGGCTTGGATGATGATGACTATTATACTGTTAATATTATGGTGGTGTTAGATCATAATATACATTGTTGTAAAAGGTTTTTGGTAAGATGACATTGATGCAAATATTCTTGTTTATGGTTTAAATGGTTATAGGACATTTAGCCAATTTCAGGTAATAGGTATCTGCTCCTCTTCAAAGGCATGCTTAAGTCTATTTTGGTGCTAATACCTCACAAAGAACTTATCCCTTTCATGTCCTTCAGTAAGTTATCTTCTACTCTTACTCTTGCCAGTAGTACATGGTCTTCTCCTTCAGTTGCCATCTCTCCTTACCTGGATTTTACTCAAAGCTGTGGACATTCTCAAACAGTAATGCTTATCTGTGTCCAGCACTAGTTTACACACACACACACACACACACACACACACACACACACACACACGTACTTTTCCTCTTTTATGGGTCATAAAATATTCACGAGACAAAGAGTAACATGAGCAAGTATAGTAAATAATATTAAGATTTGAATGTACTTGCCTATTTGTGTACTTATTATTAGTTCCTTAAGATACAAAAGTAAAAATCACAAAAAAGTTGCTCATGTTAAAAGATAGAGATACATCATTGTGTCCTTGTATCTGGAATTTGAAGAGTTACTAGGTCAAATACCTTGTATCTATGTTCACTAGTCATAAATACCAATCTTCAAGGGACTGAAACTATTGTCATTAAAGAAAAAGGTTTTAAATAATAAGTGTCCAAAAAGACTTGGGATGGTGGCTAATAATATGGAGGATGTAACAATAATATCTAATGTTGTTATGAAAGAAAAAGACTTGTGTATTCCACAGAAGCGACTTGAACTATTAGCATTTGATAATGTACTGAAAAAGAATCCAGGTGTCTTTTTTGCCTTAAGAGAAGAAAATTATCTTATGATGTTAAACTCAAAGCAGCTATTTGATGGGAAATTAATGTTTTTTGGTCTCCAATCTATAGATTCTTGATGCAACAAGCAGTGAGCCTTGGGGCCCTCACGGGTCTGATATGGCAGAGCTTGCACAAGCATCTCGAAACTAGTAAGCTTGCAATTTCGTTTGCTTTAGATTTGTTGCCTTTAGCTTCGCAACAAGGTTAGTTACTTTTTTGAGTGACCATGCAGCCATGAATACCAGCTAATCATGGCGGTGATATGGAAGAGGATCAATGATACTGGCAAAAAATGGCGTCATGTTTATAAGGTGTGTTCAGTTTCTTTTGTTATATGATATAGCTTTTCTGTTCTGTTTTATAGACAGACCCTTTTTCATTATGCTGTGATCATATTAGTAAATGTTTTGCATTGTTCTGATTATTAATGTTACTGTTTATATTTACAATTATAGATAATATATCATAAGTATTATGCTAGCAAAGATCCTATTGTCCTGTTCATCATGCATTTCACTGTTTACATCCCAAATTAACAACTGCATGTTTATATAAGTTGTTTTTGACCTTCAGGCACTTACTGTTCTGGAATACCTAGTAGCACATGGATCTGAACGTGTAATTGATGAAATCAGGGAGCATGCTTACCAGATATCGGTAATAAATGATCTGCTTCTCTGTAAAATTATCTCCAAAATTTCCTGAGTGTTGGTTATAATGTGTTCAATCTGCAATCCGACTTGCCAGACTCTTGCGGACTTTCAGTACATTGATTCTAATGGAAGAGACCAGGGAAGCAATATTAGAAGGAAATCTCAGGGGCTTGTTACACTCGTGAATAGTAAAGAAAAAATACAGGAAATTAGGCAAAAAGCACAATCCAACAAAGAAAGGTGAGTGTTCCCTGAAAGACGTGTATGCTTATTGGCACCATCAACAAGCTCAGGGGCTTGTTGCACTCGTAAATAGTAAAGAAAAAATACAGGAAATTAGGCAAAAAGCACAATCCAACAAAGAAAGGTGAGTGTTCCCTGAAAGACGTGTATGCTTATTGGCACCATCAACAAGCATTATAATGTTGATATTTGTAGGTATAATGGTGCACCTTCATCTGGAGGTGCATATAGGAATAGTCCTCATTCAGGTGCAGGAAGCTATAGTGATTGCGATGATAATGGGCATAACGGAAATGGGGACAGTGAGAGAAGTGGGTATGGGAGGGAAGGAGAAATGGGCTACATGGATTATGATGAACGGTATGGCAGAGAGAATTATGCAGACGGCAGAGGTCGCAGCAGTGTTGATTATCAGACAAGATCAAGAAAGAGTATTGATGGATATACGGAGCGTTCTTTTGATGATGATGATCGTTATTCATCTCGGTATGCTCTCTTCTCCACCAATATCCCAGTCTCATTGTTTTGCTACTAGTTATATATATTTACTGATCTGGCTCTCACTTTGTAGTTAATAGCATCAATTAATTCTCTTCTTTATTGTGTCATGTTCTAACCATCTTGAGTGTGGGCCTGTATTTCTTTTTGTTAAAGAAACTTCCATAGAGTATCCTTTCTCAATAAAGCAGGAACTTTAAATCAAGGAACCCTCATAGAGCCTGACAACTGGAATTCTTTGGAGAGGCTAAAACTGTGAAGAACAATGATAAACTTGACATTATCAACATCATAAACGTCAATGGTTCCTTATGAGTTTAGCATGAAAATAAATGGATTTTATTCTTATGTGGTTGAAGGTTTTTTCTTTGTAGTTCCTGTACTTTATGACTTGCATCTTGGGTCTATGCCATTAGTAGCTTGTACATGTAAGAGGAACTTTAAATCAAGGATTGCATTCTGATTAGAAGTATAATGTTGCTGTCATTTCTATGACCCCTCTGATCTGATCAAAGTCCTTTTGACACAGTTTGGTGAACATTGGTTTAGTTTGCTACATAATATTTATCTAAAAACTACCTATGTATAGCTGGCAAATTCATCACTAGCTTGTTAATTTGCCCTTTGAGCTAGGTTTGTTCATAGATGGAGTAGCTATATTAGAAGGCTATAGTTTTGGCATATTTCTTTTGGATATGCCAACCAATTTTGATCTACCATAGAGTTCTAATCATTTGAAGACTGTACTTAGAACTGTATTTAATTTATGCTTAATTTTGTAGATTTATTACCTCCAAAATTTATTACACTTCGTAACGTTCTCTCTTCATCTGTCCATGCGTCTCTTTCATCTTAGTTATCAGTTAGACTATCTCTTCCCAGGTTTCTGCATTAGGGCAGCATTTTATCTGTTCTTAGATGTCATACTTGATTTTACATTAATGATGCTTTGCTAAATGCTACTCATTTTATCTGCTGCTGCTGTATTTTATCTATTTTGTTGTTGTTTTGATGATTACTAGTATCTGCTACTGCTGTATTTTACATTAAGTAAGGACATTGTGTCTCTTCATCTGTTGATGCATTCACTACTTGATTATTGTACTCCTAGTGAAATTGGCATGTTTGATTGTGAAATTTGATCTAATTGTCTGTTTTCACTTTTATAGCTTTTGTCGAGCTTTTGGACAATTCTCTGGATGAGGTATTTACCCTTAGTGTACTTCAAATTACACAATACATGTAAATAATCTTGACCCGTAGTGTTATAAGGGACAAATTTTCTTTTCAGGTTTGCCATGGAGCTATATTTGTAAATATTGATATGATACATAACAAGAAAGATGGAACCAAAATGTTGCTGATAAAAGGTATTTTGCTTCACCCCTTGAGCTGCATTTTTGAACTTCAGACATGGTACATGCTATCAATTCTATGTGCTACTGGTGGTTGATACTAAGAAATAGTACAAAATATAGGATGTGTATGTCATGAGATCTTTAATCTTTACATGTTATCAGTAATATTTCTTGACATCATGAATTTTAAACATGTTATCAGCATAAGATGTATACATGGGAAACCTAGAAGAATTTGTGATGATTTTAAAATTTCAAATGAAGAAAAAAACTCTCTTTATTTTGTGTTCCTTGATATGCTTCTCTAAACAAAATTAACCTAATGATATATGTGAATCCTTTGAATGCAGCCTTGTGCAGAAGCTTTACCTCCCAGATATCTTAGGTGTGATTTCCTTTCATCAATTTTTTTTTATTTTTCCAACTGTTTGATGCAATGTTAGTAGATATATACGTACAAATGGATTTTGTATATGAATACATGAGCTGTACAACATGGTATTGAATAAGTGTGTCCATGTCTGGCTACTTTACCCTGAAAGCAAATGGGTTCACTCATCACTACAGAAACATGTTTATCAAATCAGTTACTGGATAAAAATTTAACTCGATACATGCGACAACTTTGATCAGTTGACTTTTATAATCCATAATATTTATTTATTATCTTATTGGAGAGAGTGATAGTATACAGTACATTTTGTTTTCTTATATATGTATGATTTCCATCTCGAATGATCATTACGGCTTAAAATTTATATGATGAAAATGATTTAGGTGTTTGGGCTGATTCTTATAAGGAAAATGCTTCATTCCCAAGAATTGGATGGACATGCTTGGTGACACAAATTCACTATATCATTATCAACAGTCATCATTCGATACTATTGGAGGAACAAATATTAATGTATCTCCGCAATCACAAGTTATCAATGATTTGGTTCAAGGTCAGTGCAGTTCTTTACAGTACATGACTTCTTTTGTTCATTATTTCTATTTTGTTTGAACTTTCTGATCTCTATATATTTGTCTAGTTTTGGTTGTCACCCATGGTTGGTGCGAGCATTATTTGTTCAGTCTGTGCTTTGTATTGGTTATCATTACCAAAAAAAGAATGGTTTTAATTGAGAAGAAATGAAAATAATTAAATCAAAATATAAACGTTTGTCTGATTCTGTGGCATGTCTATATGGAAATGACAAATTTATTTGGATTCCTGATCAAATGCTCAACGGATTGAAGGGTTTTGTGAGATTGAAGTAGTTCCACATTCAATAATCCTAGGACATTCCTATTGGGTTCATGTTAGTTGTGAGAAATATGCTTGTTTATTGTACTTGGCCCAAATTGTCTAATTATTGAACTTTTTTGTTTTCTTGACCACGTTAATAGAAGTTATATTAATATTTGTACGATATCATAAATAATATTCTTGTTGATACAGAACTCTAGAAAATTAGGTTATTCACCACATTTAGCAAACTTCACATGTAATATGTGACAAAATTAATACTACTTTATACTCATTTTGAGCTGACATTTAATATACTCTTAGAGACATGTCTACGGTTATACTTATTTTTTATTATTATCATCTATTTCTATCATTTGTTATATAGTTATACAACTTTGTAGAATTTTTTTGAATATTTATGGGAAATCAAGAACTATTCTATACTTATATTATTTTTTTTGTATATAGGGACATGATCTGTCTACCTTGCCCATAAAGACTTACCTTTTGAAGATGCTGTTTGATAGAGACGAAAAGTTTGATGATATTACTGTTGGGGAAATGATTCATTCGTCAAAATATTCAGTTCAGTTTGTGAGATTTTGAAGTTCTTTTTTCTGTACTACACTTGAGATTGTAAGCTAGCAATAACATTATCTTTTTGTTCATCACGTGAATGAAATTGTTGTAAGCTAGAAATGTTGGAGTTACTTTTTGTTTTTTGATGTAATATTGCTATGTTAAACTCGATACATTTAGTAGTTAATGCAATTTTTATTGAGTTTTTCCATTGTTGATGTTTATAAGAAATTTTATTCAGAGGTATTTCAGTTTTATATAGAGGATAAATATGTTTAAATATATTTGATATGGATGAATTGAGATTTTTTTTTTTAAATTTTGTTTCCAAAAAATGACAGACCTTACTTGTTGAAAAAGTAAAAATAGTTGCAGACCAATTTACAGATTATTTGACAGTTTTAGTCCGTCGTTTTTATTTGACGGATAATAACTGTCATTTTATTCAGCTATAAAACGACAGTCCAAAACTGTCGTTTAAATTTTGGGACGCGCTATTAACGACGGATGTTCTGACAAGCCAAAACTGTCGTTTAATGTGATTTACGACAGTTTTGGTCTGTCGAAAAATGTATGTTTTGGCGTATTATCCCGAGCTCTTGATCTTAGTGGCAAGCATACATCCCGTTAGCATCATCGATTTGAACGTTGAACTTTAAGAATTTAGTTGACGGGAAGGAGTAAAAAATAAGGGGCCGAAGAACCACCCACCTAAGGAGATTGCGCCGAGAGTAGGAGAACGCTTCGCGACGGTCAAGCGTCAGTTACACGAACTCCTGCAATGGCACGAGCATCGAATTAGAAACCTTCCTTCAATCCTTCCTTCGAAATTCCCAAATACGCATTCAGAAATCGACGCGAAAGCACACTATCAAATCCACGCAACAATTCGTTCAGAAAGCCAAGAAAACCAATAAAACCAACGGCAGACGGATTACGTCGCTCCATTTAGAGTTCCTTCGCCAAGACGCCGCCTACCGCATCTAGGACTTATTCAAACAGTAATCGATCCATTAGTGGGAACGGTACTCATATCACTCGTCCAAATCGATTTTATTGATGCCATGGTTTTTGTATACCAAACTCGTCGCCGAGTCAGACTAGCCATCTATGTTCCCGACCATGTCTGACTTGGCATGAGCCTATTACATAGTGCTTCGCCCCAACGGGAGCGGGGCACTACATAATATACCACTAAGAAAAAGTTTCGTCTCGAAACTTAAGAACAAGGGTCTGACCTTCGTCGGCAAAAAATGAAGGGTACTTCTCCTTCATCTCCGCCTCTAGTTCCCACGCTGACTCCTCGACGGAATGGTTACGCCAGAGTACGCGAACCAAGGACATCGATCGGCTCCGCAGGATCTTTTTTTTACGGTCCAAAATTTGCACGGGCTCCTCCGAGTAAGATAGATCGGCGCGTAGCTCCAACTGATCGAAACTAACCACATGACTTGGGTCATGCACATACTTCCGAAGTTTGGAGACATGGAAGACATCGTGCACTTCGGCCAGGGTAGGAGGTAGCGCGATCCGGTAAGCAACGGTCGCCACTTTTTCGAGGATCTCGAAGGGCCCTACGAATCTCGGACTCAGCTTGCCATTTACTCCGAATCGCATGACGTCCCGCATCGGCGTCACCTTCAGAAACACATGGTCCCCAACCAAGAACTCTAACGGTCATCGACGAGTATCTGCATAACTCTTTTGTCGACTCTGAGCAATACGGAGCCTATCTCGAATCATGCGGACCTTCTCGACTGCTTGTTCGACTAGTTCTGGCCCGAGCACCTGTCGCTCCCCGACTTTGTCCCAGCAAATCGAAGATCGGCACTTCCTCCCGTAAAGTGCCTCATAGGGAGCCATTTGGATGCTCGATTGATAACTGTTGTTGTATGCGAATTCCGCGAGCGGCAAGTGCGTGTCCCAACTAGTCTTCAAATCTATCGCGCACAGATGTAGCATATCCTCCAGGATCTGATTCACTCTTTCTGTCTGGCCATCAGTTTGCAGTTGGTACGCGGAGCTAAGGTTCAACTTAGTGTCCAGCGTCGCCTGTAGACTCGTCCAGAAACGTGATAAGAATCGCCCGTCTCTGTCTGAAATAATTGTGGCAGGTACCCCGTGCAGTCTGACGATCTCGTCGAGATAAATCTGAGCTAACCGATCGACGCACCATGATGCTTTAATAGCGATAAAATGAGCGGATTTGGTCAAACGATCGACAATGACCCAAATCGCATCATTCCCCCGCGACGTCTTCGGAAGGCCCATGATGAAATCCATAGAGATGTCGTTCCACTTCTATACTGAAATGTCGAGGTTCTGTAGCTCCCCACCTGGTCTTTGATGCTCGGCCTTCACCCGTTGACAAGCCATGCACTGTGACACAAAAATTGCTACGTCTTTCTTCATGCCGTGCCACCAAAAGGTCACGCGCAGGTCCTTATACATTTTAGTACTCCCGGGGTGCAACGAGTACTTCGCATAATGGGCCTCCGTCAGAATCTCCTTTTTAAGTTCAGCATGGTCCGGCACGCATATCCTCCCCTTCATCCGCGTCATTCCGCCCTCGTCCTCCGTAAAGTCGGTCGCCTTTCCCGTCGAAATCAGCTCGCACATCTTCTTCATGAATGGTTCATCCTCCTGTGCGGTCTTTATTTTGTTGTGCAAGCCCGACTCAAGGTGCAATTGGGCCAATCGTGCTCCACGGTAACGGATTTGGAGTTCGATACCCATCTCTGCCAAGTCTCGCTGTATGTTACGGTTGATAGACAAGTACCCAGCAAACATTATACTCAGAGCGTCCGCTACGACGTTACCCTTACCCGGCGTGTACTCGATAGTCAAATCATTGTCTTTAATGAGTTCGAGCCAACGCCGCTGCCGTAACTTCAGGTCCCGTTGAGTGAAGATGTACTTGAGGCTCTTATGGTCCGTATAGATTCTGTAAGCTACACCATAAAGATAGTGTCATCATAGCTTCAACGCGAACACAATGGCCGCTAACTCCAGATCATGCGTAGGATAATTCTTCTCGTGTTGCTTCAATTGTCTCGAAGCAAACGAAATCACCTTCTCCCTTTGCATAAGCACGCATCCCAAACCCGTCCGCGATGTATCGCTAAATATTTGAAAGCCTTCCGGCCCGTCTGGAAGTGCAAGGATCGGCGCTGAGATGAGCCGTTTCTTCAACTCTTGGAAGCTCGATTCGCAGGCATCGTTCCACTCGAATGCGACTCCCTTCTGGGTGAGGCGAGTCAGAGGCGACGCAATTTTGGCAAAATCTTTCATGAATCTACGGTAGTAGCCCGCCAAGCCGAGGAAACTTCGGATGTCGCCTGCTGAGGTAGGCCGCTTCCATTCGACTATTGCTTCAATCTTCCTTGGGTCTACCGTGACGCCTTCAGCTGAGACAACGTGCCCAAGGAACGTCACGCTGCTCATCCAGAACTCGCACTTGCTTAGCTTGGCGTAAAGTTGATGCTCACGCAGAGTCTGTAGCATCGTCTTCAAGTGTTCCACGTGCTCGTCCTTGCTCTTCGAATATATAAGAATATCATCGATGAATATGACGACAAATTTGTCTATGAACGGTCGGAACACCCGGTTCATTAGATCCATGAACGCGGCATGAGCGTTGGTCAAGCCGAAGGGCATGACTAGAAATTCGTAGTGACCATATCGAGTTTGGAAGGCGGACTTCGGCACGTCCTCGGACTTGATCTTTAACTGATGGTAGCCTTCGCGAAGATCAATCTTGGAAAATACCGTCACCCCTTGTAATTGGTCAAACAAATCGTCTATCCTCGGCAACGGGTACTTGTTTCGTACTGTGGCTTTGTTGAGTTCCCGATAATCGATGCACAGCCGCATCGATCCATCCTTCTTCCTCACAAACAACACTGGGGCACCCTACGGGGAGACACTAGGGCGAATATATCCGCGATCTAGTAACTCTTGTAGTTGTGATTTTAGTTCCTTCAGCTCTGCCGGTGCCATTCGATAAGGTGCTTTGGATATCGATCGGGTGTCCGGGAAGGTGTCGATGCTGAATTCTATCACTCGGTCCGGCGGCATCCCTGGCAACTCGTCTGGAAACACATCAAAAAATTCTGCCACGACTTCAGTCTGGGCCGTGCTTGCAATCTCCGTTCTCGTGTCTCGAACTGATGCTACCCGCTGCACCCAGAATGCAACATACGCCTTGCCGAAATCGCCGATATCGTCATTGCCGACTTTGATGCTGCTCCGCAGGAATAGAAGAACTCGGTTTCGTCGGGAAGGCGGAATACAACTCTCTTCTCCGCGCACTCGATCGTTGCGTGGCATGCACCCAACCAATCCATACCGAGGATTATATCATACTCCTTGACGTCGAGGATGATAACTTCCAAGAATAGATTCTTCCCTCCGATGCATATGTAACCATCCCTACAAATTTGAGTGGCAGACATATCTACTCCCGATGGAGTGCTAACACTAAGATTCATATCTAAAAGTTGCATAGGTAGTTGATTCTCTTTTACAAAGTCGGCAGATATGAAACTATGCATAGCACCCGAATCGAACAATACTCTAGCAGGCATATTTTTATAGAGTAGTATACCTGTCACGACAGTGTCTGATGCATAGGCTTTGTCCCGAGTCAGTGCGTAGACTCGGCCTTACGCCCCTTGGCGATTTTGTGGGTTCACGGGCACCGCGTTTGCGCCATGGGCGGGAGGCGCCCTGTTCTGGTTCTAGACGTCCCTTGGTGGATGTTGGTTCACCCTTTCCATGTGACAATCTACTGCCTTGTGACCTAGCTGGCCACACTTGAAGCATCCCCCTCGGCAATCGACCGCCAGATGTCCCATCTTGCCGCAGCGATGGCATCGTACGCCTGGGTGAGGCCCCCGATACTCGGACGTGTTCTGGCGCTTTGGCGTACCAGATCCTCCCGCGTCGTGAGGAAGCTTGTTGAAGTTGTTGCGGATGCTTGATCCGTCCTTCTGCGACGCTCGACCAAAGATCCGCTCACTGTCAAGGACAACGTTTTATGATTCCCTGTACGTCTGGCATCTCTGGTTCATGATGTTCCGACACAAATTCTCATTCAGGCCTTGCTGGAAGCGCTCGCACCATGCCTCCGTGTTCGACAGAAAGGCCCCGGCAAACTTTGCAAGCTTCGCGAACTTCGCATCGTAGTCTTCAACGGACAAGTTTCCTTGCTTCAAGGACATGAATTCCTCTTTCTTTTATCGACGAAGGGCACGAGGGATGTATTGCTCGAGGAAGGCCAGTTTGAACGTCTCCCATGAGATCTTGGCATTGGGGTTGGCCTCTTTGAGTTCTTGTTTCTTCGCCTCCCACCAGTCGTAGGCCCTCAAGTTGAGCTGCAACGCTGCGCACCCGACTTTCTTGGACCCCTTGATATTGAGGAGAGTGAACAGACTCTCAATCTTTACTAGCCACCCCATGACTTCGTCAGGCTCTGCTCGACCGTTGAATTCAGGCGGGTTTATTTTCTTGAACTTGGTCATCTTGAGCAGGGAGGAGGAAGACACATGTTTTGTCTTTACGGGTTGCACTTCTTCCTCGGACATGACGGTCATCGAGTTCTGTTGCGTCGTTATGGTGCTCACGATCCGGGTCAGGGCCTCCATTTGCTTTTGTTGGGCACTGACTTGGGCCTGGATCTGTTCCTGCAGCTGTCGTTACTGCGTCTCTGACTGGCGTTGTTGGAGTTCCATGAGGTGTAGTAGTCGCTCCATGGCAAATTCGCTAGGCGTCGCGTCTTCGGTGCTATCCGTGCTAATCAATGTGGCGTTGACAGTAGGGACACCCAGTCCATCCGGCATACCTACAAAATTGAGCAAACCCGTTAGTATTCTCAAAATATCTACGGGCTTATATGTATGGAACGATTATTTCAGGCCGCATATGTCGAAAAGCATAGTTTTTGAAAAATTGCAACGACATCATCTAAAAGAAAGTATTTTGAAAGGTCCGAGGTGTGAACCGTGCTCTGATACCAACTTGTCACGCCCCGACTCTCCGAATCGGTCGCCATCGCCTTGACTCGATATAAATTGATCCCCACGGGTCGGGACGTGATACCGTGCAAGTCTTTAATGGACTTGCACAAGGCAAGGATGTGCAATTGGAAATTCGTTTTTACTTGACGCGTTGAAATAAACATTCACTGCAACAAAAAGACCTATTAATGACGCTTGATAAGTGGATTTCATGACGGTTGATAAAGAAGCGTCATCAAAGTTCAGCAAGACTATATTCTATGACGGTTTTCTATATACAGTAGAAACTCTATAAAATAATACACTTGGGACCACCAAAATTTATTAATTAAAAGAGTTATTAATTAATCGATAAATTAATAATTATTAATTTATATATTAATTAATATTTTATTAATTTATAGTAAAATACTTACGTAGTTTACAAACACCTTTCAAGCTTCCACTTAATTATTGTATACAATGCATGTGTATATCAAATGAAGGGCCCAATTTGAAAGAAACCTTCAATCTCCCACCTTATTATGCTTCTTGTGTTCAGTGTATCACTTTATGGACATTAAAAATATTTTCAAGAAACCTTCAATTCTTGAGTCATTTTTCAAGAAACCTTCATAAATCATTCATGTAATATGCTATATATAAGGAATTATTAATTTATATTTTATATGGGGTCTGAAGAAATTATCAAAAATGTATTATCTTATAATTTTAGCGAATTATTAATTTAGCACCCTATCCCCGAGTCGGGACCGACCAAAAATATTATCTTAGAGAGTTTATTAAATAATCGAGTATTAATTTATAGAGTTTCTACTGTAAACGTTATTGATTGTCTCTCAGTGATACGAGCGTTATGAAAATAATACCAAAATTTAAGTCGAAATCTCGACTCTTCCGCACTTACTCCCGCACTTAAGGAAAAGTTTCAACCCTTCTCATTCTCTCTTTCTCCTTCTCTCTTTCTCCTCCCGCTCTCCGCTCCCGAACTCCCCTCAGCCGGCTCCTCTCCCGCCGTTATAATGCTCTCCTCTCTCGTCACTCTTCCTCTTGGTTCTCTCCCGGGCTTTCTTCTCCCTCCTTCCTCCTTTTTCCTCCATCCAAACCCTAACTCTAGAAAAGCAAACCCTAACCCTAATTTATCTCCCTCAATGTGAAATCGGAAGAGATCGATCGGACTCCCCACTGCAAGATCCGGCGACGATGGCGCTCCTCCGTCGCTCCCTCGCGATGGGACTCTTTGTCGGCTCTGCCTTGGCGTTGATCTTCTTCCTTGTTGACGATCTGAAGCGTTGACATGGTGATCAGTGGCGCTTTGTGAAGGCGTGGTGATGGAGTAGCATGGAGACGACGAGCTTGGGATCAAGTTGTGGTTAGTTGGTGCATGGAGTCTCACCATTTAGGCGTCCCTGTACTCTGTTTGGACTGAGCTTGAGCGTCAACGACTTCTCTGGCGAGTCGCTTCTTTCTTTCCTTTGTTCCTTCCTTCGTGTTCCTCTCTCCGATCTAACGAATCCCTAAGTCTCCTGTGTGGGTGTGTGTCTCTAACAGGGACGACGTGACATTCATGGAAGACACTGTTCAATCGAATTGTTCACTGGTGAGTTCCAATTGAATCCTCTTTTCCTTTCTTGTTTTCTTTCGATTCTTAAGGATTGCTGGTTTCGACAGATCGACAGTTGAGTGATGGCAGTTCGTGAGCTGTAGGAAGCAGATTTGTTGCAGGTTTCGTTCAATTTCAAATTCAGGTGAGTGGTTCGATCGATTGAGGGTGATTCTATGTCGATTACTCTGTGGACGTTTAATTGGGTTGTACATTGACAGTTCTGCTCAGTCGATTCTTTTGATACTTTTGAAACTGGATTGAGAACTTCGTTGGTGAGTTCTTTCGGCATTCTGAGTGACTCTTCTCAATTTCTGGGATCGGATTTTAGCTAGCAACTTATAAGTTTTATTCTAGTGGATGCACACTTAGTGTTCGACGATTTGGCTAGATCAACTTTGTTGTCGAAGTTAAACTCAGGCGTTCAGTATCGGATAGTTTGGGACAAATTGGTGTTTGTTCGAGAATTCAGGTGACATTCTCTATCCTTTTTCGTGTTCAAGACTTTGAACGAGTTTGGTTTGAACATGGACAATGTCGACAACAAATGCACCAATTAAGAGGGATAAGATATTAGTTAAAGGAGATGCTAGAACCAGTGATTGGCCTAAACAGACTTGGATTGAGCCATTGAGGTGTAAAGATATACATGATTTTTGTTGAAGTAATAGAGGTAAGGGCCCTTAATGGAGATAAATGCAAGAAAATAATTCAAATAGCAGACTCCAAAAGTTTGGGTATGGGCTTTGTTGTTGCTGTTGTTCTTCTGGAGGTCCATTGAAGGTAGTATCATAGTTCTTGCCAAGGTTAAAGAGTAATTTGTTCTATTTTTATTTGTAGACTTGTTAAGTTACATGTTTAGTACCTGAGACAAGTAATTAATTACTGGGTATGAGTTCCATAGAATTAAGAATAATAGTTCTTGTAGTTTCGGGAGGGATTTATTCTATTTTTAACTTCAGTTAATTTATAATAAAAAAAGTTGATGAAAAGATTTGTTACCCTGTAACGGGATTACCTGAAGTCAACAAGAAATTAGGAAACCAATTGTCACATGACCAGACCAATGGACTCCATTTGAATATATTTTTTACCGTGAAGCTCGTCTCAATTGCATCTTAATGAAAAGAACATACTAGATTTTCTTGGCTTTGTTAAGAAAATAGAACATCTTAAAGAAAGGAACATATTAGATATTTTTGGTTTCGTTAAGAAAATAGAACCAGAGAATTGACGATCTGGTTACTTAGTGGAAGTCATCAAGGTTGTACATGTCATGGTCAATTACTTTATTGCTAGAAAATATGATACTTAGAAATCAGATCATGATTTCTAGTAACTAGTTGTATTGTTATATGCTGAGGAAATTGTACCATAAAGAAGTCATTATTTTTCTTGCCGGATCATCATTCTTTAGGAATTAGAGGTCCTAGTTCTTTTAAGGTTGTTATTTGTGACCATATGGTCTTTGTTTTCTATATTGTAATGACACATCTTTTTATTCATTCTGGACTGTAAAAGTATCGGGGGGACTCCTTTATGAAAATTAAAACACGGAACATTGTGGTGGTGTTTTTTTTGTTGTTGGTTTTTTTTTTTTTTTTTTTTTTTGGGGGGGGGGGGGGGGGGGGGGGGGGTGTTGGGGGTTGGGCGTCGTGGAAGAGACTGTCTAGTAGGGTTAGGTGTTTCGGGTTGTTGAGTCGTAGAGTGGGCGTGTGATCTTCAATAGATATTTGTGTGCTACCTATGCTGCAAGGACACTAATATGACATGAGAAGAGACACTTATAAGGCACCAATTTTGGCATGTACTAGTGTATTTTGGATTGTCTTTGTTGTGTCAGATATGTGTTACACATTAACATGACATGGATTGGCAACCATTTTCATATTTGTTGCTTATATGATACTTTAGTGGATGCTGCTACGCCATCAACATCTGTGGTTTGGCATCCGTGAAATGGTATTTTTCGCTCATTTTTTCAAATAGGCGAAGGACTCGATGACTTGTCCAGCTGACCCCAATTTTGTACAAGGCTTTGCCGCTATTGTGACATTCTTCCTTTTTTATTTTTGTATATCCTAAGTAATGCTTCTTGTAAGATTCTTTCCAAATTTTAGTTAAAACTGTCCTTCGTGGACTCTCTTCAGTACCCATAGGAAGACCATTCTTTTGTCACTGTTTTATGAAAATTTTCTTTCAAGTCATACAATCATTTGACAATCCTGTGACATGTATGAAAAGTTATGAACATTTATTTTACATAAGTGTCTTGTATACTTGATATATCTCCAATTGAAGGTTCTCTTGCTTCATGTTTTCAAGAGCTTAACCATTTTAAATAAGCAGTCAGAATACTAAATTAAATACTCTTCTAATCAGTTTTTAAACCTGCCTCCTATTCATAACGAAGCAAAGTTCTCTCCAACTATCTGTAGTGTTTCCCAAGTCTGTGAAATCTTGAGATGCAACTTAAGGATGCCATGAATTCCCCACAACTCATGCTGTGTACTTAAAGCATAATATTCACTCCTTGAGCAAATTGAACCCATGCCTTACGTTGACTGTTTGTGTGACAGGTATATCACTCTAGTTTCGTTGATGAGGAGGGCATCTCGAGAGCTTGTGGGTGCCCTCTTCTTCCGCTAAAAAGCCATATCAAGGGTCCAGCTCCAGTTTCAGATCAAGGTTTATCACAAGACCTTAAAGTACTCAAACTCGTACTATTTCTCTTAAACACATTGTCTGATGTTATTTATTGATTTCAGACAAAGCGGTCTTTCGGGCAAACGTCTTCTTCAGAAATTTTGACGTACAAAGCTCAGCTGACAAGCTCCTTATTTACTTGACATTTTACATCAATGTGGCCTTGAAACAACTCGAGGGTTGTCGAACATTGGCGGTGGGGACCAAAGCAATCATTAATCTTGGTCTGGAAGATGTCCCCGTACCTGGAGAGACAGGCTTTCCTTTTCCCGGCCTCTTTGTCCTTCCACAATCCAGGAATGAAGCTGGTATACTTCTGCACCTTTATTCCATATGGTTTCTGGGAAATATATGATTTTAAGTTAGATGAGCTTATAAGCATTTTCCTTGGAGAATCTTTACATGGCCAATATTGATATTAAAGCTAAATATATAAACATAAGAAGCTTTTTTTTCCTGCAAGCCTCATATATCTTTTTCCCAGCCTCATAAATTTATCTTTTTCCCTTGAAAACATCCAGAAAATGCAACTAATAATTCCAAATATTTGACATACATAATCGAGTCCAAAAGAAATTGACCTAAACCTCATAATCAAGTTCAAAGGAAATTAACATACATAATCTAATTCCAAATATCCTCGCCCATTCTTTCAACAAAGCAGAACTAATTCACGAGGTTTACTGGTTTTCTTTCCATTGTCTGGTTGGTTGCAGGAAATATGAGAAGTAAATTGAAGAAATGTTTATCTTGATAGAAAAGCTATACTTTTTGGCTGTTTATTCTTGCTAGAGAGCCATGCCACTTAAGAACCTAAACAATAAGGGCAAAATGTCATCACATGCCGGGAATTTCTCAATTTGGGGTTGTTAAGTTCCACTTGCATTTCTCACAGATTCCTGTGGACCAAATAACATGATATTGAAATTTTCTCCTGAAAAAAACTGTTTAGGGTGTCCCTTTTATATGAGCATGATAAGACTGAATAAAATGATACCTGGAAGAAGAAAACTTGACATTTCTGTTATGCATATTGCAGAGTTGTTGAGAAATTACTTGAAGTAGATAAGGGAGGAGACTAGTGATAGACTTTTGAATTGTGCTTATAGACCTAATGGGATGCCAAATAAGTGGGACCACTTTACTAGCCCGGAAGGGATACCAGGAGTACCCGAAACAAATTTCAACAACCGCCCGAACTCGTTCAAAGTCTTGGCCCCAGCTAGAAACTTGTTTGGTATCGTAAAATGCTCCCCTATTTTGTTTTTATATAATAACAGTAACCTTAAGTAGGTCTTAAATTTGATTTGGAACTTCAGGTGTATTATAGAGTGGAAGAGAAGAACCAAGCCCAGATGGAAATGGAAGGTATTAAAGCCTAAATGCAGTAAAAGGTTCTCTACAGAGATGTAGTTTAGTCATAATGGAATCAGTGGCTTCCTTGTCACTGTAATGAGAATGTCAAAGCAGATCAGTCCTTCAGTATTGGAGATGGATGATTGTGGAAAATAAACATGATTTGTGCATATATATTTTGAGCTCACAATCTAGTTGGTCAATTACGAGTCGGCTATGTTTTGTCATTCGGGACCCTTGTTCTAGTTTTTTGGATGTTCCAGACCTAGAATGTTCTGGTAATTTAAAATATCTATGTCTAGAGATGTCTTAATATTATAATTGTAAAAGAGGTTAGAATGGTATATTATGATATTTTAATAAGTGTGTAGATTTTTCGAAAAGTATAAATATGGGTGGGTGCTCTCCGTCATCTTCAGGTGTATCCTATAATATGTTCTGTATGCATCATTTTCGTTTTTACGCCAAACAATATGATTGTTCCTCTTTATTAATCTACATTGTGGAATCTTGCAGGGTTAGTTTTGAATTAGAAGTGGAGCTGTAGGACAAAACAACTGATTTTAAGGAAGGAAATAGAAAACTTGAGTGGTGCTTAAAGAAGGCAAGTTTTAGTTAGGTTTATTTATTTATATTGTTAATATTTAAAGACAGTTGTTCTTCTTATTCCGTGTAGATCTCTGTTGATTATTACTGTTTACACATTATCTACAAGTGTTAC
>JANAVB010041219.1:16354406-16429406 GCA_029216955.1 Iris pallida
TTTGAATATGGTTCAAAGTGGTGGTTTTCGAATTGAATTGAGCAGTGTTTGGAATGTATAACATGCAGTATAGAGCGTTATAAATTTGATACAAATGACCAATCATAATGCTTTCAAATGTCCTGACTTCCAACCATATACATATTCATAACGGTTTTACAAAACTATCCATAACGCTTTCAAAATAAACGTAGCAGAAATTAAGTCTATTAATGACGTTTTGGAAGATTTATCTATAACGCTTTGAAAAATATTTATAACACCGATTCATAATGCTGGATGAAGAGAAAAAAAAGCGTCATGATTCTTAATTAATGACGATTTTTAGCGTCATTAAAGGGTATTTTGTTGTAGTGATTGCAGAGAGTTGAAACATAGCATAGGAAGAAATTTAGCTTTTCTTTCATAAGCTTGCAAAGTATGTGCAAGGTCATTTTTACATTACATATGCCGTTGCTGCTACATCTTTGAAACACAAAAGAAAAATTCTCGACAAGCTTGCCCTGAAATAAACCTTGTCGTTCCATACATTCACGTCCCTTTATACATTTGAACAGCATTCGATCTGAGTTGGGCTTAAAATACTTCAAAATAGGAGAGCTTCGTGACGCCTCCGTTCTTCAGCTTCAGGTCTAGTCTCGAGCTCCCAGCACGCTCGTTACCTGGGGAGTTGGGGGTTAGCACACTTGCTAGTGGATGGGATGAACCCACTCGTCTAAACCGATACTGCTTATTAAGGATTCTAGCATACGAAGTGATCTTTCTATTTAGAACTATATGAATTGCAGTTCAATCGAAGGCACATTTTAAACGATAAACACATAACCAATTTAAAGGCATTCTTACCACGGCCGTGCTCCTTTCCTGCACAAAATATACATGATACTTACCACCTGCACAAGACAATAGGTGAGCATGCGGTCTATCCTATACGGTCATGGTGATATCGACACCATAAAGGACGATTACGTAGCCTTGCGACGCGCCCTCCAGTCCAGGTAGCGAGCTAATGGAGGTCTCGCAATGCCTCGCGCCGAAGCACGATTTCCATAATATCTCCTAGGCCGATTCGGTCCCAGGGCCCGGGTACCGTCTCGAGAAAAGCTCACTTGTGCACAAGTCGTCATTGACCATGCGAATGTATGAACAGTTAATATGTATGAAGTAAAATGCATAGCGTAACCATTATCAAATCACATAATCATTCCTACTCGTGCAAGGTCCTTTCCCCCGAAACTGTATGTTCTGATTTAGCATCCCATAGGCACCAAATTCTCCGAGGCATGATGTACGCCACCAAGGTTTTCATAGTTGTTTTGCATGGCATGAAATATCTATCTCTTTCTTAGAACTTTATCTTTCTCTACTTAGTGTGAACTTATAAATTCGGAGTTAACTTCTCTAGGTTGATAATTATCCGAGCTCTGATCTAGTGGCAAGCATACATCCGTTAGCACCATCGATTTGAACGTTGAACTTAAGAATTTAGTTGACGGGAAGGAGTAGAAAAGAAGGGGCCGAAGAACCACCCACCTAAGGAGATTGTGCCGAGAGTAGGAGAACGCTTCACGACGGTCAAGCGTCAGTTACAGAACTCCTGCAATGGCACGAGCATCGAATTAGAACCCTTCCTTCAATCCTTCCTTCGAAATTCCCAAGACGCATTCAAAAATCGACGCAAAAGCACACTATCAAATCCACGCAACAATTCGTTCAGAAAGCCAAGAAAACCAATAAAACCAACGGCAGACGGGTTGCGTCGCTCCTTTTAGAGTTCCTTCGCCAAGACGCCGCCTACCGCATCTAGGACTTATTCCAACAGTAATCGATCCATTAGTTGGAACGGTACTCATATCACTCGTCCAAATCGATTTTATTGATGCCATGGTTTTTGTATACCAAACTCGTCGTCGAGTCAGACTAGCCATCTATGTTCCCGACCATGTCTGACTTGGCACGAGCCTATTACATAGTGCTTTGCCCCAACGGGAGCGGGGCACTATAGCTAAGGCGTGATGCCGCATGAGCCTAGATTGCGCTCGTACAAGGCGGATTCCATAACGATCGATTTCAGCGGCTGCGACGGGGTCGTCGCACAGAAGTCCCAAGCAGAGACATTGGATAATAGCAGCGGAATTAGAAAGCAAACACAAGTCATTCCAAAACACTCTTTTATTGATATTGAAACAAAGGTTACAATGGGGGCAAGACCAAGATTACAAGTCTCTCAAGCTTACTCATCTCACATTACAAGTCACTCAGCTCTCTCTCATCTCTCAATACAAGTCTTGAGCCAGCGGATGCTTCGGAAGGCGACGTCCATATTATGTCCCGTATAAGTCTTTACTCCATGCGGCCGCACGCTTCGAATGTCAAGGAACTCCGTGCCTCGACGCATCCAAGCGAGCTTCGTGCCACGAGCTTCTACCTGTGCCTGCACATGAAAACTATATGGGGTCAGTACTCAACTGTACTGGTGGAATGAGCTCCTCGTCCACCCATACAAAACCAACACATTTGATTTTACTTTGTGCAACATAGTCCCTTTTATCGATTGCTTTTCTACTCTTTCCTTAGGATCAGTTTTAGGACCGACGCCATGGCCTATTCTGTCGCTAGACCATCCCATGCTTGCGTCAACAATATTAACTCATGCCTTGCTCTAGACCCTTCTGTGCCAACAACGTTAACCTATCAAGTCGTGTTTGCCTTACGGCCCAAATCAGAGATGCAACTATGCGATAATACTCCATTCCCGTGTGACCGTGCGACAAACCCTTGATGAGGCGTGCCTCGCAACTCAGTGAGACTCAATCATATCGTCGCCTTGCGGCCCTTCGCTTCAATCACCAACTGACCCAATCAGGACTTGTGAACTAAATGTCACTCGACCGACTTTGCCTTGCGGCATCTCCTGACTTAAACTCAAGACGACTCAATCATAACTATGCAACTTATATGTCGACAACATAAGAATCGACGCCACCTCTCGTGCCGAAGCACGTCGCCTACGTTGCAACCAAATCTTAGGCCCAACATGTATTCAAACTATACACACACATTCAACTCGACTCCTTGATATAGTGCATCAATACTCGACTCAATCCAAAGGCACACTCGCGGATTACCGCCCGTGCCGACTCATCTATATGAGGTCACTAGCATGACAAGCTATCCTGGACTATACTTTTGTTAACCGGGACCCTTGCAGTGCAAGTAGCGAGCCCCGCTGCAAGTCTCGCTTAACCCGTGCTATCACCCTATCACCCAGCACAGCTATCGTGTTTCCTCCTAGGCCGAGTCATTCCCGTGGCCCCGGGTTGTCGCTCGAGGAAACTCCCTCCTTGTCGACAAGTTGTCCAATGACCATGCAAGACTCGACACAAACTGACGTCTCACAGTCATTCCTCTTCCAATATTACCATCTCTTTCAAACCAATATCAAGACTTCTATCCTTGAGATCCCTCGACGACCCACGGTCGCGAGCCTTCTCCCTTGATGCTCCTTGAGATCCCTCGATGATCCACGGTCGCGAGCCTTCTCCCTTGATGCTCCTTGAGATCCCTCGATGACCCACGGCCGCGAGCCTTCTCCTGTTACCATATCATTTCATTCAACTCAATGCCTATTCGATAGTCCTTCCTCCAAAACTCATTAAATCAACCGTGGTTCATGCCTTAAACACTAAGTCTGTGCATCGTGCCTTAAGCCAATCGTGCTCTACGCGACACTCCTGTCCAAGTCGACGGGCCTTGAGATCGTGGGACTACTTAACTTCGACAAATCACGAAAGAGCGGGACGGTACTTGTAATGTCTTAGGTCGACTGCATAACTTTGCCTAACTTAACTTCGCAACAACTTAACGAACAAAGGCTGCGTCAAGCTTTGCCTTAACGGATCATGCTGTAAACGCATCCAACTTGAACGACCAAGTCCCTCGGGTGCCTAGACTTAGGTCACAAGCCGCTCAACGCAACTTAACTCATGGGCAAGCCAAGGCTATGCCAAGCCTTGGACGACGGGACCGTGCATGCTTTATGAAGCTTCATGCGGGCGACGCCTATGACTTAAGCTACGATCATAACTTCGCATACTCAACCAACTTTCCTTCTCCCAAGCCACGGGACGAAGGATCGAGTGTCATTTTCAAAGCACGCCGTGAACCAACTCTAAGCCGACGTTGAACCTTTCAATATTCTAAATCAAATTGACCTGTCAGGATTATTCTCTTTAGCTATGTGGATTCGTCTCTTTTATTATCAAGCCTACTTGTGCGAGTTGAAAATATACAATTTATTATGTGAAGGCAAAGATGAGACGAGTTCACCGAAACTGCCCCACCTGAGCGAGCGGTCGCCTCGACCGAGTGATGTCTCCGAGTAGTCGTTGCAAGGCTAAGTCCGAACGCCGTCGGCGTTTCGATTCCTCCGATTGACTGAGCGGGACGGGGCACTACATCGCCGACCCCCTCGGTGGAACACTCAACACCGGCACGTACAATACATTCCAGAATGTACAAAAAATATAAAGAAAAAATACTATCTGCAACGAACAATGTCAATATATAATCCTCAACAAACCAAATCAATATCCGCAAATACGTATAAACTCAGTATCCTCAACGAAAAAATTGAATATCTCCAAATACGTACAAAGTCAAAATATAAAATATAGAATCTAATCCCTGGGTTCGCCGAAAATACAAAACAAAGATTGACACATAGTTCTAATTCATATGTGTTTTAAGTGTGAGAACGGATGGCTCAGAACACAACCCAAAATTCATTCTAGCATACATTAGTGTGAATCATCTATGTTCTGTACATATGGTATAGTATACGTTCTTATCGAATCTAGTATCTGAAGAATGTAACAGAATCAAGATGAACTCACATAATGTAATACTAAAACATCATCTACTACTATATAAGATATAGTGATAGGTTGTCGTATCATCATTGTCGAGGGATGAGGGTCGAAGGACAGTCAACTTTATCTATGGCTACATAGTTTCTGCCTGCTAGTCGAATGGCTGCAGGGACTATATCCTGATCACCAGGTCGTACCGTAGATTAATACAAATGGAGCTGGAGCTGGAGCCAAAATACAGAATAAATAAGAGAACTATCAGAGAATCACATAAAACTAACTAGAACTGAAATACAGTAATTGACAAATAAATGAGAGAACTATCAGATGTGAGGGGGAACAACACAATATCGTTGATAGCGAGATAGATAGGGAGAGACACAACTAAGTAGCACTTGAACTTTAACTAAGTAGCACTCGACAACCAACCGGAGAGGATACTCTGAGAGATCCATCTGAGTAGGACGTATACTCTGAGAGATCACCTTTACAAGAATGATATCAGTAGTGGGATTGAGTGTTGGAGGAGATATTATCGGAGTATACGTCCTACTCAGATGGGTCTCTCACCGTTACTATTTTTTTGACAGCATGGTGGATGTGCTCCGTCAACAGATTCTTGCTCTGAGCCAAAATTTTGACCCGGAGCTCAAGTGGACATCCTTTGTGTAGAGCTCGAGCGAGAGGTTCCTGACAGTATGGTGGCCTCCTTTGTCAAAGGATTCTTGCTCGTCCCACAATAGGATTCTTGCTCGTCCCACAACCAATTGTGGGACGAGCAAGAATCCTTTGACAAAGGAGACCACCATGCTGTCAGGAACCTCTCGCTCGAGCTCTACACGAAGGATATCCACTTGAGCTCGGGGCAAAGTTTTGGCTCAGAGAAAGAATTGTTGACAGAGCACATCCACCATCCTGTCAGAAAAAAATAGTAACGGTGAGAGACCCATCTGAGTAGAACGTATACTCTGATAATATCTCCTCCAACACTCAATCCCACTACTGATATCATTCTTGTAAAGGTGATCTCTCAGAGTATACGTCCTACTCAGATGGATCTCTCAGAGTATCCTCTCCGGTTGGTTGTCGAGTGGCTGCAGGGACTATGTCCTGATCACCATATCATACCATAGTTTCTGCCTCGCCAGTCGAATGGCTGTAGGGACTATGTCCTGATCACCATGTCCTAGTCCAATACAATCCAGAGATTGACACAGTACTAATTCTATATGTAGTCCAATACAAATAGTCTAATACAAAAACAATCCAATAAAAATAGTCCAATACAAATAAGTACTAATAGCTAATGAGAACCACGCAGCTCACGCAAACGCTCAGTGATACGATCACGCAACCACCTCGATAAGTGGGATTGACGCGCGGCAGGAGAGATGTAGTCCCTTGCAAGTGCTGCATGAATAGAACTCCCGGTCCACTAGCTACTGGTGCTGGATGAATAGAACTCCCGGTCCCACTAGCCGGTGCCACTTCCTTCTTAACAGTAGGAGAAGCCACCTCAGCATTACTGTTTTCTCAAACGACGTGCTGCTCCTCGGGTCATGGGTGCCATCTGGTAAGATCGATATTCACAAATAATATAATTGTAACATAAGCAAGCTAACTAAAGGAACCATATGTAATTTGAGTACTTTTGAAAGCAGATAAAGTACAGAAAATTCAATTTTTTGTCAAGTGTGAGAACGGATGGCTTAGAACACAACCCAAAATTCATTCTAGCATACATTAGTGTGAATCATCTTGTTCTATACAAATGGTGTAGTATATGTTCTTATCATATCTAGTATTTGAAGAATGTAACAGAATCAAGATGAACTCACATAATGTAATACTAAGACATTATCTACTACTATATAAGATATAGTGATAGGTGTCATATCATCATTGTCGAGGGATGAGGGTCGGAGGGCAGTCAACTTTATCTACGACTACATAGTTTCTGTCTCGCCAGTCGAATGGCTGCAGGGACTATGTCCTGATCACCATGTCGTACCGTAGATTTATGCAAATGGAGCTGGAGCTGGAGCCAAAATACAGAATCAAAATCCAAAATACAGAATCCAATCCCTGGGTTCGTCGAAAATACAAAAACAAAGATTGACACACAGTTCTAATTTATATGTGTTTTAAGTGTGAGAACGGATGGCTCAGAAAAACAATCCAAAATTTATTCTAGCATACATTAGTGTGAATCATCTATGTTCTGTACATATGGTGTAGTATACGTTCTTATCGAATCTAGTATCTAGTATCTGAAGAATGTAACAGAATCAAGATGAACTCATATAATGTAATACTAAAACATCATCTACTACTATATAAGATATAGTGATAGGTTTTCGTATCATCATTGCCGAGGGAATGAGGGTCGAAGGATAGTCAACTTTATCTACGGCTACATAGTTTCTGCCTCGCCAGTCGAATAGCTGCAGGGACTATGTCCTGATCACCATGTCGTACCATAGTTTCTGTCTCGCCAGTCGAATGGCTGCAGGGACTATATTCTCGATCACCAAGTGTGAGAACGGATGACTCAGAACACAATCCAAAATTCATTCTAGCATACATTAGTGTGAATCATCTATGTTCTGTACACATGGTGTAGTATATGTTCTTATCGTATCTAGTATCTGAAGAATGTAACAAAATCAAGATGAACTCACATAATGTAATACTAAGACATTATCTACTACTATATAAGATATAGTGATAGGTTGTCATACCATCATTGCCGAGGGATGAGGGTCGGAGGGCAGTCAACTTTATCTACGGCTACATAGTTTCTGCCTCGCCAGTCGAATGGCTGTAGGGACTATGTCCTGATCACCATGTCGTACCATAGTTTCTATCTCGCCAGTCGAATGGCTGCAGGGACTATATGTCCCGATCACCATGTTACCAATTAACCAACCAACAAAACTACTTGTTACAAATATCGGTACTATCGGTACGTTCGAATCGGAGTATCACATTTTTCGGTGTCGGAAACAAATAATTATTACTAAATTATCAGATTTTTTGGCACTATCGGTGCCCCTGACCAAGCCCCCCTACACCACCCTTAACTCGAACCCCTAACCGTCCACTCCCCCCTGCTCCCCTCCCCCCAGCCGTCCCCATCCCCCTGCTCTCCTCCCCCAGCCGCCCACACATACCCACCCCTAACCCGAACCCTACCCCTAGCTCCCCTTCCACAGCCGCCCTCGTCCTACCTACCCCACCCCCCAGCCACCCCCACTCACCCCCGAACCACACGCATCCCCCTGCCCCTCCTCCCGAGCCACGCGCACCCCTCCAACCACAAACAACCAAAATAATCGGAGAGAGAGAGAGACAGAGAGAGAGAGAGAGAGAGAGAGAGAGAGGGAGGGGAAGAGTACCACGTACCGGAGAGGGAGAAGAGTCGCCGGAGAGAGTGAGAGTCGCCGGAGAGAGTGAGAGCACCGGAGAGGGGAAAGAGAGAGAGTGAGAGAGTAAAATAGAAGGAAATGGACCCTAACCCGAACCCTAACCCTAGCTCCCCTCCCCCAGCCGCCCTCGTCCCCCCTGCCCCACTCCCCAGCCACCCCCACTCACCCCCCAACCACCCGTATCCCCCCTGTACCTCCCTCCGAGCCACCCGCACCCTCCCAACCCACCAACAACTAAAATAGACGGAGAAAGAGAGAGAGAGGGAGGGGGAGAGTCACGTACCGGAGAGGGAGGAGAGTCGCCAGAGAGAGTGAGAGTGACCGCCGGAGAGAGTGAGAGCACCAGAGGGGGGGAGGAAAGAGAGTGAGAGAGGAAAATGGGAGGAAATGAATCGGTGGGGAGATATAATTATAATTTAGTGACGTTCAAACGACAGTCGCTAAATTAGTCGCTATTAGCGACGTTTCGCGACGACTAGCTCATGTAATTAATATACGTCATTATTTCGTCGCTTATTTTGTCGCTAGTAGCGACGATTAGCGACGCTTCACTAAAACGTCGCTAATGTACACAATTTAGTGACGTTAATCGAACGTCGCTAAATTTATGTTGCCAAATGAGCATATTTTAGTAGTGTATATGACTTGACAACTGCAGACAACAAGGGAAAATGCTAGAAATGGCTTCGATAGCCCAGCAAAACTCTTGTCTAACTTATTCGGGCAACGACTTGACGAGTAAAGGCTACGCCAAGCTTCGCATCGAGAGAACGTGCCATGCACGCGTTCGACTTGAACAACCAAGTGCTTTGGGTACCTATACTTAAGCCACAAGCCGTACAATACGACTTGAACCACGGGACAAGCGAAGACTATGCCAAGCCTTGGACGACCGGATCGTGCATGCTTTATCAAGCATTCATGCGGACGACGCCTATGACTTAGGCTAATTCCAGTATTGTGGCAACTTAGCAACTTAGGCCAACTTTTTTCTCCCAAGCCACGGGACGAAGGACCGAGTGTCATTTTGAAAGCACACTGAGCAGACTTCTAAGTAGACCGTGGGACCTTCTTCCATGTTCTAACACATTCCGGCCCGTCGGAATTATTCCCTTAGCTATGTAGATGCGTCTCTTTTATTATCAAGCCTAACTTGTGCAAGTTGAAAATATACAATTTATTATGTGAAGACTAAGATGAGGCAGGTTCGCCGAAACTACCCCACCTGAGCAAGGGGTCGTCTCGACCGAGCGGGTCTTCAAGCAGCCGTTGCTAGGCTAAGTCCGAACGCCGTTGGCGTTCCAATTCCTACGATTGACTTAGCGGGACGGGACACTACAGTTGTTCTCTAAGTTCCCCTGCCACTAATATCTAAATAAAAAGTGGTAAGTAGCTTATATTCTTATTATATGACAATTATATATATATATATATATATATATATATATATATATATATATATATATATATATATATATATATATATATATATAGAGAGAGAGAGAGAGAGAGAGAGAGAGAGAAAGAATAAGGGAGGTGAGGTGCCAGCTTATGGGTGGGGGCTATGTGTCAACCCCCCCCCCCCCCTCCCCCTCCCCTTCTCATGCTACCATCATGCAACGAAAAGTGTACAAGTGCATGATGTTAGCATGGGGGGTGACACAGCCACCTCACCGTGAGTTGGCACCTCACCTCCCTTATTATATATATAGGGTCCGGATCGGGAGTCCCGTTTCCAGAGCCACACCGAAGCCCTGCGATCCTTGGCCGTTGGATCGTGCGGCATCACGTGGGCCCGGCATGATCCGATGGCGGCGAGGCTCCGCGGACGGGTATATTGATCCGGATCCACACACACACACACACACACACACACATATATATATATATATATATATATATATATATATATATATATATATATATATATATATATATACACACACACACACACTGAGGTGTCCTTTCTCCAAGTCGAGCCGTGGCCCAAAGCTACCCAACCACCCAGCCGCCCAGGAGTAATTCGAACCCGAGACCTATGCTCGGACGCCCCCCCGCACTACCACTAGGCTAATGCCTTAGGGATGACAATTATATATAATATATATATATATATATATATATATATATATATATATATATATATATATATATATATATATATATATATATATATATATATATATATATAATAATAATAATAATAATAATAATAATAATAATAATAATAATAATAATTTTTAATCCTGCTATATATATAGTTGTGCAGAATATGTCAATATTTGATTTGATTTAATTAGATTTGTTAGGAGTGATTTTAAGAATCCTTGTTTCCTTTTATACTCTCTGTAGTCCATATATATCCATATATATTGAGGCTTCCATTTGGAGAATATATATATATATATATATATATATATATATATATATATATATATATATATATATATATATATATAATAATAATAATAATAATAATAATAATAATAATAATAATAATAACAATTTTTAATCCTGCTATATATATAGTTGTGCAGAATATGTCAATATTTGATTTGATTTAATTAGATTTGTTAGGAGTGATTTTAAGAATCCTTGTTTCCTTTTATACTCTCTGTAGTCCATATATATCCATATATATTGAGGCTTCCATTTGGAGAATAATACACAAAAATTTATCAATTTACATGGTATCAGCCTAATCAATCCTCTCTCTCTCTCTCTCTAATAGATCTCCCTCTCTCGTTGTTCTCCCTCTTTCTTCCTCTTGACATTCCTCCTCTCCCATATATCATCATGTCTAACATTACTGCATCAACCCTTTTTCATTGGTTCTGCTCCTCGGTCCTTTTATCGTCCTACGCAAGAATAGTAGACAACAATAATCGTCACTACAATGCTAGCCTCCATGGACCTTGGCCGCCATCATCATCTCTGACCCAATGTCAACTATATTTTGGGTTTGGTCATTCCACTCGTAATTGCTCCAAGTTCAGTGCTCCTCAGGATTCTTCAGTATCCTAGCCTCTCCATTATGTCTTTGCTTGAATTTAGATTACTCCACTTCTGCATCACTCCACTTTCAGCTATAGTCATGCCTATGACTCCAGTTGATACCCTGATACAGGTGCCTCTACTCACATGACTGGCAATCTTGTTCTTTTCCAGCATCAAACTCCCTACCATGGTCCTGACATTGTTCAACTTGGCACTGGTGACCATCTTTCTATCACCTATACCAGTAACGCAACACTCTTTCTAAGCTCCTCCTCCTTTCTCCCAGATAATACTTATGTTGTTCCCTCTATATGCAAGACTTATTATCTATTGCTCAATTCTGTTATGATAACATGTACATTTGATGTCCATCATTTTTACATTTTTACATTTTTGATCTAACAAGTGGATCTCTCCTTTAGCAGGGCCTATAAAGAAATGGTCTCTACAAAATTCTCACACACACATGAAAGGACAAAGAAAACTACATCAGTTCTCACCCTAGAATAATCCAACCAATTGGTCAGCTCTTGCCAAATCACAATGAAGTATCTACACTATTCAAGAATTTCATGCATCCTGGATCCTTGAAAGAACTCTTCTAGCCTCCTAGAAGTAAAACATCAGCCTCTCAGCACGAGAAACAGAACTCAATACAAGACAAAAATAATTCTAACTTGTTAGTACAGGGAGAAGGTATAAATCTTTTACATACGCCTCAGATCCTTGAAAACTTGAGTTCTTCGGATTTTCTAGTAATGGAAAACTACAATTTACAACTTGCTTATCGAAGTCCTAGAATGGAAAAAGTTAATATCAATGTTCCAGGCTTCGTTCTTTAGCATTCTTAGATCTTTACCAACTAGATATAATGGACTTCATACTCGTCAAAAGGGAAAACAGAAGCTAATCTGTACTCAAATTCCCTCGGATAGTTTTATGGGTTCTTCACTATCAAGAACTTGCAAAATATATTACGTGTAAGAAGCAAGGAGTTAAAGCCGTAGGGACCAATGACAGTGTCAGTCTCTTGTAACTCTTTTGATCCTTCTGAACCCCTAAGAATCAAATTTGTATTATCAGAGTTTTAAAACAAAGATCCGATTTGTTGTATCTGGCTCTATGAGAAAACATATACCAACTGCTGTGTTTACATCAGTAGGCATATTCTCAGAATCTCTGCAAGTTTCTGATGCATCTACTTTTGTACTTATTCCTCGAATTAGGGGGAAAAACCGGTTAGCAGATGATCTTCCAACTGAATTTACTTACAAAACTATAGATTGTTTATGCTAGTTTTCAATTCAGTAGCAGCTTGCCTTACCCATAATTCAAAAGGTGAACCACTAACATGACAAACAATAAGAATCCTGCGTCACCACTACATTTTTTCCGACCAAACCTCAAAAATCACTCTCATGCAAGCCAGCTACCAGGCTACCACCGATCCGAGTCACGGTACAGCCGTAAGCAAGCTAATTGGTTTATATAAATTGCAAAGCATTAGCCTTTTCCCTTCATCACTCACGTACTCGTTGAACACCATGGCCTCGAGCTCTACTTTCTTCACTATGAGCACCCTTCTTACTTTTATCTTGTTGACCAGCTCCTGCAATGCCGCTCGCCTTCTTCTGGAGTCTCCGACATCGATCCCGACGACCCCAACACTGCCAAAGCCCACACTTCCTCCATTGCCTGAAGTGCCTACTCTACCCAAGCCTACACTACCGCCCTTGCCTGAGATCCCGGGCATTCCTAAAGTTGAGCTACCCCCCTTGCCGGAGGTGCCAACGTTGCCTAAGGTTGACATGCCTCAGTTCCCGAAGATACCAACCGAGAAGAAGGATGGGCTACCAACTCTGCCAAAGGTTGAACTTCCACCGCTACCCAAGGTTGAGCTTCCGCCGCTGCCAGAGGAGCCCACTTTTCCTAAGGTTGACCTGCCATCGTTGCCTGAGGTGCCCACCTTGCCTAAGGTTGAGCTTCCACCCCTACCTGAAGTACCAACTATTCCCAAAGTTAAGCTGCTCTCCTTGCCTGAGGTTCCAGTCATCCCAACGGTCGAGTTGCCACCCATGCCTGAGCTTCCTCCTCTACCAAAATTCGAGCTTCCTCCACTGCCTGAGGTGCCGACCCTGCCTAAATTTGAGCTACCACCTGTGCCGAAGCTACCAACCTTGACAGGGGATGAGGTAGAAACAACACCTGAGGAACCAACTCCAAATGCCGAACTCCCGCCCCTACCAGAGTTCCCCTCCATCCCTGGGCTCACGTTGCCTCCATTGCCATCCTTTACAGGAATTCCTTTCATTCCACAGATCCCCTCCATTCCAGGGTTCCCGTCCACTCAATCCGTACCAACCACCACCAACCCATAAACCAAGCTTTAACATGTGCATAGGTCATGCGTTATTTATCATTCGATAGCCTTTCGTCTTTCTTTCCTTAGATGAGCTTGTATGATTGTTATCGTTTATACTTCTTTCGCTTGTATGATTGTTATGGTGAGTATTTGAGCTTCACTGTTATGTGACTTACATTTATACCAGGCAGCTGAGGAATTATTACACTTACATTCTCTGCGCTATGTGTATGTATGTGTGTGCAAACACATGTTCTCTCTATCGTATGATAATCAAGACAATGTCATTTACAGGAAAGGAAACCTGCTTGATCCTATCCCCATGTAGCAATAGGAAGGAAGATTATCCGTTTCGGAGTATCAGACAATAAGGTTATGTTAGTAAAGTAACATAACATTATTAGGATCGAGCTGCCATAGCAGCAATGTTCATTTTCATAAACTTGGGTCCAAATTCTACGAACAAAGATATTCAAATAATCTCACTCATTGCCACTTATATTAGGCATGTCTACCTCACTATGGTTTGACGACATTTAGAGACCTTGTCTGTCATTTTATCTACGGAAACAGATTGATGGCCGATGTTCCTGCTATTGCGCACCCTGATATCACTATCACCATTCATACTACCTCTGGTTCTTGGGCCTACATAGTCGTAGTTTTGATGGCAGAACATCCATCAATTGCATCCGGAGTATATGATAGTTGAGCCATTGTGGTTAAACTACACAGATGAACTTGCAGCAGCATCCCAAAAGTTTCAAATGGCATCCCTTGTGACTATTCCGCCACATAAGTCCCAGCAGAGAGCTTCCTGAGATCCAATTGATTAAGAAACCTCAATCTGTTATTTTCCAAATCAAGACCAAAGGTTAGTGACAAACCAATCCTGTAGGGCACATCCATATATAGCCCCCTCTGATCGTCTCCAATACTCAGGGCGTCAGGCGTATTACTTCCACTCAAACGTATAAAAGGACGAGACATTATCATCAAACGTACACAAGGACAAGACCTTGTCATAGACATATAGGTGTTCCTCGCACAACAAAGAGAGATACAAAATCCAATACCCAGAATCGGTTTAATAAGACATTATTATCAGCAGATGATATCCACAAAGACCTCGGATTTTTTCCAGGTCAGCTTCAGCAGTGAGCAACTCCATGACCAGAAATAGTTTTCAGAGATCTGCAAAAACAACAAAACAAAAACAAAAACAAAAACTGTAGCATGTAATTCTGTGGGCTCCTGGATGATTCATTAATGAAATATTTGATGCAGTTTCATCATATTCAGACCTCTAAAAGACTTGAGTTTTGTTTTCTTTTCTCAGTCATCAAATGGGTAGAGAAAAGAGAAGACCAGCAGCTATTTATAGTAATTTGAGGAAAAATAAGTGACAATTTTCAAACATCACTAACTTAAAATCTCATTGGAAGTACTTCCTAAGACGTTTTTTTTTTTTGGGGTATATGTCATAACTTGTAAGTGCTTGACAAGGATGCATATCTTGATAGGCAAAAGATCGTTTGGACCATTTGATCGACAATGAAAAGGTCCAAAGTTGCTAGAAATCTACAAGGTCCATAAGATTTTACTTGAAGGCGAAGGAAAATAAGGCAGGATTAATGAAGGTGAACTTCGTAACAAAATCAAGAAAACTAAGAAGGAAAGCATCTTCCCTCAATTATAACTCATCTCCATTCCATGTTTCTCAACAATGATAGAGGGCTTGTTCAAGAAAGCAACGAATCAAGCAAGGCGATCTCCTGCTCTTCTACCTCTTCTTGATAGCGGATGGAGTTGTCTCTAGGCTGGTCACTAAAACAGCAGCTCCCATTCATTCCATTATTCTCATAACTACTGATGGATTGTCCCTACCTAAATGGTAGTGGTCGTGGTCTAGGGAGCACAATTGCTAGAGCACAGGGGAAAGATAGGTAATGATCTAAGCAAGAGCATCCAGATGGACTACTATAGCGAGCCTAGTGACTTAACGGCACTTTCTAAGGTCTCATCATCATCCTTAATGCCCTTCTTACAGAGCTTTGCAATTTAAAGATGACATTGACTGTTTTTCCCTTATCCATCATCATGTTGCTGAAAACATTAGAATTCTTTTGTTACACTCACTCCTGAAGCAAGAGTCAAAATTTGATATCCTACTCTTCCAATTGACAACCTATCTCCCCACCTTCATGCTAGTTCCATTTGATCCAACAAGACTGTTTAGGGACTCCTCTGCTCACTGAGACTGAAAAGAGAATTGCAGGTCTAGAATTATAGCTGGTTCTCTGCGGATGGTAATTGGTTATCACACTAAAACCTATTTGCAACCTGAGTAACTTTGGCTTCTTTGGTTACAGCTCAAATACAAATACAGAATCTAAGCATAATGTCTTCCCACTCATCTATCTATTCTCACCACAGTTACGCTAACTTTTTTGACAAGTTTCTTTATTGTGCATCATTGTGAACCACAAAGCATGGCTGGTCTTACAAAGTATCTTACAGAATTTTCCTTTCATCTTAAAGGGTATCATACAATCACAAAACCACTAAACACTGCAGAATACTTCCAAGACAACTATCCCACTATAGTTCCATAAATATATATATACTTTCTTCTCAAACTTGTATTCATAAATGATTAGCACACTTTAGCAATCTTATGATTTCTTAGAGTTCTGCTACCATAAATATGAACTATACTCTCATTTCTTTTTCTTCTTAACTTTTTTCTTCTAAATCTACATTTAATATATCATGCATCGTCCTACTAATTCTGAATCCTCTCAATTCAAAAGCTCCAATGTTTCTATAAGAAGAAACCATTCTCTAGTCTCATCAACTAACACAAGATCATCAACAAAAAATGCTCACTATGGAACCTCAACCTAATTAACTTCGTCATGTATCCATAACTAATAATGCAAAGTGCTAGGCAAAGTGCCCATCCTTACGTAAGCCTATCGAGATGGAAAGCAATTGCTACCAGACACTTGTTTTTCCAAGACCACCCAATAATCTTCACAAGGACCCTATTGGCCTATCACAAGCCTTTTCTAGGTTGATAAGAACCATTCCTTGAGTGCACCTCTCTAGATACTAGAAATCTATGTGCAAGTACAACCACCCCCCCCCCCCCCCCCCCCCCCAAAGGACAAAGGAAACTACACCAGTTCTCACCCTAGAATAATCCAACCAATTGGTCAGCTCTTGCCAACTTCACAATGCAACTATTTTCACTATTCAAGCATCTCATGCATCCGGGATCCCTGAAAGGACTCTTCTAGCCTCCTAGAAGTAAAACATCAGCATCTCAGCACGAGAAAAAGAACTCAATACAAGACACAAATAATTTTAATTTGTTAAAAGGTATAAATCTTTTAGAAATAAATACATAAAACCATCCCCCCCCACCCCCCCCCCCCCCCCCCCCTTCCATGTTTCATGGATATTACAAAGACCTTTCTTATTTTGAAAATAATTACACGGACCTCCCCTATGGTTTATGTTTTATTTTGAAAATAAGGGTGGTTAGTGTAATAACCCTTTATATAAAATATAAAAGATACGGGAGGTCCGTGTAATTACTTTCAAAATAAAGGAAGTTTGTGTAATAAACATGAAACATGGGGGAAGTTAATGTAAATTGCCCAATCTTTTTTATACGCCCAAAATCCTCAATATGATATTTCCAGTAAGGCGACCAAAAATATACATAACAATTCTACCAGATTTAAGATATTTTCTTACTATAAGAAATAAAGCATGACAGTATAATTTATCACGATATATATTATACAGCGACAAAGATGTGAAGAATATTAGAATTTAGAATAACATTTGGCAAAATCAACCATGATATTTGTAGATACTTGTCGGGACATCCTTGTATGCTGATAGCTGGTTCCATTAGTTATTTGAACCATGTAAACTATATCTGTGAAATGTATATAGATACCAAATTATTTGCACAGTTACACGTACTGCATGTCCTCTTGACATTTTCATAACCTCTAATGCTTCAACGACATTAGTCGTATGTTGAATCTAGTGACTTATATCATCATCTCCAAACACTTGGAGGAACATGTGGTAAAGGGATCAGCGAAAAGGACGCATGATCATAGATGCAAGAGCAAAGGAGGAACCAAGGTTCAAAGTATCGGTATCGGTATTGAACAATTTGTATGAGTATCGGTATCGGGAGTATCGGCGGTATCGGATCTAAGTTTCAAATTTTTTTGTATCGGATGTATCGACAATATTAAATAATTATTAAAAAAATTAGAAAAAGTTAGAAAAAATAAATTACATATTTATGCATTATTTAAACATTTTCTATGTTTTTTGATTATAAATAAATAAAATAATACTCATCCCTTCTGATTGGTTTACCTGCGATATACAAGTTTTCTTCATTTACATGTTTTTAGTTTCAATTTTACTATGTCATTAATTCGTTTTAATTGAATCTTGTATTGTTTTATTACTACAGGTTTAAATTTTGACAAATTAAGGAGCATAAAGGAAGACACAAGAGACTAGAAGCAATGCCAATGACTGGATGAGACAAGAGTCACAAGACCTATTATTATATTTATCCAGATATTTTTTTCATTTATGTAAATAAAAAATTAATTACATCTAGAATTTTAGTTTTATGCATAGTTATAAATTGTTACAATATGATCCATGACCAAATTATTTTGTTTCATAATATAACGAAATAAAATTAGCTACATTATTTATTTTTAATTTAAAAGTACGACAAAAAAATATTTGGCCAGAAAAATTCATTGGGACTATGGCCTATCCCTTTATTTAAGTTTCACAAATAAAAATCTTTTTACAATAGGTATGAACTACATAAAGCATACAAATACAAAAATGAATACAAATGAACACAAATATACCACTAAAATGGTTCATAATTATCAGAATCGTCCTGATATGGTTCTTGGTTATGAGGGTAGTAGAGATTGATATCTGTATTATGAAGAAAAAAAAAACTAGTCATGAGGCCATTAAATGTAGAATGTTGTTCTGCCTTTGTGTAGCACCCAGTTTCTAAAATGAGGATAATTTTGAAATTTTGTAATTATAATTATTTAATAATGATATTTAAACCATATTATGATTTTTGGTGATTTTTTTAGTTATTTTAAAACTATTTAAAACCACGACTTGTGATTTTGATGTTTTGCTAGTGCAACCTTAGAGATTACTTAACCTAGAGACTAACCATGATTATATGAGCCTAGTCATAGGTTTAGAACATCAAGTTAGGGCTTTTTAGCCTAAGGGATATTTTGGTAATTTACTAGGAATTATTGGAATTATTGGATTTATGTGAATTATTATTATTTAATTATTGTCATGAGAGTCCCTAACCTAGTTTACCCTAATCTAGAGGTTAGCCACTAACCTAGAGACTAGAGGATGGATATTACATATTAGTCAAGGTAGGAAAATATCTAGGATATTTACATATTAGATGTTTTCCTTAAAAACCTCAAAAGATCTATTACTTTGGCATGAAAGTCCATACCTTCACCATGAAGGAAGGCAAGAGGACACCCCCCCTTGCCATGACCAGCCAAGGGCACCCCCCTAGCATGCCCCCTTCCTATATAATCCCATCTATTCATTCCCATACCAATTTACATGTTTCAAAATCTAGAAAAATTTATATTTCCTTAAACCTTCATATCTTCCTCAAAATAGATCCAAACTCATCCTAGTCTTTTGCATTGGGTTCCTACAACCTAGAGGGTGCTAAGGGAGGCTAGCAAGCTGGACACATAGCTGTGGACACCAACAAGTGAAGAGGACACCCCCCCTTCCATTGAAATCTTGAGTTTTCACTCAATAGGTAAATACCTATAAACCTAGTAAATATTGTGTTTTTCCTTTATAAATGCATGCATATAGGTATACCCTAGCTGTGGAACAAGTTTGGTAAAATCTAGGGTTGGTTTGGTGTCCGTATCGGACACGTATCCAGGGTTAAAAAACAGTGTTTGGTGAAATGCCACATAGGAAATTATTTTGTTAATTTTCAAAACTAATTACATGTATGTGTAGCCTAACATGTGTATATTACAATCCTAATCGACTGAGTCGATTTTAGTATAGTTTGGACACGATTTTAGGGCTTAGACACGCAGCACGAGACATCGTACGGAGCTCGTGCGGCTGCCCTGCTGCTCGGGTGTCCTAGCGGACACGACACGGCACCCCGACACCTGAAAATTGGTGGGTAGGTACAGGCAATGACTGACACCATGCCCAAGTGTCACTCCCCGTTCCCAGAATGCGTATTTTTATTCATGTACAACTCATGTATATTTATTTAGTATTTATCATGTATTATCCTGTATTTAAATTCCTTTAATTTCATGTTAATTAATTATCTGCATTTTATTTCCTGCAATTTTATTCCTGCACTTTATTATCTGTATTTTATTTCTTGCTGTTATTCTCTGCCTTTAGTCTTGCTTGTGGTTCGGGTTCATGGAGGGTTTTTCAGGTTCATGATGGTTCAACCCGACCCTATAACCCCACCTACCACCACCCTTCCTATTTAAGCCCCCATCTCCTTCTCTCTCCTCATAACTCTCATTCTTCACCATTATTTCTTCTTCTTCCTCATCACTCTCTCCACCAACCCATCAGCAGGCAAGTGCAATCTTGCTTCTTGCTTGGAGAACCATTTTTATGGTTCATTTCTCTTCCTCTCATGATTCTGAGAGAGTTTAGTACTTAGCATTTTTTTATTTCTATGGCTGGTTTCTCCTAGATCTAAGTTGTTGTATTCTCGGCTGTTCATGGGTTTTGATCTCCCAACTTAGTGTGGATTTTTAGTCACGCATACGTCTTTACGTGTTAGCGTAAATTTTGAGTCACGCTCATGTTCTTACATGTTAGCGTGGATTTTCAGTCACGCACACGTTCTTACGTGTCTGCGTGGATTTTTAGTCACGCACACGTTCTTACGTGTTTGCGTAGATTTTCAGTCACGCACACGTTCTTACGTGTCTGCGTAAATTTTTAGTCACGCTCACGTTCTCATAAGCATGCGTGAATTTTGAGTCACGCACATGTCTTTACGTGTTAGCATAAATTTTTAGTCACGCTCACGTCTTTACATGCGTGCGTGGATTTTTAGTCACGCTCACTTCTATACATGTCAGCGTGAATTTTAGTTACGCTCATGTCCTTACGAGCCAGCGTGACATTTGAGTTACGCACACGTCTTTGCATGCGTGCGTGAATTTCTTATCACTTTTCACGCTGTGCGTGCGTGAATTTCTTGTCACGCTATTTTACGCTCACTTATGAGTGCGTGAATTTCCTTTCACGCTCACACTGTGCGTGCCAGCGTGAATTACTTTTCACGCTCACACTGTTTACACGCACACTCCAACCTGCTAGACTTGGCGTGACTTGTTGGCCTTAGCTTAGACTTGTTGGCGTGACTTTCTAACCTGGGTGTTCTATTTGCTCTATAACTTATTCATTTAATGATGGCATGATAATTCTTCTATTATATCCTTAAGCCTTTTGGCATGGACTTGATAAAATTATGATATATTAATGTTGTTAATACAGATTGTTATATAGAATGTGCCTTGTGTCCTGATTGATCCATGGATACCCAGTATGACTGGAACTTAACCTTGAGAATTATAGACTCGACCCCATGTAATACTAATTGACTTTCATGCCTTGTCACCATTGATGATAATGGTTATCTTGACTAAAATTGATCATGCGTTCCTAGTTGGAACTAAGAGACTGGCTAGTCGTCTTATTGAATGAAATGAATGAGACACGTTCATGTAATGAACTATTGTAATCGACTGGCTGATCCCAAATATTAGCATACAGGCACATGCAGGCTTCAAATTATTTATTTATCTATTTTACAAAAACAGCATGTGTACTTTATGGTCAAGGCATGATTACTCCGTGGTTAGATTTGATTGTTGCATCATGCTATGTAAGACCTACAACCTAGCCGCACGGGTATCGTTGTAGAGTTGCGCATATCGTACCCCGTACGAAAGTACTCATTTTAATTACCATGATCCACGGCATGGAACTTCACTCAACGTAGAGACTATTAAGTCAAATAAAATAATGATGACATGGAGAGAATGGATTTCCGAGTTCTTACATGGCAGCCCTCTTGGGACTATTAAGTGCCTGACAGGCCGGCTGGTTCCCACAGATACTGTAAATCTGTCACACGGGCAGAAAACGGTATCTGCTTATATTATTGTACATGCTATATTAACGGCGGGCGTCCCGCTGGGACTCGTCTAATTACATGATTGGCACAATTGATTGATTGGATAGACTAGCCTTGCTCGCATATAGTAAGAACTGAGGAATCCCTATTTGCATAATTCCAGGATAACTTGGGACTCACAATAGTAAGCCGTAGTAGTTGATTGGCCGTTCAAGATGATTTGTTTGTGTATTGTACCTACTCTGTTGTCTAACTGAGATGATCAGAATGTCAGGACATGACGGGCTAACTTCTGTCCTTGTTTGGTTGGAAGGTTGGTTGAAGTGTCGTGATGTTATGTGAATCCTAGTGGGAAGCAGAGATCTATTATTATATTCTCTTACTTACGGGTTTAGTCCTTCATATCGTGCTTCCTTGTGGTACTTGCTATTAGAGGTCTAACCTCTCTGGTTTTGCATGACCAGATTTAGAGCCAGTCCCCAAGGATCCAGCTTACTTCTACCTCCAAGATGGTCAATATTAGGGGAATAATCGCAGGAGGACTCGAGTGGGTTCCTTACTTCACCGCTCATTTTGTTATTTACTTCATACTTAGCCGTTTGGCATCGACATGTTAGTCGAATTGTCTTGCACTTACTTTTGCATAATTGTAACTAAAGTCAGACTGCAGCTGATAACAATTGTATATATGTTACTATACCATCTGGCTATGTTTTGTAAAGTCAGATCTCAAGAACATTTTGACTAAGCGTTTGGGACGCCTTACTGCTTTACCTTACATGTTCTCTATTTTTGCTTCTTGTTTGAATGATTGAGACAATAGATGTGAAGTGACCATAGTAAGACTTTCATGTAGTATACACCCCCTCGTCTGGTTAGACAGCATTGATCGTATTATACGGTATTAATCTACCCGTAATACGTAGCTGGCCGAGTCATTCCCCCGCTCTCCAGTATTCTGCTTCTGGGACGTGACAAGGTTTTAGTGGTAGCCCATGCAGGTCTGATTTCAGACTTGTGGGGTGTTTTGATTTATAGGATGTCTCAATCACACGTGTTCCCCCTTGATCTCATGATTCGTTATTCTCAAACCTTACTTGACATTCCAGTATCCTTTGACTTCATTGATCCTTCACGTCCGTTTGTTTGATTGTTCTCTTATCCCTTTTCTTAGGGGCACTTCGTTCGTATCGGTCAGAGCTGGACAACAGCAGGGGCAACATGGGCAACATGACCAGGTCGGTCAGCAACAAGGGCCAGTCTCACCTCAGGAGGCTATCCAAGAAGAAGTGATAGTAGAGCCAGCAGCTGGATCGCAGTATCCGGATGTTCCACCACCACCAACAGTTCCACCTACCCAAGTGGACACACCAGCCCTTCTGGAGATCATGAGAGGAATGATGGCTACTCAGCAACATCAGATGTTGGCCCAGCAGCGCATGCACACTCAGCTACAAGAGCAGAATGTGTTGCTCAACCAAGGATTACAGACGGCTTTGGAAAGAGGAGTGAGGACTGATTCAGGAGCATCAGCCAGGTTTTGCAAGTACAACCCCCGCCGTTTTGAGGGCACGGAGGATGCCATCTCAGCAGATGCATGGCTTAAAGATATGGAGGCTATTCAGACGGCAGCTAAGGTACCGGCAGAAGAACGTGTGGATCTAGTGAAGTTGTTACTTCAGGATCTCACACGTGATTGGTAGGAATCAGAGGAAGTGGGCATCAGACGTCCTGTGGCTTGGGACGATTTCACCGCAAGATTCAAGACCAAGTACTATGGAGTTGTGGCACGGTTTGAGCTACAACAGAAGTTTATCAACCTCAGGCAGGCCGGCAGGACGGTAGATGCTTATGCAGCGGAGTTCTGCAGATTGAGTAGATTCGCCCCAGAGATGGTAGCAACAGAGAGCCAGAGGGTAATGAGGTTTCAGCAAGGGTTCCATCTTAAACTCTTGCAATTGATAGAGGGGCACAATTACCAAACCTTCGATGAAGTATTGACAGCAACTCGAAGGCATGAGATCACCATTCAGAGGCTTGCGGTAAGGACTGGGGGTCAGAAAAGATCCCACAGTCAGATTGAAAGAGGAGGGGAAGCAGCGTCCCGAACAACAGCACCATCTACTGGCATTCGTATCCACGATGTGGCGATACGAGGACCAGCACCACCACCCAGGCAGCAGCAACAGCAACAGAGAAAGAACCAGCAACCCCCGGCGGGCTGCACTTATTATAGAAAGATGGAGTACACTAGAGATGTGTGTCGGACATTGAATGGACTGTGTCTGATATGTGGAAATCCAGACCATCGGGTTACCACATGTCCCATGAATTCGAGGTCAGGAGGACCAGTGGAGCAGTTTCCTGCTCTGCCAGCCCCAGGGACAGGACAGTATCGAGGACCAGCAGTGGCAGTAAGGCCGTTGGCACAGCGTCCGCAGGCTCAGATGTTTCGGCAGCAGGGACCGCCGATGCAGCAACACCAGCATAGACCACTCCAGCATCATCAAAGAAGGGGCCAGCAGCTGTACCAGGCTAGGCCGCAGCATGGAAACCAGCAAGGAGGTCGAGGGCAAGCATTCACTTTGTCCTTGGAGGAGGCATTGGCATCGGAAGATGTTGTGGCAGGTAACATTCTCGTCGCCTCATATCCCGCAGTAGCATTGTTTGATTCGGGAGCATCCCATTCATTTATATCTGCACAATTTGTGACACGACTAGGAATGGAGTTCGAGGCATTGCCAGGGAGGTTGAATATACTCACTGGTAATGGGCTCGTAGGAGTTAGTAGAGTTATTCTAGCGTGTAGCGTTGTAGTTTACGGGCATTCCTTACCCGCCCGGTTGATAGAATTTTCTGTTAGAAATTTCGACGTTATCTTAGGCATGGACTGGCTGAAAGATAGTCATACGACAATAGATTGTCGTAAAGGGAGTGTATCTTTTGATATTCCAGGCATAGAGAGGTTCACCTTAGTCAGATCAGAGGCAACTCAGCAAGAGCAGGGAGTAGTAGCGGCAATGGAAGAAGTTCAAATTCCGAAGGTAGTTGAAGAATTTTTAGACGTATTTCCTGAAGAACTTCCAGGTCTACCACCGGTTAGAGATATTGAGTTTAGCATAGAATTGGCACCAGGAACTAAACCGATATCAGATCGGGTATATAGAATGGCGGATTCAGAGCAGGCCAAGGTATATCAGCATATAGAGAAACTGAAGGAGAAGAAGTTCATCCAAGCTAGCGTATCACCATGGGCAGCACCAGTGGTACTTGTGGGAAAGAAGGATGGGTCATCCAGATTATGCATTGACTACAGGAAGCTTAACGCGGCAACAGTGAAGAACAAGTACCCATTACCCAGGATCGACGACTTATTTGATCAGTTGAGCAGAGCTAGAGTTTTCTCCAAGATAGATCTTCGTTCAGGGTACCATCAGGTGAGGGTTCGGAAGGAAGATATTCCCAAGACAGCATTCAGGTCGAAGTATGGGCATTATGAGTTCTTAGTAATGTCGTTTGGTTTGACCAATACTCCAGTAATATTCATGGATTTGATGACTCACATCTTTAAGCCATACTTAGACCAGTTTATCGTTGTGTTTCTTGACGACATTCTCGTATACTCTGCTAGTGAAGAGGAGCATGAAGACCACCTCAGGAAAGTATTGCAGGTTCTGAGAGAGAACCAGTTGTATGCCAAGCTCAGCAAGTGTGAGTTTTGGTCGGATCATATTTCATTTTTGGGTCATATCATATCAGGAGCTGGAGTAGCAGTAGATCCCAAGAAGATAGAAGCAGTAGAGAGTTGGCCAGTACCCAAGACCGTAGCAGATGTACGGAGTTTCTTGGGATTGACAGGATATTACAGAAGGTTTGTGTCAGACTTTGCAAGGCTTTCAGCACCCATGACCCGTTTGACCCGGAAGGATGTACCATTCGTTTGGTCGGCAGAATGTCAGGCATCATTCGAGACTTTGAAACAGAAGTTGATATCAGCACCTATTCTTACATTGCCAGTTGGACCCGGAGGTTTTACAATATATTGTGATGCGTCAGATAAAGGACTTGGATGTGTTCTTATGCAACATGGAAAGGTGATAGCATATGCATCTAGGCAGCTTTGGGACCACGAGAAGAATTACCCAACTCATGATTTGGAGTTAGCGGCAGTAGTGTTTGCTCTGAAGCTATGGAGGCATTACTTATATGGTGACCGAGTGGAGATGTACACAGACCATAAAAGTCTAAAGTACATCTTTACTCAGAAGGAACTAAACATGAGACAGAGAAGATGGTTGGAGTTGATCAAGGATTATGACGTGGAGCTTCAGTATCATCCAGGCAAGGCTAATGTAGTAGCAGACGCTCTCAGCAGGAGAGGCGGCACATTTATGTTGACAACGCAGAGGCATATCTTAGAAGACCTTCAGGAGATGGGCATCGAAGTTATACTTCCTAGTGATATAGGAGTTCTAACAAGTCTGCAAGTTCAATCCGACTTGGTAGACAGGATCAAGGCAGCTCAGGTACAAGACCCAAAGATTCAGAAGCTTAGGGAAGAATGTGAGTCAGGACTCAGGAAGGAGATGAGAATTCATAAAGATGGTACACTTAGGTTTGGATCACGTCTATGTGTGCCTAATGGAGATATCAGACAGGAAGTTATGGCAGAAGCTCACAGTTCTCAGTATTCTATTCACCCTGGAGGGACCAAGATGTACCAAGATATCAAGCAGCATTTCTGGTGGAACGGAATGAAGAGGGAGATAGCTAAATTTGTTTCCCGTTGCTTGGTATGTCAGCAAGTGAAGGCAGAACAGCAGAGGCCAGCTGGATTATTGCAACCGCTTCCTATTCCGGAATGGAAATGGGAGCATATTACAATGGACTTTGTGACCGGTTTACCGAGATCACCAAGTGGTAAGGACGCTATTTGGGTAATAGTAGACCGACTTACGAAGGCAGCACACTTTCTTCCTTTCAGAGTAGGGCAATCTACAGAAAAGTTGGCAGAGTTGTATATGCAACAGATAGTCAGGCAGCATGGAGTCCCTGTCAGTATTGTGTCGGATCGAGATACCCGCTTTACATCATATTTCTGGAAGAGCTTACATCATAGTCTGGGTACCAAGTTAAGATTTAGCATGGCTTACCATCCGCAGACGGATGGGCAATCAGAAAGAACGATTCAGACTTTAGAAGATATGTTGCGAGCTTGCACTTTAGATTTTGGAGGGTCTTGGAAGAGTCACCTGCACTTAGTCGAGTTCTCATACAACAATAATTATCAAGCCAGTATCCAGATGGCGCCATTCGAAGCACTATATGGTAAGAAGTGCAGGTCACCGCTTGTATGGGATGATATCGGGAAGAGGAAGATGTTAGGCCCAGAAATGATTGTTCAGACGGTTGAAGTGGTTAAGGGAATTAGAGAGCGACTTCGAGTTGCGCAGGACCGGCATCGTCATTGGGCGGACCAGCATCGTAGGCCATTAGAGTTCTATGTTGGGGACCACGTATTCTTGCGGATCTCACCTACTCGTGGGGTCATTAGATTTGGCATTCACAGGAAATTGAGTCCGCGGTACGTGGGCCCATTTGTTATCCTTGATCGGATAGGCGATGTTGCTCATCGTTTATTCCTCCCGCCTTCATTACGAGAGGTGCATGACGTGTTTCATGTATCTCAATTACGTAGATATGTATCGGACCCAAGCCATGTCCTCGATCATTCTGAACTGGTTATTGGTACCAACCTGTCTTATGAGGAACAGCCTGTGTCCATTTTGGACCGAAGAGAGAAGATACTTAAGAACCGAATAATTAGTCTTGTCCGTGTTGCTTGGGGTCATCACTCCTTGGAAGAGTCAACGTGGAAACGTGAGGATGATATCCGATCACGGTATCCACGCATGTTTGACTCACAAGGTATATCTCTTCCAGTATACCTTGATTGTCCTGATTCTTCATGCTTGTCACCTTATGGGTAGAGCTACTTGATATCGTGGATTGTTGAATTTACATATATAGTACTTGCTTTTGATATGGTAATAATGATTGCTTGCTCACTAGAATTGCTTGTATTAGTTTAGCTCTGATATTTCTACCTGCTTGGATTTGAAATTCCGAGGACGGAATTTTTCTAAGATGGGTAGAGATGTCACTCCCCGTTTCCAGAATGCGTATTTTTATTCATGTACAACTCATGTATATTTATTTAGTATTTATCATGTATTATCCTGTATTTAAATTCCTTTAATTTCATGTTAATTAATTATCTGTATTTTATTTCCTGCAATTTTATTCCTGCACTTTATTATCTGTATTTTATTTCTTGCTGTTATTCTCTGCCTTTAGTCTTGCTTGTGGTTCGGGTTCATGGAGGGTTTTTCGGGTTCATAATGGTTCAACCCGACCCTATAACCCCACCTACCACCACCCTTCCTATTTAAGCCCCCATCTCCTTCTCTGTCCTCATAACTCTCATTCTTCACCATTACTTCTTCTTCCTCCTCATCACTCTCTCCACCAACCCATCAGCAGGCAAGTGCAATCTTACTTCTTGCTTGGAGAACCATTTTTATGGTTCATTTCTCTTCCTCTCATGATTCTGAGAGAGTTTAGTACTTAGCATTTTTGATTTCTATGGCTGGTTTCTCCTAGATCTAAGTTGTTGTATTCTCGGCTGTTCATGGGTTTTGATCTCCCAACTTAGCATGGATTTTTATTCACGCATACGTCTTTACGTGTTAGCGTGAATTTTGAGTCACGCTCATGTTCTTACATGTTAGCGTAGATTTTCAGTCACGCACACGTTCTTATGTATCTGCGTGGATTTTCAGTCACGCACACGTTCTTACGTGTCTACGTAGATTTTCAGTCATGCACACGTTCTTACGTGTCTGCGTGGATTTTCAGTCACGCACACGTTCTTACGTGTCTGCGTAGATTTTCAGTCACGTACACGTTCTTACGTGTCTGCGTGAATTTTTAGTCACGCTCACGTTCTCATGAGCGTGCGTGAATTTTGAGTCACGCATATGTCTTTACGTGTTAGCGTGAATTTTTAGTCACGCTCACGTCTTTACATGCGTGCGTAGATTTTTAGTCACGCTCACTTCTGTACATGTCAGTGTAAATTTTAGTTACGCTCACGTCCTTACGAGCCAGCGTGACATTTGAGTTACGCACACGTCTTTGCATGCGTGCGTGAATTTCTTATCACTTTTCACGCTGTGCGTGCGTGAATTTCTTGTCACGATTTTTCACGCTCACTTATGAGTGCGTGAATTTTCCTTTACGCTCACACTGTGCGTGCCAGCGTGAATTACTTTTCACGCTCACGCTGTTTACACGCACACTCCAACCTGCTAGACTTGGCGTGACTTGTTGGCCATAGCTTAGACTTGTTGGCGTGACTTTCTAACCTGGGTGTTCTATTTGCTCTATAACTTATTCATTTAATGATGGCATGATAATTCTTCTATTATATCCTTAAGCCTTTTGGCATGGACTTGATAAAATCATGATATATTAATATTGTTAATACAGATTGTTATATAGAATGCGCCTTGTGTCCTGATTGATCCATGGATACCCAGTATGACTGAAACTTAACCTTGAGAATTATAGACTCGACCCCATGTAATACTAATTGACTTTCATGCCTTGTCACCATTGATGATAATGGTTATCTTGACTAAAATTGATCATGCGTTCCTAGTTGGAACTAAGAGACTGGCTAGTCGTCTTATTGAATAAAATGAATGAGATACGTTCATGTAATAAACTATTGTAATCGACTGGCTGATCCCAAATATTGGCATACAGGCACATGCAGGCTTCAAATTATTTATTTATTTATTTTACAAAAAAAACATGTGTACTTTATGGTCAAGACATGATTACTCCGTGGTTAGATTTGATTGTTGCATCACGCTATGTAAGACCTACAACCAAGCCGCATGGGTATCGTTGTAGAGTTGCGCATATCGTACCCCGTACGAAAGTACTCATTTGAATGACCATGATCCACGGCATGAAACTTCACTCAACGTAGAGACTATTAAGTCAAATAAAATAATGATGGCATGGAGAGAATGGATTCCCGAGTTCTTACATGGCAGTCCTCTTGGGACTATTAAGTGCCCGACAGGCCGGCTGGTTCCCACAGATACTGTAAATCTGTCACACAGGCAGGGAACGGTATCTGCTTATATTATTGTAAAAGTTATATTAACGGCGGACGTCCCGCTGGGACTCGTCTAATTACATGATTGGCGCAATTGATTGATTGGATAGACTAGCCTTGCTCGCACATAGTAAGAACTGAGGAATCCCTATTTGCATAATTTCAGGATAACTTGGGACTCACAATAGCAAGCCGTAGTAGTTGATTGGCCGTTCAAGATAATTTGTTTGTGTACTGTACCTACTCTGTTGCCTAACTGAGATGATCAGAATGTCAGGACATGACGGGCTAACTTCTGTCCTTGTTTGGTTGGGAGGTTGGTTCGAAGTGTCGTGATGTTATGTGAATCCTAGTGGAAAGCAGAGATCTATTATTATATTCTCTTACTTACTGGTTTAGTCCTTCATATCATGCTTCTTCGTGGTACTTGCTATTAGAGGTCTAACCTCTCTGGTTTTGCATGGCCAGATTTAGAGCCAGTCCCCGAGGATCCACCTTACTTCTACCTCCAAGATGGTCAATACTAGGAGAATGATCGCAGGAGGACTCGAGTGGGTTCCTTACTTCACCGCTCGTTTTGTTATTTACTTCATACTTATCCGTTTGGCACCGACATGTTAGTCGGATTGTCTTACACTTACTTTTGCATAATTGTAACTAAAGTCAGACTGCAGCTGATAACAATTGTGTATATGTTACTATACCATCTGGCTATGTTTTGTTAAGCCAGATCTCAAGGATATTTTGACTAAGCGTTTAGGACGCCTTACTGCTTTACCTTACATGTTCTCTATTTTTGCTTCTTGTTTGAATGATTGAGACAATAGATGTGAAGTGACCATAGTAAGACTTTCATGTAGGATACACCCCCTCGTCTGGTTAGACAACATTAATCGTATTATACGGTATTCATCTACCCGTAATACGTAGCTGGCTGAGTCATTCCCCCGCTCTCCAGTATTCTGGTTCTGGGGCGTGACACCAAGAAATTTCGTGAGCCCTCGATCAGTATGCACGAAGAAATCGCGTGTGCACTGGATCGAGCCTTGTACGCACAGTCGAAAAATTGACACTGATACGCTGTGATTTCTTTGGACACAAGACACTTAGACACGTTGCAGGCACACGTGCATGTAGCCCTACTCTGGGCGAACACAGGGACACGACCACGAGGTGTCTCGTGTCGTGTGTCGTGTCCTGGACCGACCCGCACACGTGCACGAGGCTGTGCGTGCCTGTGTGTGTCTGTACGTGTTCATGAGTGTCTGGACACGTTGTGTCCTGTTGTATGGACACCACACGACCTGTAAGACACACTGACACATGCACGACACTTTACCAACCATTAAATTGGATTTTTAATTGATTTTCGAACTGGGATTGGGGTTTCCCTATTTCTCTGATACGGTAACAGTTTTCAGTGTTTTCTAATTTTTTTAATATGTTTTAATCGATTTAAATATAATTTTTGAAATGATTATATATGAGTACATGTCAGGGATATTGGACTACATGTCTGGGTTCAATGTGGAGAAGTTTGGTTGAGTTTTGGGTGTTTTTGAGTGTGGGATTAGGAGTCGTACTTGGGACAACCTTATTCCATTTCCTGTCATTGAGTAACATGGCCACTTGGCCATGTTTGTAAAATATAGCAGGGGTGTTTTCTGAGTGTGTGTGAAAGGAGTTTAGGGTTTGCAATAGTATGTGAGGTTTGGGATTTAACATGTAAACTGGGATTTGATTTTTGAATTGAAAACTGAAATTTGGTTTGGGTTTTGAATGAAATGTTTAAACTGATACTTGTTCTCAATTTAAGTATCAATTTGGGTTTGGAACATTGGTCTCCTGAGACTTGTTTAGGTTTTTGGTATAATAGTGAGAGAGGAGGGGTGCTCATTTGAGATTGTGTGAGTGTTAGATGAATATCAGTTAGCATCTATAGGAATGATGGTTAAGAATTTAGTGATATTAGTTAGTACCATTGAGTATCAGTTGGTTTTGATTAGAATATTACTGTTAGTTAGAAATTGTTGTATCAGTGAAGGATGTTAGAATAGGACAAGTGGTAGCAGCCTAGGAAGGATGGCTCGACCATTGAGTATCAGTTAGCCATGTTTGGTTTAAGTCCTATGAGGGAGAGGTACTGTCCAGTTGAGAGAATGTGAGGGGCTATGGCTTGCCTTGGCATGAGCCTTGCATTTCATTGAGGGCAAGGTGACTTGACAGCAGCAGTAGGGGCTGCACTAGGCAGCCCCTTGTTCTCTATTATGTGAGTATGAGCTTGTGTGTGAGGATATCATATTTGTGTAATGTATGTTAGAGTTTAGGGGAGGGAACTTGAGAGTTTAGATTATATGTAGTATAAAACTGAATTTATGTATACAATGTATGCATATGTGAAGCATGTATGTAGTAATGTATGCTAGTACGTATTTATATATATTGATGATTATATATATATAGGTTAGTCTATATAGTAGAGGCTATGTATATACTAGCCTCTATAATATAGGCCTATATAGTGTATACTTTTGTTTAGGCTATATGCCCCATAACTAGCTAGTGTAGATTATATGTAGACATGGTATACTTGATATACATATGCATAGGCTAGATATGGGTTAGACCTAGATTTGACTAAACCTAGACTAAAGTGGACTAGCTTGGACTAGTAGTCCTAGTTGACTATATAGTTGACTAGAGTTGACCAAAGGTCAACATTGAGTCAACCTTTGACCCAATTTGACCTATTTTGATTTGATTTGACTTTCTTGACTTAGTTGACCTAGTTCGACCTAGACAGTTGACCAAGAGTTGACTTTGACCTAGTTGACTTAGAATCATGTAGTTGCATTGCAGATTTCCATTATTTCAATTTGAGTACTTGAATAACCTGTTTTACTCTAAATAGGACTCTGTGACACCAGTTCGGACATCCATTCATATCAGTCATACATGGTGACAGGCGAGTACATTCTCTGATCATTTCATACTTGTTAGGATCTATATTCTTGCTCTAGATTACTTTACATGATGCTGTCACGTTATTATCACGGATTGGTACTATATGGATCTTGTCATGCGATGTTATCCCCCTTGGGGTGCATCAAATACAGTTGTCATATGCTTTTCACGAACATCTTGTATTTCATATACACCTCTATTCATGTATACTCTTGTACAATCTTGTACTCTCATGATCACGTGAGCAAACATGATAAAAACCTCTTGTGCAAGGTAACGTAACTTGACTGGATCCTTGTGTATCGATTGGGGAGGGTGAGTAGGAAATGGTTATGTGATCAAAATCCCATCTTGTGAAATCTTGTAAAATCATGTATATGTCCATGGTACAATCACGTATGATGGAGTTACCCATGCATCGTCCTAACCCGTTTATATAACCATCTCATGCTCTAAATCACAGGTTACCTACAGTTCTTACTTATCATATATATAGATATTTTCAGTTATCAAATCTCTCTCATTTTTATATATATTTCTTTACAGTTTATGTATCTAACTCTTTGCATGCTTTATATTTTCCCAACATGATATGAACTACGTGAGATGTATTGTGCTCGTTCCTGTCCTGACTGGACTTGTTAAAAATATTACAGATGATGATGGTGACTGTCCTACCTTCTATGGGACACATGAGGGTGACCTTCAAGAGCCTGAGGAGCATCTAGCTCAGTAGATGGTGCCTAGTCTAGTCTAGTGTTTATAGTTTTCATTTTGTATCGGATTGTTCCGATTGTTAGTTGTGACTTAGTTATATTTCAGGTCTTGTATTTATTTGTGTTGGACATCTACTTGTGTGGTATGATAACTCTATTTATATTCAGTTTCTTCCTTTCATCTGATTCCATATCATGCTCTATCTTTCCTAGACTTGTGTTTGAGATATAGAGTTGAGATGTTATGTTATACCTCCGTGCGGAGATGACAGGTTTATATATCTTATTTTTAGATGTTAGATGTTATAGATGACCTATACAGCGTTCTACCGCCGACACTGCGGCGTAGGCTGGACGTACCCACGTTTTCGTGCCCCTAATCAGGGTGCGGGTCGTGACACTTTGGAGCGTTGTATAGATAATAACTTGTAAATAAACTATCATACATATTGTTGTAATTGTCTAAGGAGTAGGTACATCATGATAGCTAGATCCTCCAGCATATACATCATCTATACGGTGCTCTCTAGGTTGTTGATCACTTGACCAGTCTCCAGACTATTCATGTGTCTAGTCTTCTGGATTTTCATATTCATGTGTTGGTATAAGCACCAGTCGCGAGTGTAGCTTCATTTTCTCCACTATCAGTATTGTCATCTTTATCGTTGTCGATCTGTCGATATGGTACATCTGGTATTTTCTTTCTTTTCTCTGGCCTTCGGGCATTTTTGACAGTATCTTGTGGATCCATATCCAAGTTATTATCTAACCACTTATTTTCTCTATCATCCAAGAGTGTTGTTTCTCTTTCTCTAGTCCAAGTTGTGAGTGGATCTTGATCATGAAATATCTCATCCAAATCTATAACATTTTGATCATCTTGTGATCTTTGTAGATTTTGAAACCTCAATCTCATATTATAATAGACAAAAGCTAATTTTTCTAGTCTCGCCATTGTAAGTCTATTGCGGGGACGAGTATGGATGAAAGCAAATGTTGTCCAGTTCTTTTCACAATTGAAGGAAGACATTGTTTGACTTAGGATACGCACAGCTAAACAAGTCAAATTTAGAGCATCCTTCCTAGCATGTATGGACCACCACTCAGCTACAAAAATAATAAAATATGTTAGTTTCTGTAAATATGTAATTTTAACTAATAAATATTTTGAAGTATTAACTATTACTACTAGGAAGACATCTATTTACAGTACTTTAAAATTGATTTGAATGGAATGCACCAGTTCCCAATATGAACCTTTCCGCCTACAAAGTGATGTTACAAAAGTTATGACATTAAAATTTAAATATTTTAAAGATGAAAAGTTTAATATTAAACGATAGTTACCTCTCTATTTATATTAAGGTGTGTTTTATTGTCATTCACCATTCTATTAACAAGCGGTGGAAGCCATTTAATACCTCATTGTCGTTTACAACATCAATAGCATATTGGTATTTGGGATTCATAAAATAACCTGCAAAATTGAATAAATAACTTGTAAGCTCCCCCTAAAATTTTACTAGATTTTTTTACTGGATTAGTTATGGCAATTATGGATATAGTTAAATATATTTACGAGTTTTATTTATAAACTTTTATTTTATATAGAAATAAAAAGTAGATATTGTTAGTAAGTTTCAATGTTTCATATTTATTTCTTCCATTTCTTTGGCCAAAATTTTTAGAAAATATTTGTAAACTGTTAGATTTTTATTTGAATTTATTTGAATAACTAAGGGTATAAAACTCCTATATTTTTACTATATTTTTTTATGAATTTGATACCGATTTTTTTATTTTGTATATTGTACGTCGCGTAGTTGCATTGTACGTCGCGCACGAAATTTTATTTTTCGTAATTGCACGACGAGTGCGAATATGTGCAAGCGTACATATTTTAGAAGAAAATATTTTTTCTAATTTTATAGTTTCAAAATAATTTATATAATAATTATTTTAGCTATCGTACCAAAATTTCAAGCTCATTATTTTATTTATACAAAGTCTTTCGTTTATAACAGTTATTAATAATAAATAATATTTTTCCTGCATACATATATATTTTATAAATATTTTATTAGTTTATTTTAAATAATAATGTAATTTTCAAAATTATTATTATATATATTTTTATAAAATATATTTTGAAATTTTGTGGCAATTTAAATCTTTGATTGGATTTGATTTTAAATAGTTTAAAATTTACGATAGAATGTATATTTAATTTGAGTTGATTATCTAGATTTAAATTAATTTATATTTATATTTAAATTTATTGAATTAATTTAAATTAATAGATTGAATATTCTAATTGGGTTTAAATATTCCTAATCCTTATCCAACTGGAAATTCCCACATCCTATAAATAGGCAGGTACTCCTCCATAAATTTCTCACACCCACAAAATTCCACAACCATAGTATGAGTGCATCGTGTCCGTGACCAACATCTTATTCCATGTTTACATGTACATTATCTCCTTCCCGTATCGGACAATCCCGACACAAACGAATCCCTAAACCTAAGCCTTGTCCTCGGCCCTCCGGCCATCTCCTCCTCCTTGCCCGACTCCCCGACCACCAGTCTTCCCAACCAACCACATCATCCCGCACCACCATTGTCGCCCACCTTTGTCCCGACTCCCGGCACCATGGAATACCCAACCACCCGACCCGGCCACCCACTACCACTTCTGCGACCACCCTCTACAACCGCCACCAACGTGGCCGCTCCTTCCCGACAGACTGCCAGCTTTGCTGCCGCCAAACACCTCCGCCCACAAATTTTTCCCCATCACCCCAGCCTACCTACACGTCACTACGGCCATCGCCGCGGCAGCCCACACCGCCACCACCAGGGACTAATAACAACACCGCCGCCTCTCCAGCATTACCCCGACCATCTGCCTAAGCCCCGACAGCACCAACCACCATCTCAGTCATCCACCGCCACCACCATGATTCCCATCCCCAAATCATAATATAAGAAGAAATCCTAACCTGAGCTCCGTCGTCCCCGTCCCCGCATCGCCGACCTCCGACGAGCCGCGTGGCCAGATCCAGTGTTTCCACCGCCGCCACCTCCTTGTAAAACCCCACCGAGCACACCCGCTCCGCCCTTCGCGCCGCACCCGCACCTGGACCCAAGCCGCGAGCGCCGACCGTGCCGACCGTGCCGACCTCCCTCCACCGCATGAAACCCCATCGTCGGCCACCCTCCTCCGCCGCAGCCTCCCGCTCCTTCCCTCTCCCGACCGCCCGTACCTAAATAACCGACCGCCGCCGGATCTCTGCTCCGCTCGCCTCACTCTCCTTCTCCCGCTTCCCTCTCCTTCTCACTCCCTCTCCTTTGCCTTTCTCTCTCCTTCTTTCCATGCCTTATTCTTCTGCTTCCGGTTCTGTGTTTTTTTGTTTTTTTTGAAGTTGTGTGTTTCGTTTTTTTGTATTAACTATGGCATTAGGATGTTATATTATTATTATTATTATTATTATTATTATTATTATTATTATTATTATTATTATTATTATTATTGTTGTTGTTGTAAGGCAAAAGCTCAAACACACGGAGACGAAGCTTTCTCGTATATTATCAACCACTCAATTGTACATTTACAAGCTATTCTAACCTCTCTTTATATAGGAAGAGAGGTTGGGGGTTATGAAGAAATGAAGGGCCAAAGGTCATGTAGGTTACAAGAAGATGAATGTGTAGAGACATATGAGTTACAACACTCCCCCTTGGCTCTCCAGAAATTCTGCTTGTAAACACCTCTGAGTTTCTTCGTCTGTCTGTAGCTTGTATCTTACAATTTTGACCATCTACTTGTGCCTCGTCAAAACCTTGCCAAATAAAACCCAGTGGGAAAAAACTTTGGTCGAAGGATAAAAGAGTACACACAGGTCAGTGTGATGGGGGTAAACTAACCATTGCAAAGGTGCCTCGTCAAAACCTTGTCAGGGAAAACCCAGTGGGAAAAATCGCTGATCGAAGGACAAAAGAGTACACGATTGTTTAGAAGTATACAACTGGATACTCCCCCTGATTATAATAATCCTTAGTGAATAAGGGATTTGAACTGTGTCTCGTTAAAACCTTGCCAAAGAAAACCCAGTGGGAAAAACTTTGGTCGAAGGGAAAAAGAGTACACGAGCATACATCAGGATGCTTCTCTTTTCACTCGCACTCAACAGGGTGCGGGATATACGCACAACAGGGCGTTGGGAGGCACTTGTTGGGGTGCTCCCCCTCACATGCACACAACAGGGTGCAGGAAACATGTTTCACTTAGGCTAGCTCTGAAAGCTTCCTAAGTCCAATCGCTCTGACATGTTTCTGGAACGAGTGTTTTGGCAGTGACTTGGTGAACAAGTCTGCACGGTTATTCTCCGATCCAATGTGTTGCACTTCAATCTTCTGAAGCGCTTGTTGTTCATGTGTAAAGAACAACTTGGGCGATATGTGCTTGGTAGCATCCCCTTTGATGTAACCATGTTTCGCTTGATCAATAACAGCGGTATTGTCCTCATAGACGACAACAGGTTCATCTGGGTCATATGGAAGATCACATGTACTTCGAATATGGCCAATAATAGCTCAAAGCCATACACACTCTCTAGTCGCCTCATAGAGCGCGAGTAGCTCAGAGTGGTTCGTTGAAGTAGCCACTAAGGTCTGTTTGCGAGGCCTCCAAGAAATCGCCGTGTTCCCAATGGTAAAGACATAACCAGATTGGGAACGCCCCTTGTGCGGATCAGATAAGTATCCCACATCGGCGTAGCCAACAAGGGTCGCGTTGCTTCGAGTGCCAAGAGCGTTGGACTCACTAAAAACTACGTAGGGATAGAACAAGCCCAAGTCCGTAGTACCCTTAAGGTAGCAGAAAATATCTTTTATGCCATTCCAATGGCGGCGTGTTGGCGCGGTGCTGTGTCGAGCTAGACAATTCACAGCAAACGAGATGTCCGGTCTAGTACATTGGGCCAAGTACAATAAAGCGCCTGTTGCACCCAGATAAGAGCACTCAGGACTCAATATCTCTTCGTCGTCCTCCTTTGGACGGAATGGGTCCTTAGTAATGTCTAGAGAGCGGACGATCATGGAAGTAGCGGACGGCTTAACGTCAAAATGACTAAAGCGTCTCAACACCTTTTGGGTGTAGTTTGCTTGATGGACAAGAATTCCATCTTTACGATGCTCGATCTGCAGGCCGAGGCAAAACCGTGTCTTCCCAAGATCCTTCATCTCGAATTCCCTCTTCAGGATATCAGCAGTTTCTGACAAGTCTTTTTCGGTTCCTATGAGATTCATGTCATCTACATAGACCGCGATGATTGCGTATCCTGAAGTGGATTTCTTTATGAACACGCATGGGCAAAGTTCGTTATTAACGTATCCCAAACCAATTAAGTATTCGCTTAGGCGGTTATACCACATTCGCCCGGATTGTTTCAATCCATATAGCGAACGCCTCAGTCTAATCGAGAACGCATTCCGTGGTCGGGAACTACTTGATTCAGGCATCTTTAGTCCTTCAGGGACTTTCATATATATCTCTGTGTCTAGATCCCCGTAGAGATAGGCTGTGACCACATCCATGAGCTGCATATTCAGTTTTTCGGAAACTACTAAACTGATTAAGTAGCGGAACGTTATGATGTCCATTACGGGAGAATACGTCTCATCGTAATCAATTCCAGGGCGTTGTGAGAAGCCTTGCGCCACAAGGCGAGCCTTGTATCGCACAATCTTATTTCTCTCATTACGCTTCCTTAGGAAAACCCATTTGTGACCAACTGGTTTAACATTGGGTGGTGTTGGAGCAACAGGTCCAAACACGCTTCTTTTTGCTAAGGAGTCTAGTTCAGCCTGGATTGCTTGTTTCCATTGTGACCAGTCCGTTCGTCGTTGACACTCGGCAACACTACGAGGTTCCATGTCATCATTGTTCATAATATCAGTGGCCACTGAGTATATGAACACATCATCGATGATAGTTTCGTTTCGCTTCAAAATATCGTCTAAGCTAGCATACTCGACGGATATTTCGAGGTTATCGGCATGATTAGGAATAGGCGTTTCATATGGAACGCGCTCTTCTAATACATCGCCGTGATCCTTAATGATCTCATGTGGCAAAACGCTTTTAACAAGATTTCTCCGCTTCCGGGGCAGAACATCTTTGGAACCAACCGGTCTTCCCTTCTTCTTGGGAATAGCGGCGGACTGGACGGCCGATGGCAGCGTCCTTTGCTCGGCGGGTTCGACCGGAGCAACATGTTTCATAGGAACATGGCGTCTCTCAGGGACGTCTATCCTTGCAGGCACATTTACAGCAGGTATAATTGATCTCGTGACTTTTGCTAGGTCGCTAAATGCGTCTGGCATTTGATTTGCAATATCTTGCAGACCTAGAATCCTCTGCACTTCCTTATCACTATGTGCAGAAGGGGTATCATGATGAGCAAAAGCGGGCATATGCCACGCTAATTCACGTCGTTCCTCATCAACGTTAGCGTGCATTTCTCCCCCTAACGACGGGAAGATTGCCTCATCAAAGTCACAATCCGCGTGTCTCGCGGTAAAGAGATCACCTGTCAAGGGCTCTAAATAGCGAATGATGGACGGGGAGTTATAACCGACATATATTCCCCGTCGCTTCTGAGGTCCAAATTTTGAACGCCTTATCAGCTCAATTGGAACATTGACTAGGCACCCAAACACGCGTAAATGTGAGATATCAGGCTCACATCCAGTAACCAGCTGGTACGCGGAAAGTGGTTGGGTGGCCATGGGCCTCAGACGGACCAAATTTACAGCGTGCAAAATTGCATAGCCCCATACAGATAGTGGGAGTTTGGTGCGCATAACCAAGGTCCTCGCTATCACTTGCAGTCGCTTTATAAAAACTTCCGCTAGGCCATTTTGGGTATGAACATACGCAACAGGATGTTCAAGATTTATTCCCAAAGTCATGCAATAGTCATCGAAAGTCTTCGATGTAAACTCCGCGGCATTATCAAGTCTAATAGACTTTATCGGATAATCCGGATGGTGAGCCCTTAACTTAATGATCTGGGCGAGGAGTTTAGGAAACGCTGTATTTCGGGTGGACAACAACACTACGTGTGACCATCTAGTCGATGCATCAACCAAAACCATAAAGTATTTAAATGGTCCGCATGTTGGTTGGATTGGTCCACAAATATCTCCATGAATTCTCTCAAGGAAATGGGAAACCAATCTCGTAGGTTTCACATGGAGTGGCTTGAGATTCGTCTTCCCAATCGAGGAAGCTTGGCATAGGCTTTTCGAATTTATAACGAAATTCTTTCCTCCAAGAGGATGCCCATGTGATGCATTCATAGTACGAAGCATCGTATTTTGACCCGGATGACCCAGCCGGTCATGCCATAGCATAAAAGTCCTCTCATCAACTGGCGCTCGGCGAATGATGAGATTACTCTCGATGTGTTGTATCGTAGTGAGATACAAACCACTTGAAAGACATTTCAACTTTTTCAAGATACGCTTTTGGCCGTACTGAGTGGAGGTAATGAAAAGATACTCGAAGCCATGTTCTCGAGCAGTGTCAACATAAAATCCGTTTTCTCGAATATCCTTAAAACTCAGTAAGGTACGACTGGACCTTGGAGAATATAAGGCCTCTGATACTTCAACGGGAGTACCATTGGACAACGAAAAATGGGCTTTGCCAAAACCTTGAACAAGGGTTGAGAGTCCCGAAATGGTTGTCACTGAGGTTACTTTAGGCGTATAGGAGATAAAGTATGATTTATCTCTCAAGATAGTGTGAATCGTTACACTATCAACCAGACAATCTACTGCCCCGTGGTCCATGCCTATAAGTAAAGAAAATTAAAGTTTGTCACACGTTTGAGGAAAGTGCTCGAAATAGAACTTTAATTTATCGCGAAAATTGAAAATATAAACCACCAAAAGTTTCATGACTTAAATCAAACATAGATAGAAAATGGAGATTTATTCTTCCATTTCTGCTACAAAATCGGGGGTCTCAAGATTTAGATTTTCGTACTCGATGACCAGATTTGCTTCGGCCCGGCGCCCCTTGTGATAGTTATTAACTTCTTGGGGGGGTCGCCCTGCAAGTCCGTTGCATATGACCATAAGCACCACATTTGTAGCAGAGAGTAGGCGCTTGGCCTTCCACTCTCGCTTTGGGACGACTGGCCCGTTGGTTCTTACCATGAGACTGCCTAGGAGTCAAAGGTCCTTGGTTCTTGTTAGAACCTCGCTTTGGATGGCGAGATTTAAACTCGCCTCTGTTCCTTGGCTGGGACGACTGGCCCTTGTCTCGTTTCCACCGTGGATTTGGTCCACGGAGAGCGTTTGCATCAGGCATTGGAATTACCTTTGTTCCAGCAGGACGAGAATTATTGTTTCTCATTAAATGAGACTGTTCTTCTCGTCTAGTAAAAGCTGGGTGATGAGCTCGGGAAACTTGGTGAACTTAGACTGACGGTATTGCTTCTGGAGCAAGTTGTCAGTGGAAGGAAATGTGGTGTATGTTTTCTCCAATAGATCACTGTCGGTTAATATCTCACCGCAGTATTGGAGAAGTGATCGAATCCTGCAGACTTCATTGTTGTAATCAGTTACACTTTTGAAGTCTTGGAAGCGCAGGTTCAACCAGTCATGGCGTGCTTCAGGTAGCCATATGGTCTTCTGGTGGTCGAAGCGCTCTTTCAGAGAGTCCCATAGCGTCTTCGGCGAGGAGATTTCAATGAACTCCGCCTTCATGGCGTCAGATAAATGCCTGCAGAATAAAATCATCGCTTTGGCGTTCATTGAGCGAGTGACTTCCACTTCACGCTCTTCCTCGTTATAGATGACGTCCAAGAGGCCCTGCGCATCTAGATGGTTCTGGATGTCTTGCGTCCAGTCCAAGTAGTTCTTGCCAGAGGCTTCAAGGATTGGAAAATCAATCTTGATCGACATTTTTCTACAACAGGAGAAAAAATCTTGATCAGTCAACATATAAAACGACAGGTTTATATGGATTTGGTTTGTATAAGCAATAACAAACAATCGTAAATAAAAACAACGGTTTTGAAAAAACGATTTTTGTTTAAAAATTATCTTATATCGATCGACGGGCCGATATAGAGAGGTCAATAAGTTTCTTGCAAAAATGCATAATTATAAATACAATTTGAGCAAAAAATAATATTCGGTCAACCCCTTTCAGTAGCTCTACGTGAATATGACCAGGCAGGAAAATGAGGGAGGAGGGTCACCGAGGACCTCTTAAGAACCAAGCCCCAAGTTCTTTCTGACATCATACCCAAGTAGGTGAGCCTATTCGGAGAGACTTCGTAAAATTTTCGTCAAATGTAAGAATAAATAAGATTTTTCAAGAAATTCACGCTATTTGCGAACTGTGCAAAATAGGTGACAATTTAGTGCGTGCTCAAAATGAGCGTTGCCTTTGAAAAATTATTAACCAAAAATGTTATTTTTTTGGGAGGCCCAAATTTGGCGGTGCCAGAATTTGTTTATGTAGCCAAAATCATTTTTCAAATGTCAAGTTTGTTTTTTTTTCGTAATTACGCAAAAAAAATGTACAACATAAGTAGGCAACAACACACAAAAGAATTGGTGCCTAAGCAAGCGGCACCAAAAAAAATGTCAACTATTTTTTTCGACATCTAATGAAGCGACGCCAAAAAATAGCGAGAAAAAAATACAATTTTATTATTCACTGTTACAATGATTACTGAGTAACATAAAAAAATGTTACTGAGATGCTCGTCATGGCACAGATGGCACTGAGGTGCTCGCCGGGGCTCTCCAAATCCATCATTACCAAAAAAATGTTAGCATCTAAAATTTCTTTTTCAACATAAAAATTTTCTATCAAAAATTTATTTCCTCAGAAATTAACTAACAAATATGTTTTTTTTTTTAAAAAAACATGAAACTCGGATATTAGACAAATTTTACATTTTACACATGCGGAACTGTATAATCTCTCTATTTATAGTTTTAGAAAACAGCAACAAATTAACCTTCCTTATGGGAGAAAAAGTTGTATTGTAAAAAATATAGCTTTTGCTAGCATTACAGTGGACATGGTTATCAACAGAACAGAATGGAATATGAAAATTCAAACCGACGATACTAAAAAATTAGTATTGTCGTAAGGCAATCAAATATTTTGAATCTGTGATTAACTCTTAGATTAACTCTTAGATTTCTGATATTTTGTTACAAAATATTAATAGCAATCTAAAATATTTGTATCAGCAATACTAATTTTTTAGATCAACAGTAACAAAATGACCACCTACTTGTTACAAAAATTAGTTTGTATCAGCAATCAAATATTTTGTATAAAACGATTAACTCTTAGATTGCTATAAATTTCACTTTTCTTGTTTTCAAAATCTGCATTATGATAATTTTTACCTTTCTTACCGTACGGTGGAAGGAAGTGAGAAAACGATTGCGGATACGCGGGATCGACGACGAGCGACGGGGTGCGCACGGGGCAACGGTCGGCGGACGTCGAGGCGAGCGGTACGTCGGGTCTCCGGCGTTGCACGAGCAAAGTGCTGATAACGTGTTGTAAGGCAAAAGCTCAAACACACGGAGACGAAGCTTTCTCGTATATTATCAACCACTCAATTGTACATTTACATTCTATTCTAACCTCTCTTTATATAGGGAGAGAGGTTGGGGGTTATGAAGAAATGAAGGGCCAAAGGTCATGTAGGTTACAAGAAGATGAATGTGTAGAGACATATGAGTTACAACAATTATTATTATATTATTATTATTATTATATTATTATATTATTATTATTATTATTATTATTATTATTATATATAATTACTGTTATTATTATTATTATTATCATATGATTATTATTATCATTCTACTTATAGTATAATTTTTAATGTAAAAACTACATATATTATTAGTATGCATGTTACTATAAGTATTATTATTATTAATATTATTGTTATTACTTTGTTTTATTAAATAAATAGATAGTTAACCTATTCCAAAATTATGTTTGGCAACTCAGTAGCCCTAAAATATTTTCCTATATTTTTATATAATTATTTGAAATATTTTTGGACAAATAAAATTTTAGTTTCTTCCTAGAAATTCTATTTTTGACAAACTTAGAGTTTTGGCCAAAATAAAACGATTTTCTTAAATTTAAGTATTTTTTTGCTATAATTATTTTGACTCATAAAGACTAGTTTTCAAGTGTTATAAATAGTTTTCTATATCTTATTATTTATCCATTATTCTGTGATTTCTCTCATGTCCGTAACCGATCCTCTTATTCCCATTCTGTCACCAAATTCGTACCACCTTATGTCCACCTTAACTAAACTGACCCTTCTAGATCCAATGGAGCTGTCCGTGCCACCATCAGAGGTCACCTTGTATAGTTGTTACATCGAAGTCACAGTTCGTGCCATATTGATCATTGCAGTACACCAGGCGACCTACCAGGCAAGATAACTTGTCATTTGATGTTTATTTATTTTAGCTCATATTTCATACATTATTCATTATTTTCTTTATGCAAAATAAACTGTGATACATGGGATAACCTGTTAGAACTTACTGTTCAGTTATATTTTCTACTATGTATCATTTTTCTTACTCATTAAACCTAGATTTAAGGGACCACCTTGTGTGTTGCATTCATTGGCCTTGGCACGTTGTACCACAAAGTTGTGTGTCGCATGTAGAACACGGACATGCGTGACTGGCTGGCCACCGGTACGTATAAGCCGTGCGATAGAATTAACCGCTAATAGATGTTGCATGCTTAGTTTGACTTAGCGGTTAATAGAGGTTTTGTGTTATAAATACAACATAGTAGGCATTGGGCGGGGAGGACAATTCCTTAGAGTATGGGCTTCGATACACTTTTCCTTGTGACCCAGAATCTCCGCTGGAGAAAAAGGGTTGATGACCCATGATTACTGACGGCCACTGACGTTATACGGAACGTTATGCTCTTACTGATTGGGCCTCTGGTACCCCAAGGGGGACCATGCCGATCCTATTTAGCCAGGGCCCATGCATAGGAAGGATTATTCTTAACTACATTTCACTTAGAATGGTTAGGCTATCTTATCCATTAGGTATGAGTACTTTTGGTTTGGGTACTTGTATCTGATCGTGGCTTGGAACAATAACTTGTCGCGGATTAGTTCATCACATCTTGTCCTTGTTTGGTTGTAGGTGTGACTTACTACTTCGATGAGAAGGTATTGAACTTTGTTGGGGTCCGAATACCATATTGGATTCATATCATGGAAAGATACGTCATCGTGAATTAGTTTACCATCTCTTGTCCTTGTTTGGTTGGGGGGATGGGAAGCTAGTTCAATAGGAGTGTATTGGACCATGTTATAATTCAATTGACTTATTTATTTGAACAATATTTATTCAGTTTATATGGCATGATATTATGTGTCATGTTACGTCCCTCTGAGGACCTGGTTATCTCGCCAGGTGTGTGCTCTTATTTTTCGTCGGTGTTCTAGCTCTAGCCGTGATCATCGCTATTTCTTCGAGAATGATTGCACTTGGATCGTCTTCGCTTCGCTCGCAAAAATTATTTCTTTTCTCATGTATTTTCCTTTACTTGTTGGTAGTGGATTTGTCTCCACCCAATATATTGTATCAAGACAATTCATTTTCATTATATGATATCTTTTATTCATTTTTGTGTGGATGAGATTAGTTATGGTTCTACTGTATTTTACAGCTTATGTATTCATACGAGATTTCAATATATTGGAGTATACTTCGTATGAGTACAGCTGGCATATCTACGTTTCTAGTCCTACGTATTTTGGGACTGGGGCGTTGCATATTTTTGTGGTGGCCCAGGCAGGTCGAGATAAATTGTTTGGTTACTTTACCGTACCAAGCAAGCCTGCGTATAGGATTATAGTCTAGGATCTCATCCACATACTTGACATCTTTCCTCGATTCCCTATTCGAACTATCGTTCGACTTATCGACTGCATCTTTCTTGATTTCTTTTATCATAATTCTTATCTACCCTTCGTACTTGCTAGAGATTGATCCTACTAGTTAGATGTCCCAAACACCCTTAGTTTAATTCTTTTAAGTTGGGTAGAATGCCTTTGACCTAGCAAACCCTTTGTCCTTGTGACCTATATTAGTAAGTTTACTAAGATTCTAGAATCTAGAAGACCTTAACCCATCTAGACACCCAAAGACTTGGACGAGAAGACTATAGGATGACTGTATAAAGACCATCACATGACATGACTTATATCCTTTAGAAGTTTGAACCAATTTCTACTTTCTTCCAATTTCTTAGTCTCCCGTGCCTATATTTTTACCACCTTGACTAATGTTGCTACTATAATCTAGTTTTGAAAATCCATCCATTTATCGAGTTTGTTCATGACTTATGCTATTGAGCGCGCTCACTAACATATTGTCTAATCAGAATCATTGCATGATGGTCTGATCAACCGAGTGCACTTTGGTTCACTTTTATCTATCGTTCTACGTGGATGGGGACATAGCAAAACTTACCCTCTAGAGTCTCATCCGCGACAGCCTTGACAAATCCTTGAAAATTATTCGGTCGCCTTTGATCCACGTATTCGTATTTGATAATATCTTCTTTTAACTCTTTATTACCTTCGCCTTCACCTATTTTGAAAACGAAGGCGCTTGTACTTCAATTTTCTCTAGCTATCCTATCACTTGTGACCATCACCATTCGATATTGCTATATCATTGTCCTACACTACTCGTTCTTTTCTTGACCTCCTAATCACTTAAATTAGGAGTGAATCTATTTCGTTCTCTTAAATGTGCCCTCAACCTACTCTCAAGAGAGCATAACTTTAAGGTCTCTAATTTATTTCTTGAACCCATACCATTCTTTATTGCGCGTTATCTTAACAATTTTTCTTCTTGCGTTAATCCTTGATTATCTTCGCCATTATTGAAATCACGACTCTAATGCATGTTTTCATTAAACGTTGTTTTCTTGTCTCGCCCAATGATTTGACTGTGCTTCCTCATCGCTACCCCTTTGTGCCTTCTCACCCCCACTACTTCTTAATTTCGAGGACAAAATTCTTTTAAGTTGGGTAGGATGTAAAATCCCTAAATTTCTACTATATTTTTTTTATGAATTTGATACCGATTTTTTTATTTTGTATATTGTATGTCGCGTAGTTGTATTGTACGTCGCGCACGAAATTTTATTTTTCGTAATTGCTCGACGAGAGCGAATATGTGCAAGCATACATATTTTAGAAGAAAACTTTTTTTTTCTAATTTTATAGTTTCAAAATAATTTATATAATAATTATTTTAGCTATCGTACCAAAATTCCAAGCTCATTATTTTATTTATTTTATTTATACAAAGTCTTTCCTTTATAACAGTTATTAATAATAAAAAATATTTTTCGTGCATACATATATATTTATAAATATTTTATTAGTTTATTTTAAATAATAATATAATTTTTGAAATTATTATTATATATATTTTTAGAAAATATATTTTGAAATTTTGTGGCAATTTAAATCTTTTATTGGATTTGATTTTAAATAGTTTAAAATTTATGATATAATGTATATTTAATTTGAGTTGATTATCTAGATTTAAATTAATTTAGATTTGGATTTGAATTTATTGAATTGATTTAAATTAATAGATTGAATATTCTAATTGGGTTTAAATATTTCTAATACTTATCCAACTAGAAATTCCCACATCCCATAAATAGGCGGGTACTCCTCCATAAATTTCTCACACCCACAAAATTCCACAAGCATAGTATGAGTGCATCGTGTTCGTGACCAACATCTTATTCCATGTTTACATGTACATTATCTCCTTCCCGTGTCGGATAATCCCGACACAAACGAATCCCTAAATCTAAGCCTTGCCCTCGGCCCTCCGGCCATCTCCTCCTCCTTGCCCGACTCCCCGACCACCCGTCTTCCCAACCAACCACATCATCCCGCACCACCATTGTCGTCCACCTTCGTCCCGACTCCCGGCAGCATGGAATACCCAACCACCCAACCCGGCCACCCACTACCACTTCTGCGACCACCCTCTACAACCGCCACCAACGTGGCCGCTCCTCCCTGACACACTGCCAGCCTCGCTGTCGCCAAACACCTCCGGCCATAAATTTTCCCCCATCACCCCAGCCTACCTACACCCCACCGCGGCCATCGCCGCGGCAGCCCACACCGTCACCACCAGGGACTAATAACAACACCGTCGCCTCTTCGGCATTACCCCGACCATCTGCCTAAGCCCCGACAGCACCAACCACCATCTCAGTCATCTACCGCCACCACCACGATTCCCATCCCCAAATCAGAATATAAGAAGAAATCCTAACCTGAGCTCCGTCGTCCCCGTCCCCGTCCCCGAGTCCCCGACCTCCGGCGAGCCGCATGGCCAGATCCAGTGTTCCCACCGCCTCCACCTCCTTGTAAAACCCCACAGAGCACATCCGCTCCGCCCTTCGCTGTCGCACCCGTACCTGGACCCAACGTCGCGAGCACCGACTGTGCCGACCTCCCTCCACCGCGTGAAACCCCATCGCCGGCCACCCTCCTCCGTCGCAGCCTCCCGCTCCTTCCCTCTCCCGACCGCCCGCACCCAAATAACCGACCGCCGCCGGATCTCTTCTCCGCTCGCCTCACTCTCCTTCTCCCGCTTCCCTCTCCTTCTCACTCCCTCTCCTTTGCCTTTCTCTCTCCTTCTTTCCATTCTTTATTCTTCGGCTTCGGGTTCTGTGTTTTTTTTTTGTTTTTTTGAAGTCGTGTGTTTCGTTTTTTTTATATTAACTACGGCATTAGGATGTTATATTATTATTATTATTATTATTATTATTATTATTATTATTATTATTATATGATTATTATTATTATTATTATCATTCTACTTATAGTGTAATTTTTAATGTAAAAACTACATATATTATTAGTATGCATGTTACTATAAGTATTATTATTATTAATATTATTGTTATTACTTTGTTTTATTAAATAAATAGATAGTTAACCTATTCCAAAATTATGTTTGGCAACTCAGTAGACCTAAAATATTTTCCTATTTTTTTATATAATTATTTAAAATATTTTTGGAAAAATAAAAATTTAGTTTCTTCCTAGAAATTCTATTTTTGACAAACATAAAGTTTTGGACAAAATAAAATGATTTTCTTGAATTTAAGTATTTTTTTGCTATAATTATTTTGATTCATAAAGACTAGTTTTCAAGTATTATAAATAGTTTTCTATATCTTATTATTTATCCATTATTCTGTGATTTCTCTCCTGTCCGTAACCGATCCTCTGATTCCCATTCTGTCACCAAATTTGTACCACCTTATGTCCACCTTTACTAAACTGACCCTTCTAGACCTAATGGAACTGCTTGTGCCACCATCAGAGGTCACCTTGTGTAGTTGTTATATCGAAGTCGCAGTACGTGCCATATTGATCATTGCAGTACACCAGGCGTCCTACCAGGCAAGACACCTTGCCATTTGCTGTTTATTTATTTTAGCTCATATTTTATGCATTATTCATTATTTTTTTATGAAAAATAAACTGTAATACATGGCATAACCTGTTAGAACTTACTGTTCAATTATATTTTCTGCTATGTATTATTTTTCTTACTCATTAAACCTAGATTTAAGGGACCACCTTGTGTATTGTATTCATTGGCCTTGGCACGTTGTACCACGAAGTTGTGTGTCACATGTAGAACACGAACATACGTGACTTGCTGGCCACCAGTACGTATAAGTCATGCGATAGAATTAACTGCTAATAGAGGATGTATGCTTAGTTTGACTTAGCGGTTAATAAAGGTTGTGTTGTGGATACAATATAGTAGGCATTGGACGGGGAGCACAATTCCTTAGCGTATGAGCTTCGATACACTTTTTCTTGTGACCCGGAAGCTCCGCTGGAGATACGGGGTTGATGACCCACGATTACTGACGGCCACTGACGTTCTGCGGAACGTTATGCTCTTACTGATTGGGCCTCTAGTGCCCCAAGGGGAGACCATGCCGATCCTATTTAGCCAGGGCCCATGCGTAGGAAGGATTGTTCTTAACTACATTTTACTTAGAACGGTTAGGCTACCTTATCCGTTAGGTATGAGTACTTTTGGTTTGGGTACTTGTATCTGACCCTGGCTTGGAACAATAACTTATCGCGGATTAGTTCGTCACATCTTGTCCTTGTTTGGTTGTAGGTGTGACTAACTACTTCGATGAGAAGGTATTGAACTTTGTTGGGGTCCGGATACCATATTGGATTGATATCATGGAAAGATACGTCATCGTGAATTAGTTTACCGTCTCCTGTCCTTGTTTGGTTGGGGGGATGGTAAGCTAGTTCAATAGGAGTGTATTGGACCATGTTATAATTCAATTGACTTATTTATTTGAGCAATATTTATTCAGTTTATATGGCATGATATTATGTGTCTTGTTACGTCCCTCTGAGGACCTGGTTATCTCGCCAGGTGTGTGCTCTTATTTTAGCAGGTTTTCTAGCTCTAGCTGTGATCATCGATATTTCTTCGAGAATGATTGCACCTGGATCGTCTTCGCTTCGCTCGCCAAAATCATTTCTTTTCTCATGTATTTTTCTTTACTTGTTGGTAGTGGATTTGTCTCCGTCCAACATATTGTATCAAGATAATTCATTTTTATTATATGATATCTTTTATTTATTTTTGTGTGGATGAGATTAGTTATGGTTCTACTGCATTTTACAGCTTATGTATTCATACGAGGTTTTCATATATTGGAGTATACTGCGTATGAGTACAGCTGGCAAGTCTACGTTCCTAGTCCTATGTATTTTGGGACTGGGGCGTTACAAAGGGTTTATATATTAATTATATCCATGTTAGTATGCAAAAGATTTAATACATATATAGATATATATGCAAAAATATTGAAATATTTTTATATCATATTCTGGATTTTATTTAGACACATTTTATATTTATTTAATGAAAATTATATGTGCAATAAACCATTAGTATATTTAGTGTTTGTAGAGATTATGTATTTTTACAAATAAATAATTATATTCACAGGTTACAAATAAAAAATTATATTGCTATATAAATATTTATAGATTTATTTCAGAAATTTATTTTTAAAAATAAATTTTAGAAACTTTTCAAGGAAATTTTGGGTATTTTAAGTATTATATATATATATATATAGATATATACGAATAGAAAAAAAATTAACTAATGAACAATACTCGCGCACTGTTCATCAAACCCATCCCGATCTTGCCCCCCCCCCCCCAAAAGCCAGAGAGGCTGAGCCCTCTCTCCCTCTTATATATACAAAAAAAACCCTAAACCCCCAATGCGCGACCCCTGGAAGCGCTCCCCTACGCGCGCAAGCCGCCCCAGGGTGGTCGTCGGCCGGCCACGGCTGAGCCACCAATAGCAGCAACCGCTGCACCCCCAGCAGTAGTAGGCTGGCTTAAGCCTATATTCGAGGTACGATTTCTCTCTCGATGTTATATCGATTTTTGATTCGTAAACTATTACGGGTGGCCATTATAACCCTCTTCAAGTCCCTTCAAAGGGATCTGAATATCACCTATTGCATCGATATAGAACTCGGTGCGAAGTCGCCCGAAAACTGTTCGAGAAACAGAGTCTTAGGGCTGTCCCAAACCCCATATTGGAAGGAAAATCCTGAACAAATCCCTGAGAAACTTCGAAAATAAATTTGATACGGTTGTACACAACGTATACAAGAGTAAAACCAAATTTGTAGACCATGAATTTATCAAGTATATGAAAAGTTATTCGGATTTAAAATCAAGGAAAAAATGTGTGTTTTAAAACTAAAATTTAGAAAAATCTCCCCGATACGACGTGCGTCCCGCCAAACTGGGCGACGTGGTCGTGAATCTAAAGCATCAAAAGGTGCGTATCGACTTCGCGGATGTGTGGACTTTGACGGAATTCAAATTGGTTGCGTGTGCGCGACGAATTTGACGCATATTCGTCGAAACTCACCGTATCGGCCTCTTTGCAAATTTTTCAATTACTTTGTGCACGTTTGTCGAATCAAAACAAAACTTATGCCAGCAGGACCGTATCATTTTTTTGGTCCTGTATGCCAAGTTTGGTCCGATTCTGAGAAGGTCGACTGGAACGCCTATTTGGCGGGCCTACGACCCGCTCCAACGAACGAATTTGTGCATGGCTCATTGGAATCCAAAATTGGACATAACGTTGAGTTCATCTCCTCAAATCGGACCCATACACATGTAGTTTGACGACTTTAGAGATCATAGATATTGGCACACGTTTTGGTGCAAAACAGGTCCAACGGCGGACATCGTTTTGATCCGAAATTACAATTTTACCCCTGTTCCAGAATTGGACTTTTGGACAGGAATTTTTTAGACATATCTTTTATTCCAAACATATTCATGGTGTTTATTTCAGCATCCAAGGACGTATGCGGGATTTGGCTTTTATCGCTTCGCTATTCTAACAGTTTGAGCTATTGGACGTCGCTCTTTTGCACACAACCTCAGGCAAGATATATTGCCATATTTACTGCTTATATTTAGTGGCATTTCTTTTAGTTATTGCATATTACTATTTATATATTTTCAGTTTTGTAGATGTACCATTATTACAGTTCCTGCTTTACTACCTGCTCAGTGATATTAGTTTTACTTTACTTATTATCCTTTGATTGCATATGAACCTAGAGTTGAGGCACTACCGTTTGTAGTGTATTACATAAACCTGGACACAGTTGTACCACAAAATATGTGTGAGATGAGTAGCATGTAGAGGTACTTGCGTGTTGGCTGATCACCCGTGCGCATGCGTTAGGACTAACTGCTAATAGAGGTATGTTAGGAGACTTAGCAGTTAGTAGAGGTACTTGATCGCAGATGCGACCTAGATAGGTACATTGGGTGGGGAGAACAATACCTGACATATGGGCTTCTTTACACTTTCTTGATTACCTGTGCGCTCCTCCGGAGACGCAGGCCCCAGGTGCCCTCTGACGTTTCCCAGAGCGTTATGGACGTACCCCCTAGCACATGATGTCCTCTGACGATCTTCGAACGTATGTTATAGACGTAGGACCCTGGTGCCCTATATGGGGACTATGTCGATCCCATTTACAGCCAGGGCTCATGCGTCGAAAGGATTATTTCTCAACTTCATATTCACTTTAGAATTGTTAGGTAACCCTAGTCAATGTCCTATCACCCTCCCCACTCCATTAGTAGCTTGGGACAATGTCGCATCACGAAATAGTGTGTTACTGCTTGTCTTTGTATGGTTGTAGGGGTAGTCTACTGTTTCGATGATGAGGTATTGGATCTTGTTACGATTGGGACTATTTTAATTGTGATTTATGACATATTTATATATTCACTTATGTGGCATGTTCTTATATATCTTGTTACGTCCCTCTGAGGACCTGATGAATTCTCCAGGTGTGTGTTTGTAACTCTTCGCAGATGTTCTAGCCAAGACCGTGCTCTTCTCCATATTTCTTCGAAGTGGGTTGCTCTTGGTTCGTCTTGCAATTTTATCGATCATTCCCTTGTATATTTTCTTTCATTTAAATAGTTGGTAATGGATTTGTCTCCGCCCAACTACATATACAATAACAAATTTTTAAGTTAATTTATATCATTATTCTCTTAATTTTGTGGATGAGATTTAGTTATCATGGTTTATTGCATTTCACAGCTTATGTATACATACCAGATTTCCCTATATTGGAGTATACTTCATAGGTGTACAGTTGGCATGGTGACGTACTTAGTCCTAAGTATTTTGGGACTGGGGCGTTACATGTTTTTGTAGTGGCCCATGCAGGTCAAGTTTATCACTTCGGTTACGTTACTGTACCGATATGAGCCTGCATATAGGATTAGAATCTAGGAATCTTATCCACAAGCTTGACCTCCTCTCATTGAATTTTATTCTCGAACTCTTGTTTTACAGCTTTGAATTGCCTCTTGTTTGATCCCTTTCTTCCGTAATTTGTATCCTTCCTTCCGTGCTTGATAAATGTTAAGAAGATAAGTCATACTAGTTATACATGTTATATTGCTCAATCATCCTAATAGTTTACTTTTATAAGTTGGGTAGTATGACTACGGCCTACCACCCGTATCCTTGTAACTTAGTATTAAAGTGTAACAGGGTGACAATAAATATATGCTAGTGTAGGAAGATATATTTATATAGAAGTTAGAATTTGGTAGCCTATACCCCATTGGTCAACCAAGGCCTGATAAAAGAGACAGTAGAATGACTGTATGACCAGGAACACCGTACAAGACTTAGACCTTTGTAAAACTTGAACTATTTATTACTGCTTTTATCATCATCTCCCGTACTTATACTTTGAAATATCATAAATAATGTTGCTATTTATAGCCTAGTTTTGTAAGCTTATTCTTTATCGAGCTTGTTCAGGACATGTAAACTGGGGACGCCCACAAGCATATTATCAAATTAGAATCAGTGTATTACGGTCTGATCAACCATAGTGCACTTGGTTCGCTCTTTATATGATTATCCTACGTGGATTGAGATATAGAGGTATCTAGGATCTCATCCGCGACTGCATTGACAATTTCTCTTGAATTATACCTTCGCCTTTGAATCGTATAATTGTATTCGATGACATCTTTCTTGAACTCTTTGTTGCCTTTGTCTTTCACTGATTTGGAAATACGAACGCTTGTATTTGATAGATAGATAGATATAGGGTATCCTCCATGGCCATGATAGTTGTATACACAAGTATAGCTACCATCGGCCGATCATGTGACTACAACCTTGTCTTGAGTTACCCATTATCACTCGACCCTAAAACTACTATCGTGACCTTTTAGTCATTCGAGTTTGAAAATGAGTAGGATCTTACCCTTGGTTAAGACACAACCTAGGAGACTATCTAATCTCTAGAAATCAATTATTGTGTGCCTCCAATTATTCATCTTGATTCTTGCTTAAACTAGCAACTCGTATGCCTTAACCTAACCCTTACTCGACTAGGCCCCCACAGTTAGTCAAGAGAGAATTAGACAAAAGCAAGGACAAGCATTGCAATGAATGTGATAGGCACCCATTCCAAGATTTAGGATTCAGTTGGAATCATCCTAGGTATAAAAATTTATTATTAAAGACGCGACGTTGCATTAGAACAACACCTTCACCAGCTTGGCCAATATCTGTAGTATGATGCCCCATTATATTGATTCACTAGTTAACAACATCAATGAAGGAGCACTATGTGCAAAACCATTAGAAACCTTATGACTATAGTCTGACCGACTTAACACAAATAAAAATTTATGACCTAATTGTGGAGATCTTTTTGTTACCCCATCGATAGCTCTCGTATACTATGAAATACTATGGACGAGTGGATCGTTCTATTTTATCGACACGGGTGTCACTGTACGTACGCACTCGTTTTCCACTTATTAGAAATTGAGAAACGATCCTTGAACTTGACTCATATCTACCGTACCACGTTACGCCGTGCCTTATTCTTTATTATCAAGAGTCGAGGTACAATATCAGGACTTTGAAATCCTTCTAACCTCATTATTCCTAAAGCCATGACCTATTCTCTAGAGTGAATAGGTTGTACGCCATTCTTAATTTTAGGAATTATGGGGTCACCGTGTGATTGAGGTAAATTGGTTCTCACTAGAATGACAAATTAGTGACTCATGAACTCCCACTTTCCATTTAGATCATTTGGGGTCCCCTACCGTGACATTTATATTCGGAGCACGAAACCAGCTGTTACCTTCCAACAAACTTCACATACAAGACATAGATGACTCTACCTTCATATAGACATATCATGTCCCGCTAAAACACGTCCCCTTGTACTCTATTCTTATGATGCGACTTTCAAGTCAAAAAGATATGTATAACCCCTACCATGATATAATTGTCCTTTTCGACTTTAGTTAGAAGTCCAACCTCTACTCAAATCTTTTGACCAATATGTGATTGTGATCTACTCGAATTCTACTATGAACATGCCACTAGTGTGCCACTCGATTGAGTCTTCTTGTGCCACTTAAACACAAAATTCACAGAAGGCGCATTGCTGGTCTTAAGAAACCTAGTTAACCAACCCGGCTGAAAAATTTACCCGACCACTTAATTGGAACCTATATAAGATTACCCTAACCTATTAGGAATAGCTCGGCTTGATTTCATAGCACATCGTCTAGTCAATATAGATTAAACCCGATGATTCATTCAATCAAAGATCGATGTCCAATTAGGGAATCCATTAAGACCTAGTTAAACTCATCCATGCCTATCGCCATAATTGGACTATAAAATCAAACTTGATGAAATAGGTCTTTAAACCTATTAAGTAGTCCCCATCTCTTGGCCCTCTAATTCTTCTTCCATAAATTTTAGTAACCATACCTCTTGTAGTCCATGATAGGAATGGAACCCCGTTGTACCAACTTGTTTCTGGTTATGCTTGACCAAGACCTTTCCTACTATCTTGACCAAACATAGTCAATATAGGAGCAATATTAGTCATGCCTACGCTTCCTAATAGAGTACGTGACTACGATCAGACGAACCTCATATTCTCATACACCTCCTTGAAATTTGACCTTCTTAGAAGTACTAGTTTTGTGCCTTCCACGATTAACCAACTTCTGTAAGTTGGGAAGAACCTTGAACTTAGTGTACTCAAACTCTTAAAATAGGATGACATTCGTAACTGTCCTTCTATCTGTCTAAAGGTTGTGACATGACCTTCATATTGTATTTATATTCCTTTGCTCGTGTGTTAGATAATCGCGGTGCAGGATCGCAATATTGAGTTCTTCAGATCCATTCCATCCTAGAATCGTGTCTTTGTTTAAGTCAAAAATAAGATTCTCGAGGTGTGTAGATTCCAAGCCTCTCTAGAAGGTAGAATTCTTGAATTAGCAAATGATTGTGACAGATTGGTTCCAATTTAGCTAATAAATCGTTGGCTCATAACATTCACTTCTATCCAAACCATGTGATAACCTCTTCCATGACTTTGACATTTGGTGCTCGACACTAGCGTTTTCTTTCCCACAAATTTTACCCTCATGAACTAGACCAATCAAGCTACACACATGGCATACAGGTCCCACACAAACCTACGTTCATGTGCCCGTTTCAATTACACCACAAATACGACACACTTTCCCAACAACCCATTGAGGCCCATTACGTTCAATTTTGATTTTAGCGATGCAGATATCGACCCATTCACTTTAATAAACTAAATATCCGTGATCCATGCAAGACGCACCACTAGTCATTACGGCTTAAGGATTTCAAACACTTACCTAATCTGTTTCTAAAGAAAGGTTTTGTACCCTTACTGAGAATCCCCGTCCCTTAGCCCATGAACTCTATTGTTCGTTAACTTTCCTCACTCTCATATCTCAGTAACCCGTGGTAGACGAAGATTGGGATTCCTTTGAACCAATACGTTCTAATTAGATTCAAACAAGAGGCCTCTACCAACTTGTCGAAAGCATGACCCTAGAGTGACAATGTATAATTGTAGTAACTTCTTATAGTAGTTACTGACCGAGATCGCCATGACAACAACTAGGCTCACTTAGGATCAAAAAATGCAGTTAGAAATGTCCAATATTCTCGTGCCAACCTTTAGAAATTGTTCCTGTTAGAAAGCCTTGTAACGACAACTTTCATGGTTAGCCAACTCTCATAAGTTGGGTAGAGCCTCGAACCAAGAATCCCCCATCTTGTAGAATAAAACGTCAACTTGGATTCCTGCGATAACCACCTCCTCCATCATTTCGAAAACCAAGAGACGATCGACGTGCCTGCCCACCCATGTATTTAATCTACTTATATATTAAGATAATCTAATTTCGAGGACAAAATTTTTATATGTTGGGTAGGATGTAAGCCCCCCTAAAATTTAACTAGATTTTTTACTGGATTAATTATGGCAATTATGGATATAGTTAAATATATTTACGAGTTTCATTTATAAAACAAAAAGTAAATATTATTAGTAAGTTTCAATGTTTCATATTTATTTCTTCCATTTCTTTGGCCAAAAGTTTTAGAAAATATTAGTAAAGTTTTAGATTTTTATTTGAATTTATTTGAATAACTAAGGGTTTATATATAAATTATATTCAGGTTAGTATGCAAAAGATTTAATACATATATAGATATATATGCAAAAATATTGAAATATTTTTACATTATATTCTGGATTTTCTTTAGAAATTTTTTATATTTATTTAATGAAAAGTATATGTGCAATAAACAATTAGTATATTTAGTGTATGTAGAGATTATGTATTTTTACAAATAAATAATTATATTCAGAGGTTACAAATAGGAAATTATATTGCTAATAAATATTTATAGATTTATTTCAGAAATTTATTTTTAAAAATAAATTTTTGAAATTTATTAAGGAAATTTTGGGTATTTTATGTATTATATATATAGATATATACGAATAGAAAAAAAAACTAATGAATAGTGCTCGCGCACTGTTCATCAAACCCATCTCGATCTTGCCCCCCTCCCCCCACACCAAAAGCCAGAGAGGCCGAGCCCTCTCTCCCTCTTATATATACAAAAAACCCTAAACCCCCGATGTGCGACCCCTGGAAACCCTCCCTACGCGCGTACGTCACCCCAGGGTGGTCGCCGGCCGGCCACGGCTGAGCCACCAACAGCAGCAACCGCCGCACCCCCAGCAGTAGTAGGCTGGCTCGAGCCTATATTCGAGGTACGATTTCTCTTTCGATGTTATATCGATTTTTGATTCGTAAACTATTATGGGCAGCCATTATAACCCTCTTCAACTCCCTTCAAAGGGATCTGAATATCACCATTGCATCGATATAGAACTCGGTGCGAAGTCGCCCAAAAACTGTTTGAGAAATAGAGACTTAGGGTTGTCCCAAACTCCATATTGGAAGGGAAATCCCAACCAAATCCCTGAGAAACTTCGAAAATAAATTTTATACGGTTGTACAAAATGTATACATGAGTAAAACCAAATTTTTAGACCATGAATTTATCAAGTATATGAAAAGTTATTCGGATTTAAAATCAAGGAAAAAAAGGTTGTTTTAAAACTAAAATTTAGAAAAATCTTCCCGATACGACGTGCTTTCTACCAAACCGGGCGACGTGGTCGCGAACCGAAAGCATCGAAAGATGCGTATCGACTTCGCGGACGTGTAGGCTTTGACGAAATTCGAATTGGTTGCGTGTACGCGACAAATTTGACGTGTATTCGTCGAAATTTACCGTATCGACCTCTTTGCAAATTTTTTAATTACTTTGTGCACGTTCGTCGAATCAAAAGAAACTTATGCCAGCAGGACCGTATCATTTTTCTGGTTCTGTATGCCAAGTTTGGTCCGATTCTGAGAAGGTCGACTGGAACGCCTATTTGGCGGGCCCGTGACCAGCTCCAATAAACGAATTTGTGCATGGCTCATCGAAATCCAAAATTGTACATACCGTTGAGTTCGTCTCCTCAAACCAGATCCGTAAACATATAGTTTGATAACTTTAGAGACCATATACATTGGCACACATTTCGGTGCAAAATAGGTCCAACGACGGACATCATTTTGATCCAAAATTACGATTTTACTCCTGTTCCAGAATTGGAGTTTTGGACAAGCATTTCCTAGACATATCTTTTATTTCAAACACGTTCGTGGTATTTATTTCAGCATCTAAGGACGAATGCGGGATTTGGCTTTCATCGCTTCGCTATTCTAACAGTTCGAGCTATTGGACGTCGTTCTTTTGCACACAACCTCAGGCAAGATACCTTGCCATATTTAATGCTTATATTTAGTTGCATTTCTTTTAGTTATTACGTATCACTGTTTATTTATTTCTAGTTTTTGTAGATGTACCATAATTACAGTTCCTGCTTTACTACCTGCTCAGTGATATTAGTTTTACTCTACTTATTGTCATTTGATTGCATATGGAACTAGAATTAAGGGACTATCGTTTGTAGTGTATTACATAAACCTGGACACAGTTGTACCACAAGATATGTGTGAGATGAGTAGCATGTAGAGGTACTTGCGTGTTGGCTGATCACCCGTGCGCATGCATTAGGGCTAACTGCTAATAGAGGCATGTTACGAGACTTAGCAGTTAATAGAGGTACATGATCGTGGATGCGACCTAGATAGGTACATTGGGTGGGGAGAACAATAACTGACGTATGGGCTTCTTTACACTTCCTTGATTACCTGTGCGCTCCTCCGTAGACGCAGACTCCAGGTGCCCTCTGACGTTTCCCAGAGCGTTATGGATGTACCCCCTTGCACATGATGCCCTCTAACGATCTTCGGACGTTACGGACGTAGGCCCCTGTTATCCTATATGGGGACTATGTCGATCCCATTTACAGCCAGGGCTCATGCGTCGAAAGGATTGTTTCTCAACTGCATGTTCACTTTAGAATGATTAGGTAACCCTAGTCAATGTCATGTCATCCCCCCACTCTATTAGTAACTTGGGACAATGTCGCATCACAGAATAGTATGTTATCCCTTGTCCTTGTTTGGTTGTAGGGATAGTCCACTATTTCGATGATGAGGTATTGGATCTTATTACGATTGGGACTATTTTATTTGTGATTTATGACATTTATATATTCAGTTATGTGGCATGTTCTTATATATCTTATTACGTACCTCTGTGGACCTGGTAAATTCTCTAGGTGTGTGCCTGTGACTCTTCGTAGGTGTTCTAAGCCAAGACCGTGCTCTTCTCCATTTCTTCGAAGAGGGTTGCTCTTGGTTCGTCTTGCCATTTTATCGATCATTCCCTTGTATATTTTCTTTCATTTAAATAGTTGGTAGCTCCACCCAACTACATGTACAATGACAAATTTTTAAGTTGATTTATATCATTATTCTCTTGATTTTGTGGATGAGATTTAGTTATCATGGTTTACTGCATTTCATAGCTTATGTATACATATGAGGTTTCCCTATATTGGAGTATACTTCGTAGGTGTACAGCTGTGTCACGACCCGTACCCGTTTTTCGGATACAAAACGTATGCAAGCCCAGCCTACGACACAGTGTCGACGGTAGTATGCTGTCAATACACAAGTCACGGTAATCTAGAATCTTATGGTAATCTATATCTCATCCACAGAATATACATGTCACAACCAATATCAATAAAATACCAAAGAAACTGAATAATATAACTGAATGTATCCAAGATTCGATGTCACGTCCGGTGGACACAAATCCACTACCAATAGACGGAAAAAGAAATAAATACATGAAATACACTATCTGAATACAACCTGCTAATCGAGACAACTTCTACTACAAGGCACTACGGTCTGATGCTGACTCAACCCTCTCATCTGCTCCTGACTCAACTCGGCTAACCTGAAAAGATCATCAGGTCCTCAGAGGACATAGCAAGATACATAAAAACGAGCCTTTCTAACAGTTTATCATGCATGAAGAAAATCTAAAATAAACAAGTAAAACTAAGTAGTGAATAAAACACGAATCTGTACACTGACTACACATCAATGAGCTGTTGAACGAAGACGAGAGAACTCATGTCAAGATGTCAACGGATAACCAAATCGAATACTCAAACCCTCGCCCCTAGTGTGGACGCGCAGGTTTGATCAACTACTAACCCTCGTCCCTAGTGTAGACTCGCAGGCTAGCATCACCCTCGTCCCTAGTATGGACTCACATGTGTGAACATATACTACTAACCCTCGTCCCTAATGTGGACTCGCAGGCTAGCATCAAGATTTCAAGACAAGGAGGTATAGCAGCTCAGTTTATGACTTCTCGACCTACGACACGACTCAATCAAGGATCAAATGAATACATCCAATAAGACACAGCTAAATGTGAACACACTCTATATAGCAATGATACAAATATACAAGCAGGATATGAAAGATACATGTCAATAATATGAGAAAAACTGGATAATAATAAAAAGACAGTGCGTGTAAATAAAGTTGTGTATAAAGGCAAGGTATACTTGCCTGTGGTCCTAAGCTGCTGTCACGGATTACAACCCGTATGGAGATCCAAATAACCTGTTATGAATTTCATGGAATCAAAACACAATGTTTAAGAGTACAAACTAGCTTATCTATTTTAGTTCATGGGGTTTCTGGGTCATTTCCCATATGCTTAAGTTAACCCTTGGAACAGATGATCTAGGTTTGCTTATCACCATGTTTTCTAGGCTATCCTCTTACCTACTGGTATTTCATATGTTGTGTATATCCACCTGTATCAGGTATGGGGATTCCCGACCAAAATGGAACAGGTGTTCCAGTATAGAGCACCTTGTTTATCTCTAACCAGTCAACTAAATACCAAACCTTCACTGATACTTGACATAGCAGAGGATATGACATCGTGGTGATATAGGATAATAAATCACATCATAATGACATGTGTGGCATACTATCATCATTAAACATATTAGAAACAGTCTTAGTCTCTAATGAAATTTAGACCAAAGCTCTATCTACCATTACATATTCCAAGTCACAGGAAATAATAATAGAACACATATTGAGGTGTTTGTCTACTGCTATCCTTCAGTTTGGTTGAAACAGAATTAGGATTACATGAATGTACCCTTGTTCCTGGAATTCATGTTAACCCAATCTCCTACCTAATACCTGCGTGCCATGGTACCACCTTTCCTATTATCATCAAACAAATAAGTGTAGTGGCTGAAATAATGTGGCTAGGATACATTGGAGTTGGCTTAGGAAACCTGCCACTGCCTATATCTGGAAGTACTGTCATTATCAGTAGGGTATCTTAGGCCATGGTCTAAATCTCTTTGCTAGTAGAGGTAATAAGGGAACCCTTGACCTGTGTCCTCTTCAATGACTGAATGCAAATCCCAACTGAACACCTATAGACTGAAATCAAAATATGGAAATGGTTGAACCTATACCACTATATCTGGATAATGTTTGAAGTTAATGAGTCATTCGAATGTAATTCAAGCCTTCATTCATTTTCTCATGTCCTGTACAGCTAAGACCCATTACCCAGGTGTCCTATAGGAGATTGGTAGGCCCCTGCTTCCTATGCCCAGCATACAGGGCTACCTGTACCTGTCAATCAACTCTGAGTGATCCTGAGGACAACTCTGATTGTACCTGAGTGTTCAGGATGTTCGAATAGAGGTTCAGGATAGGTACCAATGTCTCTAGAACTGGTTTACACATATATGTCATTACTGATACCTAGGCCTTCTGGCAGCTAACCAAAATCCATATATCTATCCATATCAATTTAGTGCAGGCCCTTGAATATGAAATCGTGGTTTCACCACCTAGGGACATGTTTGGTTCAGAAAACCCATCTCACCTCTCTGTTCCCTGATTTAGCCTAGTGGTTTATAGGGGTTACTCCTCCCTCCTTAGGATCCACCCTGCCATTGCATATGGTGCTTTACTGAGTAACATGAATTCTACAAATTTAACTTGTATCATCTAAATCAAGCTAAATCATGGTTTCAGGTCATCAGTTTGTTCTTCATTAAGTTATGACAGATACTCAAGGGATCATGTGAGGACTGAACATGACTTGATGCCCAAGTCTGAACATTCGAATAAAATAAGTTTGCAAGGGGATGCAGAGACCAAATGTGAGCATTTTACATATGACAAATCAAATGGACAATGGGACAGAACAAATATAAAGGAATGTGGTTGGTACCTTAGAGTATCAGTAATTTGAAAAAGTGCAGAACCAATATGTGTTCTGAAACAATGATATGTATTCAGTAATGCTAATGAGGGGCTGGCTCTGTGTGCAGGTGAATGAATGCTATTTGAAGTGCAGGACCTATATTTAAGTATGTTGTTAAATCATTCATCTTTGCAGATGAGTGTTATGGTTTGACTCAGGCTTGAGAGATTAGAGGCCCTGGGCTACAGGAATACAAAGGATCAAGTTACACATATTACTGGACACATGGTCAGGCTTTGGTGTACTACATACATGGCTCTTGCTGCAGCAACGTGTCATAAAACTTCCCAAACTTATTGGTGCACTTACCAATTCTACTACTACTGCATACATATATAAAGCAAATCAGCCATACCTCTGCTTAGCCTCTGATACAACCCAATCCAAGTACCCTCACTTTCATCTATGATTGCCCCCAATATTTGAAGCCCTCCGTACCCGACCATAATACCATCCGATACTCTGATACTCAGGTTTGACACGAGTGGCTTTACTCCTAGGTTCCTAGAGCGTCCTGTGGCAGGAAACTTGGTACAGGATTTGGTGTAACTCTCCACGTTTCCCATACTTCCCCAACCTATGGGTCATATACCTAGATTGACCTTATTATGAAACAATGACAGCCATTAGAAGGGGTAGAATTTACCTGTAGTTGTTGACCGAGAAGTCCAACTGGTTCCAAGTCTCTTTCCTGATTGCTCTTCGGCAGAGAAGAATTAGAGATTAGGGTTTTTGTGAGGTGGACGGCTGCCTCAACTCTTTATATAGCAAGTTGGATTTCTAGTAGAGATAAGAGAAAGAGATTTGAATCTCTTAGGATATATCTCAAATACTGGAGAGTATTTGATCAACTCGAAGGCAGAGTTGTAACCGGCCATAGCTTCCTGAATTTGAATTTCCCAGTTCAAATTTAAAGAGGCTGAGATCAGCTCTTATTTAAACTCGATTATCCTGAGGTTTAGGAATCAGAATTTCCTTTACATCCCTGCCAAAACCCTATATTACCAATTGGTCCCTCATTGCACTTTGAATAAAAAAATTTTATAAGACATAACAAATAAACGAGAAAATAACAAATGGGTATAATTTAATAAATTCGAAAAAATTTGGTCAAGGGGTTGACAAGCTGGCATGGCGACGTACTTAGTCCTAAGTATTTTGGGACTGGGGCGTTACATAACTAATTTAAAATCCCTGTAAGCATTATAAAATATATTTTGAAGGGTATTCAATTTATAGAGTACTTATCAGCAGCATGGATATTCTGATGTAGTTGAGTATTCCATCTTTTATCAATCATTATCCACCACTTTTTTTATCATTACTTTAGTCTTATCCATAGTCTCATAAAGATGGCTCATCTCTGCTTTATCATCACTTCCACCATGCTTAAAACTTTTACTAGATGTCCAAATATTGTAGTGACCCTGCAATATCCCTCTAGTAAGTTTGACTGTCGATTAAACTGACAACCACATTTACTTTTTCTCTATCTTTGCGATTAAGTTTCATGTAGTTCTCTGTCCAACCCTTTGTATTTGTCATCCTTTTTAAATCAGCCAAATGTTTAAGGATGGAATCTAAAACAAAAAAATTGGTAGCGAACCTAGTGATGGTTGGTCTAACCAATTCTTCATTCTGAGTCTCGGTTCTCATGATGCTAAGAGCCCAACCATGATTATATATGAAAAAAGTCAGATCTTGAGACTTCTGTATTAGTGGTCTAATACTTGGATAAGTAGATATATCTTTCAACTTTAGATCTATACAATGTGCTGCACATAGAGTCCAGTATAAGTTTTTCTCACCTACATACAATCATACAAATAATAAATATAATAAAGCTTTATTTAAAATAATAAAAATTCAGTATAAGTGTGTTCTCACCACTATTAACTTCGTTCCCGTCGCCTTGTAATTGGGGACATTATCAGTAATTACTTGGACGACCCTGTTTTCTCCAATCTTTTCCACAACTATATTCATCGGTCCAAATATATAATGATCATCTTTGTATTTGTCAGAGACATCTACAGATTTAAGAAATATCGTTCCTTGTAGAGAGTACACAAGAATGTTAATGATGAATTTTCTGTTGTGTACTCAATCCATCGCACATAATGTGCACTCATATTCATCCCAATATCTACGAAAAGATTTCAAGTAATCCTCTATGTCACTTATTTCTATATCTAAGTATGTATTCAAAATCTCATAAGGAGTTGGACCTTTCACTCTACTCCCACAAGCTACTATGATATCTATCATTGGTTGATAGTATAGACTTTTAGCAGCATTGAATGGTTTATTATTATTATTATTATTATTATTATTATTATTATTAATATATATATATATATATATATATATATATATATATATATATATATATATATATATATATATATATATATATATATAATTTGAGATAAATCTTCCTATATCCTTAAGGACACCTTTTATTTTGGGTTGTTTTCTTATGACATATAGGTCCATACTCCTTCCTCCTACCTCTAGAATATTTTGTACCTCCTCCTCACGATATGCGACCGACTTTAATCGACCACCTAACGTCGGACCCCAGCTAGGCCCTGTTTCTCTCTTCCCTACACTCCAACGTCTACTCCATTCACCAGCTGCATGTTGTCGCCTACTTTCTCTCACGTCACTTCTAAGGTCCGTGAATTCATCAATATCATCTTCTTCTTCTGAAGAATCTCCTTAACGAGATGTTCTTGTCAACTCCTCCTCTACTAGTTGTTTTTTTAGGTCAGCTATTTTTTTATCTTTTTGTTTACCCTCAACAAGCAACAACATTTCTCTTTTTACCTCAAGTGGTACTTCAGGATACGCTGATATGTTTCCTTTAATACCAGCTAAATGTTGTTTGAGACAAGTAATTCCTTTGTCCATCTTTTTGCCACAATAATTGCATTGCACCTTCCTCCTATTAGGTGGATCAACACATTTACCATGTTTTCAACCATCAACCAATTCCTCCTGCGTACGACTTTTCGGCGCCATTATGTAATCCTAAAAATGATATAAAAAGTTCAAAAAATGTTACATATAAAAAAAGTTAGATACAAAAGAAAAAAGTTAGAAGCAATATATCATATATGTAATATGTATATATAATAATAATAATAACAATAATAATAATAATAATAATATAATATATATAATATAGTTAGATACAAAAAATATATTAGAGTAAAGCATATACATAGTTAGATACAATATATATATATATATATATATATATATATATATATATTTGATCGAACAACCCATTTTATTCAAGAAGGCCGAAAAGGCCGAACATATACAAGTATACCATAAGGCGCAACATGCCGCGGCCTATACACGTATACTGCAAAAATAGGAGAAAAACGGAAACCAAAACGGCTAAGCCGGGGAAAGAAGAGAGTTCCAGAAGACCGTCTGGCCGTGCGAACAGAGGGGATATATATATATATATATATATATATATATATATATATATATATATATATATATATATATATATATATATATTCTTTTTTTTTTAAACCAAAACCGGTGGACGACTCCACCCGACCTTGGCCCGGGGCCCCGGAGGCCGTGGCTACCGCCACCCAGCCACCTCCGTGGGAGGAAAGACTCGAACCCGGCCCTCTTCCCCAGTGCACGGTGGTGTTACCAGTACACCACGACTCGATATGCTATATATATATATATATATATATATATATATATATATATATATATATATATATATATATATATATATATATATATAAAAGTCAGACCATAAATATATATACATGCCACACTTAATTCCATTGTTTAAATGTGGCAGGTATATATATTTTATGGTCTGACTTTTATATATATATATATATATATATATATATATATATATATATATATATATATATATATAAGCCAGTCCATAAATATATATACATGCCATATTTAAATAATGGAATTAAATGGTTTATGTGGTAAGAGGGAGGACAATGACATTTGTGTTGTTTGAGTTCCTCTTTGATCACGAGTTTGAACTCGAATAACCCATTCTTTTTCTTCTTTTTTTTAAGTCCAGCAGAACACAAAGTGACAAAGCCTAACTTCCACCCTATATATAATATCATAAAGGAGAGAGAAAAAATTTCAGTCGAAATGTTTCTCTCCCTGATGTTTCTCTCCCCTCTCCATGGCTCCGCCTCCCCCTCCCCCACTCGGCTCTGCCTCCCTCTCCACCACTCCTCTCGCCTCCACCACGTCCGTACTAGCTGAAGAGGAGAGAGGCTCCACCGCTCCCTCTCGTCTCCACCGCCCATCTCGAGCACAGGCGTCGGCGGTGGCGGGTGGTGGCTGCAGCGGTCGAGAAGGGGTTTAAAAAAGAGGCAATCGAGAAGGCAGCGGCGGCACGGGTGCGGTCGAAGAAAAGGGTTCTTTACCTGAAAATTAGGTAAGTTTTTTTTCCGGTTTATCCTTGATCTATGATTTTTTTGTGATTGGTAACTTTTTTTGGAAAATTTTGCTTCTATTTATAGAATTTTTACACAACTATTACAAATTTACATTATTGGTATTTCTGTGGAATTTGACATCGTCACTGGCAAGATTTTCTTTTGTCGGAGATTCCATTCACCATTTTTACTTTCTTTTAACTTCATATCGGCCTGTATCGGGTCTATATCGGCTCGTATCGGGTCCGTATTGGCCGATACAAACCGATACCAAAATTTAGAACGATGTTTTCGGCCGATACCGATTTTTTCTTGAATATCGGATTGGCTACTGCCAAATCCGATCCGATACGGTCGATACATATGGGTGTCGGTTGATACTTTATTCCTTGGGAGGAACCCAATTATGGGAAAGAAAAGGTAGATGGATATAAAAAAAGACTGATGACTGCATTCTTAAAAAAAGGACTGGTAATTTATGATACAATAGTAAGTCGAATACTTTTTGCCAAAAATCTCAAAATATAGAACTAAAAATTGTGAAAGACTGAATCATAAAGTGGATTTACATCATGTATAACTTGCTAATCTGATTCAACAACGATGAAAATCGCTAAAACAAGATGCAATGAAGCTGCTAGCAAAGTAATCCACTGAAATGATAGCAGTAGAAAACTATTGAAAACTTGTAGCAAACTGTTGGAGTGGGTGGGATTTTCAACATATGTGAAGAATACCACAGAGTGTGACGAGCGTCATCCATGTGTCGGAGAAGCTTGGGGAGTGAATCGATCGTCTATTTTGGAACGTATATGGTAAACAAATATATGATTGGATTTTCATATTTACTTTGATCATATTTTTATCATTGGATCTTTCATATAATGGCTTTCCATATAATTGGACTTCCAATTATGGCAAGTCAATTATGATTGGATTTCTACTAAATATATGATTAATACATATTAGAATTTTTCATATATATTGGCCTTCCATGTATAGATTTCCAATATGGTAACCCTTATTCATGCAAGGGTTTATAAAATGTTGATGCATGCAAGTTGAAAAACAACACAAAAAAGAAGAAAAAATGAAAGAAAGAAAAAGTTTCAAGAGTGCTTGTGCAACTTTGGAAAGGAGAAAGAAGGATTGGAGGCCGTTTCGGAGAATGAGATCAATTTCGGGTATTTCTTGTTGTCTTCTATCTTCGTGGTTGTAATCTATTTTATGTCCCAGTGCACTGTGGTGATCCGTGTTGGATCAGGAGGAGGTTGTAAAGGGTGTATTCTCTTTATTCAATTAGTGGAGGTTCTTCAGGGTTTGACTCCGATTGTCCCGTAGTTTTTTCCGCAAAGATTTTTCACGTAAAAATCTCTGTGTCTGCAATTTTTGTTGGCATTTTTGGTTTGTGTATTTTTGCTCGGTTCGTAGGACTTTCTGGTTTGGATGAACGGTTTTTTACGCTTCGTTCCCAACACAAAGTTGATGATGATAGAGCAAACCTCTAAAAGATATTAGCAATGACAAATGTTGAAACGTTCATTAATCTGGTTAACTGAACAGCCCCTGCTGGGGTGCTCAAAAATACTGTTGCTCAAAGTGAGATTACATAGTCTCCGTCGATCCGCTCCCAAAAATAAACAATTTTGGAAGAACTTCTAGAGTGCTCTTTTTCATCTCCCTTTGTGGACAATCATTAACGTGCTACTGGACTCTCGGCCTAGTGCCTAGTGCCTTAGTGCCTAGTGCTGATGCAAAAACTTGGACTTCCAAAGAGGAAACTCTCTTTCTGTTCTCACTTGTTATCTTGGAATTCTCTCTAAACTTATGTTTATTAGGAGCTAAACCTAACTTTTATATAGGGGATCAATCCCATGAAAAATGGTAACCACTCACTAAAGACATGGAAGGAACCAAGGAGTAACTATCTATTAAATGGGACAGTTAGTAGCAATAACTCCCTATTAAATGGACAGTAACAAAATGGAATTGCCTCCCGCTGCTGTAAAATTGCAGCGCTGAGACTGAGAAGCAGTTTCGTGGCGCTCCCTACGAAACTTTGCGGAATCAGGCCACTGCTACATCGTTGCACCGCTCCCTTCGCAAACCCTGCTACTCCTGTGCCCGACATGTAAGAGCGCACCCGATGCATACGTACGAAGTACAATGTGTGCCATCAAAACGTCATTTTGCGTCCTTCACCCACGATCGAGTCCCTCCGAATGGATTTCCTCTAAGAATTTGTCACAAAAACAAGTATTTGTTGTGGGATTTGAACCTTGCCCACTAATAAACCCCTACAATATTGACATACTTCATGTGTGCAAGACAATAAATTGTAGCTCAGATATTGAAATACACACTTGGGGTTTACCCTTTTAGTCATGTTGTTTTAAGAACATACAACTAAGAAGCATTCTGACACCAAGTTAATGAGCAAAACAAAATTTCTTCCCAACAATCCATCATATAGAAATACCATATCAATCAATTTTATACTTCAACTTAATGAGCAAAACAAAATTTCTTCCCAACAATCCATCATAAAGAAACCATATCAATTTCATACTTGTCTGAGCTCTCTAGCCTAGTGGTATTAGAGCGGACATCCGGAGGGGCTGGCAAGGTTCGAATCCTCCAATTGTGTGTGTGCGTGTGATTTCAAAAAAAAAATTTCATACTTCGTCGACCTAGTCCAAATCCGTCCAAATCCTACCACCAACCTCACACCCCATTTCCTTAACATCGAAACTTAATAATCCAATCACATAATAAAGCAATAGTTAGGCCACAATGAGTAGAACATCAACTAATGGCAAGCCCATGCATAGTCGACAAACAATACACAAACCATCTCTACACTAACAGCTTCCGTCGGTTCACGACGAGATCCTTAAAGCAAACAAACATAAATCCCTAGCACCGAAACAAAATGTAAGTTGATCAAATCAGGGGGGTGGGGAATCGGGTATTACAGTGGCTTCCGCTCTACTTCGTGTAGCTTTCGACCTCGCCTTCGTTTGGGAAGAACCCCAGGAGCCTTCCGACTGAGTTCTGGTAGGCGTACATGAACTCAGTTGGCGCACGAAGCAGTGGAGAGAGGTGGGGGGGCGCCAAGAGAGTTGACGCGCAGGTTAGGGGGGTCAACTCACTTGGCGCCCCAATGCTGCGTGTTGTGTGTGTGAGTGTGTGTAAGTGTGTTGTGTGAGTGTATGTAGGGAGTGTGTGTGTGTGTGTGTTAGTGTGTGTAGAGGGAGAGAGTAGAGAGGGTGTCAGAGGGAGAATGTGTGTGTAGGGAGAGAGAAGAGAGGGTGTCAGAGGGAGAGAGAAGAGGGGGTATGTGTGTCAGAGCAGAGTATTTGTTGAACGCCAACCCAGTTGGCACGTGCATATCCAACGGCCACATTTCAACGTCTATATTTATGTTCTATTTATTGCTGCGTTCACCTCTCTCTCTCTCTCCACACCAACACTCTTCTCCATTTTATCATCTCTCTCTCTCTCTCTCTCTCTCTCTCTCTCTCTCTCTCTTCACACCAACAGAAACTATTATCTCAAGCTTAGAAGCTCCATGCATCTCCTAGCACAAAAGCTAATCTCTCCATCTTAGAAGCTCCCTTTCCTTGGAACGTGACTCTCCTGTAACTAAACATTCGCAAAGTCTTTCTTCTTCTTCATGGATCATAGTATTAAAATAATATGCTCGCATGGAGGTAGAGTAAATGGGTTATCTTATGAAGGAGATGAAACCCAATTTTTTACAACTTATCTAAAAACTACGATTAGTAATATAGATATTCATAGAAAATTCAAATTAAATTAAAAATAATAAAATAATTACTTACTTCGAGAGAACAATGAGTCTTCGGAGAGAAGAAAATCATTTGAAGAGGTAGCTACTTTATGAAGATGAAGAAGAAGAAGGAGGAGGAGGAGGAGGAGGTTCTGTGAAGAACAAGCAGGGGGTTTATGAAGAAGAGGAGGGGGCTCTTCGAGGACGGGGTTGTCCCCAAAGCGGGGGGGGAGGGGGGGTCTCCAACACATATTCTCACCCCCACCCCCACCTTTCTCTTCTCTCCCTCACTTTTCCTCTCCTCTGACACCCCTTCCCGCTGCTGCTTTCCCTCTCCTCTGAACCGCCCGCTGACACACTACCCCCTACATGCCAAGCGAGTTACCCCCTCCACCCTCTGCACCCGCGCGCCATCTCACTTGGCGTCCGCCATCCTCTCTCTCTCTCTCTCTCTCTCTCTCTCTCTCTCTCTCTCTCTGTGTGTGTGTGTCAGGCAGCGCGTCAACTAAGGTGGCACCCCCCTCCCGCGCGCATCAACTCAGTTGGTTCCCCTTTCCTCCCTTCTACCTCATCTTGTCGCACGTCAATTCAGTTGACGCGTCGTTATCTTATTTACAAATTCCCTAAACTTCTCCTCTTTCTTATAATTTAGTAAAACTTCTTTACTCTAGATGAAAATTTTTGTAAAGCGTAGTTTGTCCCTCTTTATGTTTTTGCCCCCAAAAAATACTATTAGAAGGAAAAAAATTCTTTATTTTAGGGTCACCTATAAAATTAAAATTTTATGTTTGGGTCTCCATATTGTCCAAAAGATGGCTTGGGTATCAACCTAAGTGTTGACTTGATTGACGGACCAAAATGGTGACCCAAATGCAAATTTTGAATTTTATACGAGACACTAAAACAAAACGAAAACATGTGAGAGTTGTGTGACTTAGGTTATTTAGTTTTACATGGTAGAAGTTGTGTGATTTAGATTATTTAGTTTTGTCATCACCAGTCGAGAATGAAACTTGTATCACTGTTGTTTACTTCTATCCTGATCTTAGTAGCCACACAACTCTCCGGACCTCTTAAGTTGTAAGTATTCAACAATGCGAGCTGGACGAGAACCATGAAGCCCCATCGAAACTACTGTCAGAAAGGTTTTGTGGCCGCTGAGATCGTGATAGAAGCAATCCCATATTATATATTATATATTATATAAGTGATTTAAAACCATCCAGGTACTTTTATACTATGGAACCATCCCATATTATATATATAAACACGTTTACACCACTCAATTCCAGCATTCTCACACAACAGCTTTTGGAACAATAGGAATACATGCATATTCATCACGCGATCACGGCCGCCAAACGGATCCCGTTCCTAACGGATCATGCCTCCCTGCACCGGCGGCGGCACCGCGATCATCCCGCGCCGCCTATCCATGTTGGCGTGCCACCCGATGCTCATGTCGAACCCCCGCCCCTTGAGCTCCCTGTACTCCTGGCACAGCGAGCAATGCTGGCAGCAGTAGTGGACGAGGCAGTCGTTGCAGGGGCTCTCCTCCAGCCCGTACTGCCTCCGCATCTTGGTGCGGTACATGCACGCGTACAGACACTGGCACCCGCTCACCATCGCCAGCAGCGCGTACAGGGCTCCGCTAGCACCACAAGCTGCAAATAACCAACAACAAATCATTTATTGTTTTTTTTTTTTGTCGAAGATCCAACTGTTATAACTTACGTGTAGCCCCGTTGTCGACAATCTCAGCGATCTGGCCGAAGGTGACGCACGGGCACCAACAGGTCGTGCAGCAGTTGCCGCAGTCGTCGGTGCAGTCGCAGAGGCCGGTGGACCATTCGGTCGGCTTGATCTGGTATTGGACGTTGAGGGCGTCGGGGCTGTAGTGGGGATAGAATTGGCTGGACGTCGAGTTCACGGGGACGCCGGTCATGAGCGGTGGCTGCTGCATGTAGGAGCCGACATGGGGATACATGGAAGGACCCTCATGCGGGGGAGGGGGTGGGTACTGCTCGGCCTTTGAGT